>BFEA01000044.1:1842335-1855251 GCA_003427395.1 Chara braunii
TGTGTGTGTGTGTGTGTGTGTGTGTGTGTGTGTGTGTGTGTGTGTGTGTGTGTGTGTGTGTGTGTGTGTGTGTGTGTTTTAGACTCTCACCACAGCACCTTCTTTTCCATGCGTAGATCCAAAATTGACACCGCTTTACCTGACAATCTTTTATAAAGTTAGATATTGTCACATATATATGAACTAAAGGACTGCACGTTGTGAAACCAACGACAAAAACATATGGGCTTGAAGCACACTGAAACCATTGTTTTGCCTTTTCCTGTGCAATCCTTTTTTCTCGTCCCTTACTTCGGCTTTTCTGGTGGCTTCTCTTCTATTCCTTCTTTTAGCTACCCCTTTACTTTGATTCTCATCTACAAGGCTCACCACACTAATGTAGTTGAGCATGAGCTGCCCACGTCCGCATGTGCCGTAACGGCCCACTTGCAAGCTATGAAAAGGAGTCAGAGTGAAAGGAGTGGGGTAGTCTGAAAAAAGTACCATCCTGTTTGCTTTTCAGCACACCTGCACCTTATATTTTTTCTGTTCTCGTAATGATGCTCATTCATATGCATTTTAGTAGTTCTAAACGAGGAGAAGGAAGAAGGGGAGGAGCAGGCATTGGACAAGACCAGTCCAGGTGTGGACTGGAAGCACCACATCCAATTCTTGCAGTTGCAGTTGCAGCATTAAATGGCGAGGAGTCGGCAGACGTCACAGGCAACGTGCCTCCCACATGCTACAAACACAGAGGAATGATGACACAACTGTATAGGCATTGCCGTTACAGCCCCTGTCTGCAATAGGACATACCATGTCAGGGTGCCCTACATGCGTGCAGAGTTGACTGTCATCATACATATGAAAACAAAGACTTGCATTCGCTATACCATCATGATCCTCAGAACACGAAGCATGACAATCATATGCTACCCGAATCTCAGGTGGGCCATCACAGTGCATAACTGACCAGGTTTCTTGGGGTTCGGGAGCTGATTTCCCTCTCTATGGGTAGTCGAAGTCAGGGCCTGATCCAAAGTAAGGGTGTTTAACTATTGCAAGATCTGGTCTGCAACTGCTTGCCCAGGCGGCAATAATCTTAATTACGGACATCTGCAGGATGTTTCATTGGCGGAGTTAATAACCCGTAACTGCTGAAACATGATCATCAAATGTTCCATAATGCCTCTGACCTCCTTTTCAACTGCTCTGCCCGCTTTCCATTCACCTACTTGTGCCAATGTAGTGAGATCAATGCTCCACGACAGTACAGTGATATCATTCTCTAACACATACATCTCTTCCTCATCTATCGCAACGACAACATGCCCCTCAAATCAATCAATTGCCCTTCGTATCTAACCTCGGCAATCACCTGCAATTCATCCACTAACAGGCTACACCACACCCCTCCCAATTCCAATTCAGGGATAACCGCACATCGTTGTCCATAGTTTCTCAAGCCATGAGCATCCACGATCGCCTTCAAACGAAACCATCATATTTGTTCTGCTCATCACAAATTTGTCCTCCTAGCACCCCGTTCCGTGTTTGCAGTGTGCTAATAGTATCCAAAAGCTTATCTTACGAACATCGAAGACCACTATCATCATGCAGATAAAAATCCTAATATCCCACTCCGAATTTACTTCGTCGCCCATTTTCAAATATCCAATACCCAAACACACGCCAAATCACAGATCTTGCTCGTAACCACACACGACTCCCATACAAAAACAAAAAGGAAAAACTACCGCCAAAAACGCATCCCAACCATTCTCGTCCCAAAACCACAAATGACACCACATGTGACGGACCCACCAGGATGGTGGTCCATCAGTGTTGAAACGAAGGGATGAGGATAAGGGAGATGGCGATGGAGCTGGAAGGGACAGCGCAGCTCCAACCGCAGACTCAGCACGCACATACTCCAAACTGTGCAAATGGAGAATGACTCAAAATACAGACTGCAGTTGGGTTATACCCCAGCAGATTGACTGGACTGGACTGGGACTGACAATGGAACCGAACAGGACTGGTCTGAATACTCACATGGCCTGTGGGGTCAACATTATTATTGTTATTTCTTGTTTGAATAAGAGGGGAGGAGATAAGGAGGAAGGGATGGTTGGCGAAGAAGAAGAGCCTTGACATTGGTCTATGCTGGAGTACATCATCATCTTCTTCTTTCTCACTTCTTCTTCTTCTTCTTTCCCTCTCTTTCCTCTCAAGTTCATTCATTTCTTTTTGCAATTGGATGGCATTGTACTTTCAGATGAATGTACACTTCGAAATTGGCCAGGATCGTAACATTGGTATCAGAGCGGATTCTACTTGCTGGCGAGAGTTGACTTTGCTGCCATAACCATAACCCTAGTGGTAAGGGCTAACCACTTAGGGTTAGGGATGGAAGTTAGGGTTAAGTGGGGCAGCGTGGTGAAGGGAAGCTGCTCCCACCTGGCAGGGCCGTGTAGGGTCGACACTAGACCCGGCCAGGTTGCTTGAGTGCATGCTTGTGGTGGCGAGACACAACGTGGGACTTCGTGATGCAATTTGAGAGAGGCGACAGTGAAGGGCACCTACAACTTGAATCTGGACTTCAAGGAAGACAAGGAGTGACTTTAGGGCTTCCCTCAAGTCAGGCGAGCTTGAGGGTGGCAGCCATATCTGCACCTACGGACTGCAAGTTGCTGCTTTGATCTTCAACATTGACGGGGGATCCGGCTTTGTACTCTGGGGTAGATGTTGACCCTCCTAGATAATAGGACACTAGTGTAGAGGATGTTAATTGGGTCAGGAGGACTATGTGAGAGGGGGGTGAGTTCTTTTTCATCTCAAGAGCCCGGCCACTCAGGTAAGCGTTGTGCCACCAGGGTGCCCATGTGTGTATGCATGGAATTGACTGCCTGTTGGGGTTCTCTGGGTTCTTCTTCCATCCTCCATAGTCTTGATTGTGTGTGAGGTGTGTGAAGTGCCTACTTACCTGACGAGTGAATGGATGGAGTATCTTGTTTGCCATGTGATATCTCTCTACAGTGCTTTGTTTATTTCATTCTGAACGGCTGTAGTCTACAGGTTCTTTCTGGGGCAAAGTTTTTGAATTTGGTAGGGACAGAGTAGGTCTTTGTGGAACTCTTATTGGTTGGGACCCAGTTCTGACTCCACTGGGACCGTTTGGGACTCAGTGGGACCGGGCCCAAACAAGAAGGGCCCCTTAGGCCAAATCTGTTGACGTCAGTTACCTTGCTCTATCTGATTGGGACGCGGACTTTATGCTTTCGGACCAGGACACTCGCTGCGGAGGGGATCTCCGCTGAGACGTTTTATCAGACTTTACCGCACGATCCGCCGCCTGACTCGCACCTTGGGCACCACTCAATTCTCTCTTGCATTTCGCTGTACATCTTGAATCTGATTTGCTGTGTTTTCACGGAGCTAAGGCTGGCTAGGCTTGGGAGGACCCCATACGTAGTCGGTCCAGACTGTGTGGCTGGATATGATCTCTCTGATCTTTATTTCTTTTTTTTGTTGTTTGACTGCTCTCCAGTCCAAATGAATTGCTGCTCCGGCTAGGAGTTCTACCTTCTCTTCTAACTGATTTCAAGCTGTTTCTTTCATTGGGTTCATTAATGCCTGCGTCTACACGGTCGCAAAAGAGATAGAGAGGGAGAAGAGAGAAGCTTCTGAGTGTTGCTCTTGAGGGAGTGAGGAGAGGGACGAGGAGTGTTCGTCCCAGGCAAGTAAGGAAGTAGGGACCCCTCTTGAGAGACTTATTGATTCCCTCGACCTCCATCATGGCATCTGCAGCAGATTGGAAGCTGCAAATGGACGCTGCCCCTGAGGCAGAGAAAGCGCAATACCGATTCTTCTATGAGAAAGCATTGAAGAGGGAGGAGGAAGAGAAAGAGAAGGAGAGGGTGGAGAAGGTAAAGGCTCATGAAGCCATTTTCTGTACCGTGCCTGCCCTAACCGATGAGGAGGTGGGAGAGAAAACTGTTCCACTCCTCCGGGCTTTGGTAGACATCCGGGCTGTTGAGGACCATACTGGCCAACTCGCCAAAGTGTTCGACAAACTCAAAAAGTTGTGAGACGACATGGCCCTGATGGCGCAGCAGCACCGTGACCAGCTACAACAGTTCGCTAATGTGCAGCCAGCCCAAAGTACCCTTCCGCCTGCTTACCCTGCTTCTAGTGCTGCGTGTCAGTCCGTTCTTGCCCCTCTGAATGTGTCTTCTTCTACTTCTTCTTCTTCTTTGAGTGTGACTAACAGCCTATCCGGATCTGCAGCAGGTCCAGACCCCGCTGCTGCTGCTGCTGCAGCACCAAGTAGTAGTGCAGGGCATTCTGGAACTGTTGCAGTCCTGAGTTCGGACCCAGCAGCCGCTGGTCCAAGCTGCAGCTTTTCCTATATGGATAGAAAGGCGGCCCAGATTCCGTCTAAGTATGACGGAAAGGACGACATCGAATCTTGGAGCTCCCGGTCTTCATCCTCCTCAGTAGCGCTGGAACACCTGGCGCTCCACCCAGCGACGCTCTGCGAACCAGTGCCCGCCCAAGCAGCATGACGCCCAAACATGCACACCGCAAATGAGGTTGAGGCTCTCGCTCCGCCTCTGGATACAGTGAGGCAACTTGCCTCTTGGGTGGTGACTTCCTGGCCGCTCCGCCTCCCAAGCAACCGGTTCCCTCCTTTCGGAGGGAAACATCATTGCAGGTCTGATATTGTCCACGCAGGCCCGAGGCTCAGGCTACTTGGACTGGTACCCATCTACCTAGGCCTACTGGTTCCTCGGCCTCATACTTGAGTGCTGCCAGCGTGGCCTACCCGCTACTTGAGTGGCCCTAAGCTACCCCTCGCTACCCCTCCAACCACTGAGTGTTTCCCAGCTGCAACCCTCAAAGTCACTGCCACAGGTAAGTACCGTCCCCAAGGGCCTCTCAAACACACAAGTGCCCTAGCGGGCCACACACACACTCAGGCAGGCGTGCACTCAGACAGACACTCGGAAACCAGCAAACAAGCTCACACACAGACTTAGAAATCTCAGCAAAAAGCGGGAATTTTCAGCAGACTCACATTCCAGAGAAAGAATTCAGAAATCACCACAGTTCTCAGTCTGTGATTTTGCAGGTCATTACACCAGGAATAAGAAATGGGGAGGGTAGGTTCATGGGTTGAAGGTCAGGATGTGGCACCCGCCAACAACAAGGCAGTAAGTAATCGATGGAGACTTACTTTTGCAGGGGGTTAAGCCCCCTGCACCCCACAATGAGGATGTCTGCACAAACTCGGAGCACCTCTTTGCAGATCACATCACGCTCATCTCCTTCTAAGATATTACCTGCACATTGCAGCTGGCAACAGGAATGAAAACACACAGCACTCTCATATAAATCAATATAAAAGCGCAGGAAACAAAGGTTTCTCCTCTTCCTTCAAGCTTATCCATCCACTGATTGCTTGTCACGAACAACTTTGAGGGAACTCGAGTAATTATATGCTACACTTATCAATGATGACATCCTACTGAGAAGAATTGGTGATGACACTTGAAGCCCTCTCTTTCCAGAAAGAAGCCAACATGTGTAACGAGAGATGAGAAAGCTGTCCAGTTCAACGTTATCCATTGAATGAAGAATAATGAGCGCAGCGTTATCTGTTCGAAATTTGCAAAATTTCAACTTCTTCCCATGGGCAGCACTCAAACAAACTGAAGTGAAGACCAATCTTGAAGATGGCAATTGGAGAGAAGCTTTGCAACAAGCTCATATTGCTCAATCACACCAGCAAACTTGATGAAAACTAAAAAAGGTGATGTCCACTTGAGGGTCAGGTTGCGCTGAGCAGTCTGCAACAAACGGCGCTCAAAACCGTGCAGTATAGAGCCAGAGCACACTGGCTATAACTGCACCCAAACCCTCTCCTTCAGCTGCCAAGATTGGCGCTGCTGCTCCTTCTCTTCAGTCCAAAATCACGAACTGAAAAATGAATAAACTGTAGTCCTTGCTCATCACTTTTTGTTATGCCAATTTTGCCTGGGCCAACACGGTTTTGCAAGGAAAATGAGCGATAGCGGATTCCAGAAACCAAGCAGCATCATACACATGAAACCAGATAGTCGTGACCTCAAACCAAAAGCAGAAGGGCAACTCGAGTTCCACCAAATAAGAGCACAGCAAAAGCTCACAAGTGACAATGTTGGAATAGTCTCATCATCATCAACAAAGAACCAATGTCAATTCCCTATCCGGCACTCTGCGCCCAGACTAAAAATGGCAGATCCTATCTAGCCTATCTACAATGCCGCTGGTGACGTCAACAACTCCCCGTAGTACGAGCAGATCTCGGCCAATGTCGTTCGCCTCAAGCACCAGGTATGTCTCTCGCATCACTCACAACCTCTATCCCCCACACAGATGCCAAGCGCACCCAAGGACCACCATGCGGCCCATCCAGCACCTCGCAGGCCAGCTCGGCTATGGCTGCCTGCGCATCCCTTGCTCACAGGTGAGCGCGTGGGTGCTTGCCTGCCAGTAGTGCAGCATGTAGCAAGTGCCCGAATGCCCAATGCGAGGGCAGGCACTTTCCTATATGGAAGTGGCCTGCCTGCTGCGTGCGGCCTGGCTGCGCTGGGCCCCTGTCCCGAAGCGTCCAGTAGGCCCCAAGTGGTTGAGCCTCGTCCAAGGGAATCAGGCCCAGGGCCTAGGGCGATTACCCGTGTTCAACTGCACGCAGCCTGTGTTCGGTCCATGTCGCGTGTCTGGCCTAGGGCCTGCCTCAGATGCATTTGATAAAGGCAGCCAGGGCCAGGGCGCTCTCAACCAACTGGCGCTGCGCAACTGCCTGAATTTCCCCAGTTGCGTGGTAGTCCAAAATAGGCCTCTTGTCCTTGGCCGGGCCTGCCTTCACTTAGGGCGACCGACATTGCTGATAACAGGGCCCGATAGGGCTCGTCGAGGCCTTGAGCCTCGCATTCCCTCCTCCATACTTCAACAGTCCTCTGAGAAGTTCGATTACTCAACCTGGCGCTTTCCTTTCTGAATGACTTCTCGTAATGAGCGACAGCCTGTGGAGCGGTCTGCATCAGTTCCTCCCGGGTAAACCATCTGTCCTCCTTAGGATCAATGTGATGTCTGAACCGAGCGTGATATTGCAGCTTCGGCTTAGGAGGACGTCCCTTGCCTGTCAGTCTTGGAACTGGCATTTCCCTATGGTCCACGATGTCGACCTCTCCGTCCATGGTTGGGGGCAGCATTGAGCGACGGGAGGGAAACTGATCAGTTTCCTCGAAAGGTGCACCCCTTCGTCCTTACCTCCACCTCCTCCAGAAAAAACCCGTCGTGGTTTTGGACACCCCTCTGCGAGGACGCCTTTCGCACCCTCAAGAAGGCGGTGACTTGTGCGTTGATTTTTCGCCTCCCCGATTTTGACCGTCCCTTCATCGTCACCACTTATGCGTCACATTTTACACTAGGAGCTATACTTTCTCAAATGTTTCCCTCTCCTCATGATTCTCCTTATCCCCATGTTCCTCCCTTCCCCCTCCTGCTAACACTGCTTCTCGACTGACACCTATCCTTTCACCACTTTTCCCTTCACCGACAGTCCTCCCGTTACTTACTCCCTGACCATCGCAAAGGATGGGACTGTCGAGGCTCGTGCTGGGGATTTTCCAATCGCTTTTTACTCCGGTCAGCTCCTGCCTGCCGAGATAAACTACATTGCCGAAGAACGTGAGATTCTCGCATTAGTTTATGCTACCTGGCATTGGAGTCATTATCTACACGGGGCGCCCTTCACAGTGCGCACGGACAACTCAGTTGTTCAGGCTTTCCTCACAAAGCCCAAGCTTTCCCCTCAGCATGCACGTTGGTTGCGCGATTTATCCGAGTTCAGTTTCCCCACTCAGCCTCTCAAGGGTGAAGCGAACCTCGTCAGCGATGCCTTGCCCCTTTGCCGTGATCACAACCAGAACCCATCCATCTTGCAGCCATCTCCATCACCACAATTGATCAGTCGATGATAGACTCATATCGCACTCAGTACTGCCAGTGCCCGAATTATCACCTTATCCACGTGACGTATACTCCCTCGGTAAGAACGATCTCGTGTACTAGCATGGAAGATCTGGTCAGCTAGAACCACGTATCTGCATTCCCTCCGCCGGACAACTCCGTGTCCAGGCCATGACCATGCAATTGCCGATCATATGGGATTCCACAAGATGTTGGCTCGTCTTTGCCGTCTATACGTCTGGCCGAAGTCTCAGGATTTCATCATAACCTACGTCCAGGAGTGTCCTATCCGCCAAGAGGTGAACAATGCGAACCACCTTCCGTATGGGTTACTTCAGCCCCTACTTATACCTGGGGGTCGTTGGCAGTCCATCTCGATGGATTTCGTTGGTCCCCTTCTTCCACTCACTGAGAGTGGTCATGATGCTATCTTGGTCGTCGTCGATCGCTTTACGAAGCGTGCACGTTTTGTCTCGTGCCGTTATCGCATTAGCGCTCGTGAGATCGCCGACATCATCTTCAACCGAGTCGTGAGAGATCACGACTTACCTCAGGGCATCATCTCCAACCGCGACCCACGCTTTACCGGCACATTCTGGCGACGCCTACATGAGGTGTACGGATCCCAAGTCCGCTTCTCATCGTCTTACCACCCTCAGACGGTTGGTCTGACTAAGGTCACCAATAAAACTCTCCGTAATATCCTCCGAAAGTTTACTAGGAATGACCAGCAGTGGGACTTACACTTCGCCCACTCGGAGATTGCGCACAACCACGCTCAAGTACCCGCGGACTTCCTATGACCGTCGCGATTGCGCCCAAACACTCGTTGTCCTGCGCTTGATAACAGGATCACCCACATGGTGGCGATTATGAAGCGTGCACACGATAGTCTAGCTGACTCCCAAACTCGCATGGCCGCACAAGTGAAACGATCATGCATGGATCATCCATTCAAAGTCGATGACGATATGCTCGTCAACACATGCCACTTGGAGCTTAAAGCAAATATGCTTTGCAAATTCAGTTGTCGCTTCTTCGGTCCATGCCGCATCCTTCAGGCTGTCAGTTCTGATACTGCCGCTAGTCAGGTCAACTTCCGTGTGAAGCTACCTGATTACCTTTGACAGGCTCGCGTACACGATGTTTACCACGTCTCCTTCCTGCATCCTTATCACAGATGATCTGAGCGCTTCGTCGGACGTTCTTATGAGCGCCCTCCACCTATCATGCTGGACGATCACAAGGAGTTCATCGTTTCCGACATTGTATTCCGCCGAGATACTGACGATATCCCTCCACACATCAAGTACCTTGTGCGTTGGAAGGGCTATCCTGATGAGGAGGCTACTTGGGAGCCCCTCAAGCACTTGGAGCACGCTCGGATGTTGGTGCGTGCATATGATCGTGCTCGTCGTCCTGAGACATCTACTCCTACTCAACCGACCGATTCTCTTCCTCCTCCGGCTGAGGAGATTGCTCAGGACGATCCCGCTCCCTTTGAGGTCGTTCTTCAGCAGCAGACAGACGTCTTCATGTGTCCACAGCGCACTCGTCGACGCCCTCGACATCTTGACGATGAACACTCTGATCACCTACTATCTCCCTACTGACTCACACCTCCAAGTACTCCATCAGGATGTCAGCGTTTTGCGGCTCTGCTTCGACATCGACTCGACTCCTACTTTGTTGACATCATCGACCACTTCGACGACGTCAACTACCTTATCGGCTTCACCACCTTTGTACACCACTACTTCACACCACCACCCTACCCTGTACATACCTTGCATGTGTCGCATGATGGTTCTCACTTAGCTGGGTCTCTTTGAGTTGGGCTCTCCCTTGGTATTGCATAGGCATTGAGACCGTAGCGTTATCTTGGCTTCCCTGCTCCCAGATCTAGCTACCTACCTCCATCGATGAGTTGAGTGCATGTTCCCTCACCCACTGCATCCTTCATCACCCTAGTGTCGGCCATTGCATGCCTTCAGTTAGGCATATGTCCACCCTATTCCAGGCTCCCCTTTCATGGTCGACCCTGCACGGTGTCACCCTTTCGTCGAGCATTACCCGCCTTGATGGTCTATCTGTTAGGGCCATTGGTTTTGCTTCGCTATCACTCCCTCACCTTGAGCCTAATGACCTATCCCACCTTCGTGTGTGACTGCCCTTAGGTGTTTCGATTCTTAGGCTGCATTCACCTTGTCTGAGACCATCCCACTCTTAGTGGTTCAGCGACATGACATACTTGTGACATATTGCTCACTTTTCCTTTCAGCACTAAGGCAATTGCCTCCAAGACCTTAGGATTGTATTTTGCTACATGTCATTTTTTGTTGTTAGTTAGGATGTGTAAGCCAAACATTTACTTTTCATTTAACATTATGTAGCTTAGGCTGCATCGCATGAACTTCGCATGGATCTTGCTCCGCATCCTCGATTTCTCAGCTTTCTTTATTGCGGATAGCGTGTTTATGGCTCTTACGATCCACTACAGGTCTGAGGATCATGCAGCAGGCCTCTATCTGCCCTGGCCTACAACCAAGGCCTATCAACCTATTCGCCTGCTCGGCCTGCGGGACCAGGCAATGTACCCCTGTCGGTACCAGGCCAGTCCAGTCCAGTCCAAATGGTCCAATGGGGGTATATCCTAGTTGCAGTCTGTTTTCAGGTCATTCTTCATTCTACATATTTCGGAATACGTGTGTGTTGAGTCCGCGTCGGAGCTGCTCTGTCCCTTCAACTCCATCTCCATCTCCTCCATCCTCACCCCTTCGTCTTCGTCCTGACGAACCACCATTCTAGTGGGTCCGTCACACCGCTATACGCGTGGAGCTTGCAATAACTGCAGCCTGTATGGGTACCAGCAACTTACGTGCAAGAACGCTAAGGTTTCTTAGAGGGTCCAACCTCGATGGGTGCTAGTGGATATTTTGATCGTTAGATGTGTTTGAGGCCTTAGAAATGGAATGCTCAGCAAGAGACCCTCGTGAGTCTGGGGTGGCTATGTCAAGAGAAACCAGAGGGGAACACTTTGTTGTGGAGGTCGGTGCAGACTCCCGCGAATGTGGTGCTTTGTAGACAATGGTGCCACGCCGTGACTAGGGGACCGGGTGCAACGACTAAGTAGATTTGTGGCTTCTACTTTAGCCAACAAGGAGCACATGGTTGTCCATGAGCACGTCAAGGACGTGGTCCACACCTTCTCCTATGGAGAAAGGGAACTTAATCATAAGATTTTGTTCCTTGTTAGCGACGACTTGCCATTCGACATGTTTTTGGGTATGTTGCCAAGCCCCTTTTTGATTGGGACCGAAAGAGGCTCAAGCATGGACAACGTCAAGGACGTGGTCCACACCTTCTCCTATGGAGGAGGGGAACTTAATCATAAGATTCCGTTCCTGGTTAGCGACGACTTGCCATTCGACATGTTGTTGGGTATGTTGCCAAGCCCCTTTTTGATTGGGACCAAAAGAGGCTCAAGCATGTGTTGCCAGATGGGAGGACTGTTAGACTAGCTAAGTACAGGGATATCAGGTTAGTTGAGTCCTATGACTGCGTGTGTGCGTCTTTATTCTACAATTATTATAAACAGAAACAAGGAGGATATGTACATGGTCTTTCTCTCTGAAAAACGGGAGGCCGTTAAATCAACCCCAAATATCGAAGTCGTCATTGCTAAGTACCCTGATCTATTTGAGGAGTTTTCCGAAGTCATAGAGAAGGAGGTCGTTCATGCCATAGAAATCATCCCGGGTAGTAAAACACCATAGGGGACGATCAATAGGAAGGCAACTGAAAGAGCTTGCAGAGAAAGGTTGGATACGGCCTATATGCACATTTCCCCACGGATCATCAGTTAAATACAACCTATATGCCTTATTTGAAGTTATTTCAAAAGTGTTTTCAAAAAATATGATTTATCAATCGATCAGAAATTTAAAATGGATTTAAATAGATTCTGTTTTTTATTTTTAGTCTTTATTTTGGTATTTTCAAGAATTTAAGGGGATTTTTTATTTTAACTTCTAAATTATTAAACACGTTTGATTCCCTTTTGAGAGTTCGGTATGTCGGTTTTGCACAGGGAAGGTCTCAAAAATTCAAAAATATTATTCAGATCAAAGTCACTCCCAATGCACACCACCAAAATCCCCTTAGAATTTTAGTTCTAGAATAAAACAGTATTTTAATTTTAAAAATTTCAGTTTATAAAATTAGCATTAAATTGTTATAACCAAATTTTCCTCCGCCGGTTTTACCCACGCAGGGTCTCAAAATTTTCAGACAAAGGAACCGCTCAACTTTGGCCCAAATATCTCTCAGCCAAAATTGCTTGGTTCAGAAGTTAAAATTAAAAGAAGCCTAAAAACT
Organism: Chara braunii; assembly: GCA_003427395.1. Taxonomy (NCBI): domain Eukaryota; kingdom Viridiplantae; phylum Streptophyta; class Charophyceae; order Charales; family Characeae; genus Chara; species Chara braunii. The sequence continues at coordinate 1,854,711 of BFEA01000044.1, forward strand.
ATACTCAAAATGTTTTAGGCATGGCTACGATCCGGACGTCCGGACCGCCGTCCGGACGGTCTGGATTCAGTCCGGAATCCAAACGTCCGGTCTGGAAGGTCCGGATCTGGCAAATTTCGAGGAAAAAAAAAAAAAAAAAAAAGGTCCAGGACCCTTCCCTATTGAAGAGCCAAGCCCCCAAAATTGTTTTGGGGGGTTTTCAGGCCTATTTATGTTTTCTTTGGGGGTCCGAACATGCTCTCTCTATAGTAATTTATTAGACAACCCCAAAATTTTTATTATTAATAATTCATTAAAATCATTACCTTTTATTAGTTTTTAAAGTCTCTTTTTGAGCTTTTTGTAGTTTTTGACTTTTAACTCAAGTTTGGTTAGGAATTCTGACATGACTCTGAGGCAAAAGTGGTTTGCATTGTTATTCTGCATAACATACTTTTTTTTCAGAATTTTTTTTTTTTTAATGGTCCGGACATTTCCGGACCTGTCCAGACATCCGGACCGTCCGGATCCCTCCATGTTCAGAGGTCCGGAAATGTCCGGA
>BFEA01000044.1:1856380-1882082 GCA_003427395.1 Chara braunii
TCTGCCCCAATTTTCAGCAAAACAAATAAAACGTAAAAAACTTTTTCACAAATAAAGTTTTAAATATAATTAAAATCATTATCTTCAGTTTCGTTGCACGGTTTCGAGCACCGAAGGTCTTAAAACTTTCAGATCACCGTCACCATCATCTTCGGTTTGTGTAAGCTTTGCTCATACTCGAATGATTCTCAAGATAAAATCAAATTTATTAAAAATTAAATAAATATACATATTGCTTAATCAATCAAGCAAACATTAATTGTGTTCTTTATCGCTCTTGCACCCCCGTTTGGTGGGGAGGGTCGAGGCCTTGGGGGTGCAATCCCCCCCCCCCCCCCGCAACGGCACCAAAGTTGTGAGGAAACCTGGCTGTATAGCCAAACTTTCTAATGGACCAGATTTTTTTATTAACCTTTATGGACATAATAAAAATTAACTAAAAAAATCCAAATCTCGTCAGTTTAAATCAATTTAATGAGGACGGTTGGGGTTCGTACCGATCGCATCCGATATCATTTTCCCCTGAAGTATGTCTCAAAATTTCAGAAAAAACAGGCGGTCAACTTTGTTCCCGACATGCGATCATTATTTCTGCCCCAATTTTCANATCATTTTCCCCTGAAGTATGTCTCAAAATTTCAGAAAAAACAGGCGGTCAACTTTGTTCCCGACATGCGATCATTATTTCTGCCCCAATTTTCAACAAAATCAATCAAACATAAAATAATTTCTCTCAAATAATATCAATAAAATCGTTATCTTTGGCCTGTGTAAGCTTTGTTCATAGTTTAACGATTCTCAAGATAAAATCAAATTTGACAAAAAAATAAATAAAATTTAATAAATATAAATATTAAATATTGCTTAATCAATCAATCAAGCAACAACTAATCGTGTTCTTTATCGCTATTGCACCTCCATTTGATGGGGAAGGCCGAGGCCTTGGGGTTGCTATCCCCTCCCCAGCAACAGCGCCAAGTTGTGAGGAAACCCTGGGAGGGGTCGCCTGTTCGTCGTTGAAGCCAGAGGCAGCAGCGTCTGTCAACCGCCGTGCCCGCTTCAGAGGTCCCAGCGGCTTAACAGGGGAGTGGGTATGATAAGCCTGTCACGCCCTCCACTGATGAACTCTGGACCGATCACTTTTTCTGCATGCAGGAAAAGGTGAAAAACGAACAAAAGTAAAATGACAAGAACCTGCCTGCGGACCGAGTTCCAGGCTGAAACACTCACGGGGTTCCCCCCCACAGGTTCACAAACTCACAGTGGTAACGATGAGCATAAAATTTGACATGAACCTCATGGGTTTGTCAACCATCAATCATAATCAAAGACACACATGTTAATCCTGAGATAGGAAGGTCCAACAAGAAATATGGTACAAACAGGGACATAACTAGGTTAATCGTGTAAGTATTCACACTGAAGAACAGGGGCAGCAATTATTTTAAATAGGGAGGACGATCAGAATATCTAAGCAGGGGCACCGGTGAAACTCAGCTCAAACCCTAGGAGTTGAACTGGAATTTCGCAAACGTTCGCGCTGTACCTACTCCAACGGGGGCTCACTGGTTAGGTAGTGCAAACCGTGCAGTCGCTGAAGTTGTTATTCCCAAATAATATGATATTGTGTCCAAACGTGCTTCATTGGAAGATCCTAATGGTCGAAATGTGCAGTTTGAGGTCCCCCTTGACTGAGCAGTGTCCGATCTTTGATTGGGTCTCCCAGTGGTGGGAAATGATTAAAAATCAAACACCATCTCAAAAGTCCGTGTGAAAAAGTTCAGCTTCAAAATGACCAGCAATCCTTTGGTGGAATCCGCTCATAATAGTCAGGGGTTGACTGGTGTTCTCAGACTGGGCGGCATACATCAGATAATATCTCTTTCACCAGGCTCGCCCTCGAAAGTGTGAATCTGACCACTTGGTCGCTGAAGGGAATGAAAACGGCGAACCATTTCATCTTCACCCTCTCTCTCTGCGTATCTTTCTCTTATGCTTTGGGATGTGGACTCAGTCTGGCTTACGGAAATAAACCCCCTGAATAGTAAGATGAACTTGGCATACTTTCATGTCCAGATATCTTCACTGATTTTTCTGTACGGGACAGGGTCTGAAGAGTTGTGCCTTGGCGTGTTGAAGTGCAACGTCGTTGGATTTTAAGCCGCCGATCTTGGTTGTGGATGCTCTCCCCCTTTTTATCTCTCTCTCTCTATGTTCGCACATGGATTCGTCTGCCAGCCAGTTCGCTCAGTCATCAAACAAGAAAAAGAGAATAAATCATCAGCGAGGGGGTCCCCAGATACACCGCCATACTCTTGAAAAGACTTGAATATCCCGCGGACCAAATGTCGTGGTGAACACCCAGTTGGGTAGATTAAATGAGCATGCCAGTGCATCTGTGATCAAGCCTAGAGCAAGACTGCAGGCTGCAACACGTTTGTGATTGAGTGCTTTAGCATAGATGCCGACAAGATATAATAAAAATTATCCTTTTGCCCGAACTCAGGCAGATTCAGTATGTTTCAAAATCTTTGCCCGTTTTCTCACCAATAAGGCTATGAGAACGACAAAGTTGCAGAAACTTGGGGGGATACACGGTCATGCTCTTGATTTGCTGTGCGCTGAGGCAATGCCCGCATACTCACCATAGGGTAGAGAGAATGAATCTTCTACTTAACCATGGAAAAGTATGTCCGTGTATTCTCAGACTCTTATGTGTCGCAGGCCCGAATCTATCAGCAAGCCTGTGATTCTGCAAGTAGGAGGGATGGTGATTCCCCTGCTGGCAGTTGAATGGAGAACCTGAAATGTCACGTTACCAATTAAATTAATAATAGAGGGAAATCTTCCAGGTTGCAGAGCCCTTGAGTCGTATCATAAGGAATGAGGGGGTTATTCGTCGGATCTGACGAAGCTGATCCTCCTCTCTAACCCTCTCCTGTCCACATATGAATGTGTTTATGGCCGTGTTGGGATCTCAATTTATTTACGAACCAAGCTCTGAGAACCGTTCAGATTCACGCACAAACGTGATCTCAATGTGTCAATGAACCAGACATCGAAAACAGCCCAGTTTCAAGTGGTATTTTGAATTATTCAAGTTTCCATACATGACCACCCTGCTTTCTCTCTCTCTTATTCGCGCCCTCTCGCTCTCTCCCACGCGATCACTTTCTCTCCCTATGTGAGATCTCTCTCTCTCTCTCACCTACATGATCGCGACCCATCACCAGATTACTGTGCACGTAGCCTTGCACAGGCTCAATGTACGTGCCCGCTGTTAGGGCCTGTCACCCAGGTGCAGCGAATTGGAAATTAAAAAACTTGGCATATTGAGCTGTTAGGGCCAGGTCACTCCTTTATCACTCATACTCCCGATCCGTATAGGAACGGATCCAGAAGTGTCTAGTCGTGTTTGCGGCCAGAGGAATCAAACTCAAATACAAAATGGCAGATCGTCTTCATTGCACGTGTGTCCACTCTTCATTCTCTCCCTCTCTCTACCTGACTCTCTATACCCCTCTCTCACTCTCTTTCTCAGTCTCTGTCTCCCACACGCTCTCTTTTTCTCTGCACTCTCTTTTTCTCTCTTCTTCTCTCGCTCTCTCAGGAATGTATCCACTCACTCTCTCGCTCCCTCTTACTCTCTTTCTCTCTCACTAGCAGCGCACTCTTTCTCACTATCAGCGCTCTCTCTCTCTCACTAGCAGTGCACTCTCTCTCACTAGCAGTGCGCTCTCACTCACTCCATCACTCCCGCCTGCTGAGTCCTTTGGGGTTGCTCAAAGCTGAACGTACCTGGAGGCTTTCTCAGTCMGTTGCACCCAARTAGAGAAGCTTACCCACTGRCTCTCGTTTTRTCTCACCTTTCCTTTCTYGTGCACAGTCCAATCTAGCGCAAGCCCACCTGGAACCGCCCGCGACTGATCAAGCATAATCCATACAACCMCGTGCTGGCTGCTATGGCCATCAACAAACGAATGCGAACAGGTACCTTTAGCTTGCACGGGCGAACGGTCACCAGCAGATCAGTCTTWAGAGCTGCAGATATCCGGTCAGCTGTTTCAAAACCCTCGGACGTCTGGTACATGGTCTCTAGCATTCCTTTGTCYGYTGYTGCTACCACATTCCTCAGTGTGGGCAGTATACGCCATGTTCCCTTTCATCTCTCCCATGCTTGCTTCCCCACCTCTCTTCCCCGAAACTTTTGATGTCACCCACAAGATCTCCATCTTTGTCCGTTATCATCTCTCGCTGCATCTTCCCTGAGAGTGAAGGGGCACAAGTCAGAGTTTGCCCCTGAGCAGCAAGTCACACGCGAACGCCGGGCACGCAATGAAGAACTCCCCTGTCCGAATACTTTCTTCACTCTGCTGGCCCTTCCCTATATCTGCCCCGGTGGCCTCTGGCCCGACTACCAGTAAGTCTGCGGAACCTCCAGCGCCCAGCTCGAAACGGAAAGCTGGTCCCATCAGTGCCCTTGGTACCAGGCCCTCAGATTAGGATTATTTTTGCATCAGTGGCAGCAGCCCCGTCTGTTGGTACCGAGGGTTTAAGTCCAGTAATCCTGGATCAGTGGACCAAGATGAGCGTGACTTCTAGCCGAGGAAGTTGTTCCAAGCCCTTAAGCCAGACCAAAACACCGTACCATGGAATATCAGCGTCCATTCGCAGTAAAGCGAACCAGTTCCAGAGCAGCAACCGCACCAAAAATAATATCACCGAACTGCTCTGAAGTATACAGATGGCAAACCAGTAGCTATACCGAAATAATAGCACCATACTACAGTCGAACCAACCGTAGGGCCAAAAAACGTACCAAAAATAATGGCATCGAACTGGAGTGAGCTGCAGCAGTCCCGAACCGGACCAAACACCTTATTCAGGGAACAACAATGTCAAACAGGATCAGCGCCGTGCCTGTACGGAACCAGTACATGCACCAGTCTGACCAGACCGCCGTAACCCGCAACCAGTTCCGCTGGTCCAACCGCCGATGTAACCAGAGCCCATCTCGTAGTAGTGTTGGAATAATCATGCCGAATGATTGAGTGTCACCACAAAAAGTCTCCCGAGCGCCCGCATGACCTTCATGTCAAAGGGTCCATGCACACTTAACAATCCATGGTAACGCCGTGATTTAGGGCCTTTGCACAATAAATAGTTAAATACAGGGTAAAATCAACGAGGACATAATTGGGTGAAAAATATTAAATAATAAATATTAAAATAATCATTTTTTCTCATTGCTCTTCGTCGTTTTTAATTTTATTTCTCATTTTGTGATCAGCCGGTCAGCGTGGAAAATGTCGCACGACGGCTTACATGCATATCCTCGTGCCGAGGCTAGTTCGTTCGGAGATAGGCTCGAAGCAGCAGGGAAACAATGAACTTTAGGGCCTGTAAAAGTGTCTACCCAATTATCCAGGTCTGCGGTTTATTACCGGTTGATAATCGAGAGAAATCAGGACCTAATTTAGACACCCTAATTTTCCCCACTGTGCCTTGCAATAATACCCAAAGAAAATCATCCCCGCGCTCAGTCAAAGGGTCAATCTTTCCGATTTCGGACGGCCAATCAGGTTTGGCCGCCTGACATCGGCTTGGAACCTTCTCTCGTCCCCTGGTAACAGGACCACTATAGTTCTGCGTCGAGTTTCCTACTGTGTCTACCTCCAACCGTCAGCTGTCCCTTCCCCACTACTGTTAACGCTCTTCAGCTAGAGCAGAAAGTTGTCTGCACTAGTGACCTCTGTGGGGCCTACCACAGCATGTGTCTGACTGAGTTGCAAAAATCAATAAATAATTCGGTAAGTCACCCAGGCTACCATTCAGGTGGTGTCAACAGAATATACACAAACCGAGCGAATGATATTATCCTACTTCGACCAATTCTCAAACAGCAGCATTAAACAGAACTGGAAATGGTAGACTGCTACAGTTCTAATCTGAAGTTGTCTGGCAGGTGTCAGCAGTCCGCAGTCCGTAACACAATTGATTAATCAAAAATAAAACCTCCCTGTATCCAACATCCTGGTTGCATCAACAGAGCAGCGGTGTCTAAGGTGTCCAAACGGCCCACCCCTGTGCTCAGGTAATCAGATAGTTGCCTGGTCCCTCAGCAGTTAAGCTGCCCAACTGTGTGGCGTGGCTGCTTGTCGCTCCCTGCTTTGCCATTGGCCAAGAGGCCTGAGTGCCCAGACCACAATCGCACAACTCCGATATTCGCCAATATCACACAACAGTGGTATAGGCCTACAGTACCTTCATGTTGGGCCAAAGTTTCTGCGCTCAGGCCCAATTCAGATAGTTGCCTGGGCCCGGAGCAGTTAAGCTGCCCAACTGTGCGACATGGTTGCTTGTCGCTCCCTGCTTCGCCATTGGCCGAGCGGCCTGAGCGCCCAGACCACAATCGCACAACTCCAATATTGGCCAATATCACACAACTGCGATACAGGCCGACACTGTTGACGATGCAACCCGAAAACTACAGCAGCTTGCAGAAGAGCCTGTGTAACCAACTGGAGCGTGGAAACTGCCTCACGCCCAATAATACAGAAATGGCGAAATGGGGGCCGCATGTTGAATTCAGCCCCCCCTTAACTTACGGCGGGCACCATTGCTGGGGGCCCCAAAGGCAGTGGAAGACCGCGGCCAAGCAGCTTATGTGAGGGCTCATTCCTCACAATTGCTGACTGGCTTCTCAACGAGACTGGGCTCATTACATAATAACCACAAAGGCTGACAAAGCCCATTACTTCTTGTCCTATCATCCACTGGTCCAGACTGGCAAAAGTTAAGCTGCCAAACTTGACACAATGAGTCATCAACAGGTAGGCACTGGGATACTGACCTGTGATTCTGCTGCCAGGGCCATGTATTTTTCCATGGTCAGATCTGCCTGGGTTTTCGAATTCTCATCGAATTTCTTGGCAAGCTCAGGCGAAAACCGCATCGTCATGGCCATTGAAAAATCTGCCAAGCAAGCAATCGAGATAAGACAAAAGGTGTTATAGTTTACCAAATACTCAAGCAGCTGGACCACAAACCACAAACAAGCCAAAAAAATCCCGTGATCATTGTACCACCAGGATGTCCTTCATGAAATATCATGCATGTGGCAAATGATTGAATGGTTCAGATCCATGTGCCAGGGTTTACACCTCGTTATAAGGTCCTGCAGCAGGCGCATGCCCGTCCTAAGTGAAGGCGGGCCCCCAGAATCTCAATGTGCCCTGAGTTCGTCAATTTTTGCAAATCTTGGTGGGCATCAGACAGTTGCCACATACCAGTTGGTTACATCTGCTTGCTTGTGAGAATCGGAAATATGTGCGAGCCTTCCAGGCTCTTCCAGTAACGTGGTCGAAGCAGGGAGCACCGCACGTTTGTGCCTGGGTGGTTGGGCGAAGACACTTTGGCCCAACCTGAAGCTTCAAGGCACACGCAAGGCAGGCCAGGCAGCAACCAGCCAAGCCACTTTGCATATAGCAAAGTGCCTGGCCGATGGAAGACATTTGGGCACTTGCGTGCAGATGCAGGAGCGCAGCTGGAGCTAGCGCTTGCGGGCTGCTGCGTTAGCGCTAGGAGCAAGTGCGCGCGCGCATGCGGTCGTGCGAGAGAAAGGGCACTGCTGAGGGCAGCGCCATATCCAGCACTCGTAGCCGGCCTCGGCTTGGCCATAGCCAGTGGAGGTAGTGGTGGTCTTCGTGTATGAGAGAGAAGACATGGGTGATGAAGTCAAGCATGAGAGAGAGAGAGAGATGAGGTTGATGATGTGAGGGCACGTGCCTGGTCTTGGCGATGGTCTGCAAGGGTTGACATCTTCATGTACTTCGGTTCTGCTTCTGACGTCAACAGGATGCATTGTCAATTCGTAGGTTGCTGGTAAGCTGTGTGATCATAGTCTGGGAGCTGAGTGCCAAGTAGGAAGAAGGACTCTGGATACATATGTTGGTGTTGGCGAGAGTATGCTCTCATTAACATTGGGATTCAGTCCTTTTGTTTTCCGTTGGTGGAATATCAGTGCATTACTGCTTTCTGGACAGCATTGGACTTGCTGGCTTTCAATGTGATTTTGCACTCTGGATTTCTATCATTTCGCTCTTTCTCATTTTCCTTGCAATTTGGTATCGGAGCTGGTTTGAGCCGCTCCTCTGGCTCCTTCGCAATAGCTGTTTGGTGCTTCGCTGGTAATGGTGGGGCAGTGATAACGCTTGTGCGTTGGTGAGAAGGCGGCCCAGGGTCGTGTCGTCGTGTGGTGACATATAGGGATGCACGCTGGATGATGAGAACTTGCTGATGTGTCATTTAAGCCAAGGTGGAAGTGCATTGTATTGTGGGTTGTGCCAAGCCATCGACCAGTCATCATACATGCACGTCAGGTTACTGCTGAGAAATACGTGGTTGGGGGCAGCACTATGAGGTACGTTGCTCTTTACCTTATCTACCCTCTTCGTTGCTTCTTACCGTGAGGAAGTGAGTTCTGTCTTGAGAGTCCTCTCATTGTGAGGTGTTGCGAGCGCTCAACCTTGAGAGTCGACATTCTTCCTGGGGACGGGCGTTGCCTCTGAAGGGCCCTGGACGAAGCACTCGGGTCACGGTCACCATGCCAACCCCTGCAGGGACTAGTACACACATGCTTTGCCGCTTGCTGCGCATTAGAGGTCATGTCGGGCAGGCCAGCCCTATGAGGGAGACACGAGTACCGGACCATTTATACAGAGACTCCAGCGGGGATACACGACAAGTGCTGTACACGAGTATAAAAATAGTACGGTCAGGGCTGGCCAGTTTTCCATAGACTTGGGACACGGGTGGGCCGCTTGCACACCTTCAGACAAGCCACTGAACCAGAGCAGGACGTTGACACTAAGTGACTACTCAAGAAGGATACAGGGGGAGGGAGGATTCCAATACACTGTTCGATTGTTAATTATTGTATAACTCCATTCTGCATGCACACCCGCAAATGATTTTCTTTTTATTTTTGATTAGCTAGTTGTGACGGACTTTGCTAACAACTAACAGACTGCTGCAGATACCGTAGTAATTATTCTGTGCCGCATTGCACTCTGTTTCAAACTAGTCAAAAGTAGGAATGTAATTGTTTGTTGGAATCTGAGATTATCTGCTGTTACTGCTTGGCTACTCTCTGACAAAGCTGGACCGAATAATTATTCTAGATTATTTATTTTATAAATCGGTTGGATGCCATGCTGTGGTAGGTCCCATTGAGGACATTAGTGCAGATCACATGCCACACATAGCTCATGAGCGGAGAGGACAGTGAGGTTGAAAGTCTAGACCAGTGAGATAGAAGACTTACCTGTAGCCTCGCACTCAGTTAGCCGACCACTTTCTCGGTGTTACAGCCAGGAGAGGAAAGGAGACTATGGAGAGAAGCCAAGGAGAGGGGCATATTGCAGAGGGCTAGGGCAGCAGCAGCCGACGCTGAGAGGGCACTAGCAGAAGCTAGAGCCACAGCAGAGGCAGCCATGGCTACCGTCTCTGCTATGTCACAGGCCTCGTCACAGGCCTCATCTCAGGCCACTTTGTCAGGTGCAAGTTCGGGAATGCCAGGGTCTACCATGAGTCAGAGCGCTGGCTTGCAGGTCAGTCAGCAATAACCCATGTCTGATGACTACGAGATTGCAGAAGCAAACACACTCCATGCAGAGCTACAGCGCCAGTTGCAGGAAGTAGAGGAGAGAAGTGAAAGAGCTAGAATGAGAAAAGCTAGACTAGGGGCAAAAATGCAGGAGCTAGGCAGACTAGAGGCTATAGATGAGTCAACATTAGACCCTGTTGCTAGATCCCTTCGGAACTCTCTGTTGAGTGTTGCCGAAGCACAGGCTGTGCAGCAGGAGCTGTTCACCGAGCTAGTAACCGGCCAGAATAGGATTCTGGCTGCGGTACAGGTGCCTCGACCCATGGTGAGGCAACCGCAATTTGCTGTAGTTCCCCCTACAGTTGCAGGTCCAATTACGGTTGTGCCGCCGGTGGGACCATCCTTGTCCCCTACGCTTGGCATACCTCCATCAAGTGGTTTAGCAGTAGGTAGTAGCGGGCAGATTCCAGTTTCTTCTTCACTTCCACACTCAGCGGCTGCTGCTACCAGGCAGCTGCATGTACAGCATCCTGTGCAATGCCTCAGCGGCCTGGTCCACTTGTTTCACAACCAATGCAGCAGGCACAGGGCGCCATACAGCCCATGCAGTGGACACCTAAGATACCCTTGCTGAGTCCTAAGCCCTTCTCTGGCGACAAGAAGAAGGAAGAGCACCTAGATACCTGGGTGAGGGTTGTGCCTATGTATGTGAGACACAAGCTCACAAGGACCGCGGAAGAGGTTATCGTCGCTTCTTAGAAGGATCTACAGCCAGATGGTGCAGATCCAAATGGTTGAATGGAGTAGTGCAGCAGCAAGGATACGGTCAGAACTTCGATGGTCGGGCACAGGCCCGGACATTGGAGGAGTTTGTACGGATGGTCTACAACAGGTGGCATGACCCTCAAGGGGCTCAGAAGGCCACCGACTCGTTAGCCAGTTAGGATCCCAGAGATACCGAACAGTTCGCAACGTGACAGACGTCATAGAACGACTGATTGTTGTTCCTGTCGTGTGATATAAACCACAGGTCCTCCTCACAACTTATGTGCAATGTCAGCCCACAGATGTCAAAAATAAGTTGGTCAATGAGGGCTCCATAGATGTGCATGACGTCACCTCGTTCAACAAGTCTTAAACATAGAGGCTAAGCTTGGGAGTGCCCAACAGGGACCGTTAGATGGGAGGAAGAAGAAACTTCCTCAAGATTGGCTATAAAAAGACAGCTACAACCTTTGAGTGTTCCAAATAGAGAGTCTTTGCGTAGTTTATTTTAGGAAAGTGTCACGACGCAACTCAACATTTTGGCTACAAAAAGACAGCTGCCAACTTAGTGCAAAAATTTTGGTGGCCCACAATGATGGATGATGCGAAAAAGTATGTAGAGACTTGCCAATTTGTGAATGTGACAAGCCAAGGATGCAGGCACCGCTCGGGCTTATCAAGCCCTTGCCTATACTTGTTGGAGCTGGTCAGAGTGTGTCCATGGACTTTATGGATACTCTTGTGATCAGCAAGACCGGTAAAAGGCACATCTTTGTCATTGTGGACAGGTTTAGTAAGTATGCCAGACTAATCGCTATGCCTGAGACAGCTAGGTCAGATTACGTCATCAAGCTGTTTATGGATAATTGGGTATGCGACTTTGGTTTTCCGAAGTCCATTGTCAAGGACAGGGACGTCAGATTCACAAGCCAATTGTGGCAAAGTACAGCCCAACAGATGGGCACCCGATAGCAAACGACATCCGGGAATCACCCTGAGTCAATTGGCCAGGGCGAGCAGATGAACCGGGTAGTTCAACACTTGTTGCGGCAATATATTAGGCCAATTAAGGCTGAATGGGATGAGAAGCTACCTCTCATTGCCAGCCTGTACAACAATTCTATGCACAACACTACTGGTATGACTCCCAACCAGTTGCATCTTGACTTTCTGTTGCCTGAAAATCAGCCAACTACAGCACCAAGCAGCATAGAGTTTGCTGTCAAGTACGTACAACTGCTGCACCAGGTTGTCGAGCACATCAAGAAACCTTGAGATGCCATGATCGCATCTAAGAAACAGTACTTTGGACCCTCGGAAGTTCTTGATATAGTGGGAGATCAACCAAATGGTCATTCATATGTCAGTCGCATCCCTGGTCACCTCCGCACACCCTGTTTTTCATGCCTCCAAGCTAACTCCTTTCACTAAAACAGAACAGTATCCCTCCAGGCGATCAATGCTGCCCCCAACGATGGACGGACATATCGACATTGACGACATTTCTTAGCACAACCCCAAATGCAATATCGAGTGCGCTTCAGACACCATACTGATCCTAAAGAAGATCAATGGTTCACAAGAGAAGAATTAATGAAGACTGCTTCCCAAGTTATCTCAAGTTGTGAACGAAATTTGAAAGGGAAGCAGCCTGTTGTGTAACGACTTCTCAAGGACAATCGAAGTAAAGGAGGGGGGAGTGCGAGGGTTTACATCTCAGCATAAGGCCCTGCAGCAGGTGTGCGCCCGCCCTGAGTGAAGGTGGGTCCCCTGAATCTCAATGTGCCCTGAGTTCGTCAATTTTTATCATTGTAAGAGGTAACACGCATACCTTCTCTTTCTTTGTGCTTTCAATTTGTTTCTTTCATTGAGTTCATTTTCAATGCCCGTGGAGACTCGTAAACAAAAGAAGAATTTCACCGCATGCGTGGAGGTGACTTCTTTGTTGCCTACTTGGTTCAGCAAGGGTTCAACAATTCCACTTGCTCCATCCCCAAGCCCATCTTGCGTACCCCGTGTGGAGAAATAAAGTTAGTAGTAGCACCACAATCAACCAAGACACGAAGGAAGCGCGCGAAGAAAATCAACTTCGTTGTCCCTTGAGCACGCTGTTGTTTCATCTCAGCCCAATGCTATAGGTGATAATGGAGATGATGGGGCTTCAAGAGAGGACCAATGGACTAAATCAGGGGCTTCAAGAGACATGACAAGTATCGACCTTGGAATCAGCAGATGATGGGGCTTCAAAAGACGACCAATGAACTAAATCAGGTTCCTTAGGAACTTCCACTTACCGGTTCAATCTCCCTTGCTATAGAGGGTGTTGATAACTTCTCTCCGCCCGGTTCTTGTTTCCCTGCAGCCTATAATTGTCTTGGACCTTATGATCACTTTCTAGCAATGCAGGCAAACTCCCATTTTAATCCTAGCCTTAAATTCGTTATCACTGATCAGGAGTTCCAACCAAGGTTTGGTTGTAGCATCCTCCAATTTGGCAGGGATTTTGGCTCCCCTAGGGAGTACGACAAAGTTATTTCTTGAGTTTCCGTTTGGTCCCTTCATATTGGCGGATTTCTAAAGGTATTCATTTTTTCTTTTTCGTTATTAATGTCAGACTCTTGGGCTGAAAAGGAACACGTATCAGCGTTTTGTTCTTGGTTGTCACCAAGAGTGGGATCATCTGCATAGGCCTCCTCATCAGCCTCCAACAAGTCATGCATAGCAAAGCGGCTGCTCCCTCGAAACTGTCTGCCGCCAATAGGCTTTTTATTGTCTTTCATGAAAACAAGGTATTGAGCCTCGAGACATCCTGCATAAGAAGGAACCTTCCTAGATGATGTATGTAGGTACTAGGAACCATCCCTTTTACCACATCCAAGCACGATTGATCAATCATTTCCAATCCAGGAGATAGGATTGGAGGTTTTTTTATGGAGCTCGTCCAATCGTTGCGCTTGACGTTGTCAAGCTGGTTTCTCACCCTCACAGCACTGTTTGATTAGGATTTCTTCGAGTGTGGCAATAGGCATGGCTTGAAGCCACTGTACCAAATCAATCTTTGGAACCCTAACTCGTACAGATTGGACTTCTAAGAAGCACCATACAATAGGTTCAACATTCGTTCCCAAGATCAAGGACTGAGTCTCTATCCGAGTTCCCAGCACCTTAAAGTAACCTCTCATGGAGCTGATCCAGAACTCAATGCCGTCCCCGCCATGATACTTAAACGGTACCTGCACCACCTTCCAGTCCACATAGGAACCACTATAGCTGGGACCAGCATCTGTTGGTTCCGACCTTGAGGCTGCAGTAGTTGCAGAACTACCCTCATTGCCATTTGTTGCACCAACAACAAAGTCTGCACCTACTGCAGGTCCTGATTCAAACACACGCAATGGAGAAGAAGAAGAAGAAGAAGAAGAAGATACGGTAAGAGGGGCGAGACTAGTTTCAATAGCAGCTCCGAAACCAAGGGGTAGAGGAAGAGGATTAGGCACATGGGGATATCGCAGTTTAACGACTTCTACCGCCAAGTCACGGTACTTGTCGGTCTCGATCAAGTCCTCCTAAAGTTTTTGGGAGAACTGAGTTGTATGATCTTCAAGCATACAGGGTAGAACTTTAGCGGTGAAGATGGACTGCATTTGTTCCCCGCACTCCTCTTTGCTCAGTGAGGGAACAATTTCCAAAATAAACAAGTGACTACCGAGCAATGTCTTCTTCCTTTCCTCCTCCGCCTGTTGTTCCTTTTGTAAAGCACCTTCATAGAATGCCTGCAGATGCGGTTTTTCCGCTTCACTAAGCTGCATTCAACAAGGTCAGCCATTGTGCTGAAGTCATGCGTGGTTGGGCCATATTTGGACCGTTACTGTTGACAGTTGTGTTAGAGAGACGCTTGCCAACAAAAGAATCAATCAGACTCTCAAGGGGTACATTGTCCCTCTCGCTTGGATGAATGCTCTGCTTTCCGGTTCGGGTCAACTCAAATTGTCACTTCCCTTCTCTCTTCTTGCGAGAGTGTAAGATTAAGCTGGCGAGACACTTCGAAAAGACTTTGTGCGGCAATTTGTGAGAGGCAACAGTGAGAGGCACTCGCACCTGGAATCTGACCTAAGGGAGACACTTGGCGACTTTAGGGCTTCCCTCAAGTTGGTAAGGCACTCTACATTTACGGACTGCAAGTTGCAACTTTGATATTCAGCATTGACGGGGGATCTAGCGTTGCACTTTCGTGTCGGAGTCAGACCCTCCTAGCAAATAGGACACTAGTGTAGGTGTGGCATTAAAGGTGCCAGGAGAACCATATGACAAGAGGGTGAGTTCAACTTCATCTCAAAGCTCAGGCCACTCAAATAAGTGTCGTGCACCTACGAAATGCCCATGAATATGTACATGGTATTGTTTGCCTTGTTGGGGTTATTCTGGGTTTCTTTTCCTACTCCTCTATGGTCTTGATGGTGTGTATGTGTATGCAAACTGCTTTCTCACCTCATGGATTAAAAATGAGGTATCTTGCTTTGAACGCCATATCTATTTCCATTGTCTTTTTATCTCTGAATTGTTGTAGCTAGTAGGTTCTCTCTGAAGTTGAAATTCGTTTTCCAGTTCGGTAGAGACAGAAAGTAGGTCCATGTGGAACTCCACTTGGTTGGGACTCAGTCATGGCCTACGTGGGACCCTTAAGGTACCCAGTCGGACCGGCCCCAAGCAAGAAGGGCCCCTTAGGCCCAAATTTGTCTGACGTCGGATCATTTTTTTTCTATTTTGAATCCAAAGTTTTACTCTTCGGTTAGGGGACTCGCTGGTGAGGCGATCTCGACAAAGACATTTTGTATACTTTTACCGTACCTTATACAAAACTCTCCATTGATGCATGTCATTACTCGATGCTTGAATTTGTTGTACGTTCACGGAGCTGCTCAGATTGGGTCATTACTCGATATGATCAGGCTGAGACGCTGGACCAGAACTCTATCTTAATTTTTTAATTTTTTTATTTGGCGGCTTTCTAGCCCAAATGTATTGCCGCTAAGATGTTGGAGGAGCACGCGAAGTATGACCTCCCGATAACCATGTCGAACTTGTTGGATGTGCGACGCGCCAAGTATGCTACACCCGACCACTTCTTAGAAGACTTAGAGAGGGTCGCAAGGAGGATACCTTTCCAGGATGAGGCACAAAAATGCCATGTCCTTCTAACCAACTTCGCATAGGATGAAAGGACGAACACGGTTAGTCGGGCCGCTTATTATCCTCTGAAGTGGGAAGAGGTCGTCGAGATGGTCCGAGAACTCCATTCGGTGTCAAACCGAAAATGGACCCTGAAACAACTGAAAGTGATAACAAGTGTGAGAGAAGGAAATACTGAGGTTGTTCGGGGAGGGAATCTTAAGGCTGAGGAAATCCTTGGTCTTCTTGTCAAGCTTAAAAGTTTTAAGCGACTAACCCTCCCTGCGCCTGCGACAAAAGCCTTAGTTGGGCTCGGAGAAGGAAAGGAAGAAAGGAGAAAAGCAAAAGGAAAAGAGTGAGAGTGAGAGCAGCGATGATGATGATGCTAGGCGAAGGAGGAGAGAACGGAGAAAGAGATGTGTGTGTCTGTGTGTGTGTGAGTGAGAGAGAGAGTGAGAGAGAACAAGTAAGTCTCCAACCTCGCAGCTGGCCTCACGGTACTTCCATCGGTAGGATGAGCAAAATTGAATGACTCTTCCGCTAGAACATGGAAATATACACTGCCTGGTTAAATCTGTCCAACAACTGTCGAACAGGACTTTCTTCGATCGACGACGAGGACCCCGATACAAACGCGGAGCGAAAACAAACCCTGTTCATAAAGCCCCAACAGCAACTTTACCAAGCGCCCCCCCCAAAAAAATGTACAAACGCGTCGGCCCGTCCACGGAACGCTTTGCTTCTCACTCCGCGCGGAAACCTCACCACTGCAGCGCGACACCAAATTTCCCTGGTGGCGGGACTGCCGCACTGCAACGATTTCCCTTGGGCCCGTCGGGAAGCGTCACGTTGGGCCCTTCGCAGTTTTTAATAGTATATATATAGAGAGGAAGGATCACTATCTCTTGGAGAACCTCTCTGTCCATAACTCCAAGCACTTTGTAAGGAGATCTGAATATATACCAACAATTTTCTTCTGTCTCTTGAGAGGTCTTGAAGGCCCTGCCCCTCTACGACTTACAAACTAGTTTTCCCTCCCCTGGACTCTGTATATCCCCTCTCTAAATAGGAGCACTTCAATCCCCGAGTTGGTACTCCCTAGCGACATTTAACAAGAAGTGTGTGACTATTGTCCTCAGTTGCCTTCCCCGTAAGAGAAGATGTCGGCTACATTTTCCACGTAGCCCCAACAACTTTTCGATTTTGTGTTGGCTAAAGTAAACACTAGAGATCTACTCAGCCGCTGCACTTGGTTCCATATGCACAGCACATGAACGATTAGTGTATTTTTGAGTAGAGTCCATGCCTGCGAGAGACCCCTTCTCGAGACCGTTTCCACATACTACCACACTCACAGGACCCTTAAATGTCGCCACCCAAAAGGCTAGCAGGTCATTTCTAAACCACCTCTCATCTAGCTTCTCTAAGGACTCAGACACACCCCATGAACAGAGCATCATCTCGTGCGGATGTGCCTGGTGGGGTGACTAAGGAGTCAGTAACCTCAGTTGTCGTTTGAGATGGTGAGGGATCGTCTACCAACTCAACTTGCGCAGAAGTGGTTACATACCGGTCGGGCCGGATGTATTTCCCTGGGAACTGCTCACAGTGCTTTCCCTACTTGAGGTTGCACACTTGTGGTGACCAGCTTGTTTGAACACCGCCCCTTGGCATGGTCGTTGAGGCCACACTCTATGCAAGCGTCTCTCACATGTCAATCTCTCCACACATCCCTCGCATTCGTCAATGCATTCCCATAGCGTGTCAAGGTGTGTTAAATCAGTCAAGACGGCCGCCACCGTCCTATAGTTTTTCACAAAATTGCGGTAGTCGCCTGTCATACCCAAGAAACAAATTGAGGTCCTGAACAGTCAAGAATGCTAGCCACCTTCGCATCTTTCGCCCTAACTCCTTCCACGGATATCTCATGAGCCAAGTATAAGATCTTGGTGCAACCAAACTCACATTTCTCCAAGTTGATCTTACACTGGTGTTGTCGCAAGAATCCAAGAACAAGGTGAACGTGTTCGACAGACTCACTAAAGATAAGAATGTCATCGAGGTACACGACGATCTACTTATCTAAGTAAGCATGGCGTGTTGGGATGTACCTGCAGCATTGCATAGGCCAAATGGCATCACCACAAACTCGTACAAACCGTACCAAGTTTGAAAAGCGGTGTTGTGCTGATCCTCCGGTCTAATCGCAAACTGATGGTAGCCGAACTTTAAGTCTATCTTCGTAAAATAGCTTCATCCCTGCACCCTATCCAATAGGTCGTCAATGCGGGGTAGAGGCTCTGCGTTCTTCACAGTGATGGCATTGAGGCCTCTATGATCAATCCACATCCTCAACGATCCCCGTATCTTCGATACAAATAAAGCTTGTGACCCGTAGGGAGATGTACTAGGCCGTATCCAACCCTTCTCCGTGATCTCTTTCAGTTGTCGACGGAGTTCGTCCAACTCCGTCGGAGCCATCCTATAGACCCTCCACTTTGGTATTTTACGACCTAGGATGATTTCTATGGCGTGGACAACCTCCCTCTCAAAGACTCACGAAGGCTTCTCAAACTGCAAGCCCACCATTTGACTGCAGGATGATCCTGCGCTCATCCCACTAGATGAGACATAGGACGCAGCGGAAGTCCCTGATGCCTGCTAACCCTGAGTGGTTGCTGCAGAAGTAGCCATGGCGCCAGCACTGGCTGCTGCTGCTGCTGCTAACACACGTTCCGCTGCTGCTGCTGCCTCAATGGCCCTTTGCAGATGATGGGCCCTTGCTTCGGCCTCTGCTGGGCATGCTGGGTTGGGGCCCAGTAGCTTCACGTTGGGCAAAAGTGTCTGCGCACGGGCCCATGCATTGCCTAGGATCGCAGCTTCGAGATGTGTCCAACCACCCCAAGTAGCCTGCAACGTGTTCCCTGATGTCTGATAGGCCGAGAGGCCTGCTTCCATGTACAAGCCTCCAGGATCCTGGAAGCTTCCATGAGGATTATGATTCTCACGAGCAGGTCATCTGTAAGCAGCACGTGGCAACTGTCTGGGCCCCACCATGCAGAAATGGTGTAACTAAGGCCCCATGTTGAATACAGGTCCGCCTTCACTTAGAGCGGGCACGTTACTTGCTGGGGTTTGTGCCTCTTGTGCAATGGAAGGTCGCGGCCTAGCAGCCACTGTGAGGGCAAAGTCCTCGCAAGTACCTTTCCCCACTTGAAAAGCAAATACGCGGCCATTTACACGGGCAACTTTCCGGGCAGGGCCACCGTTGATAAATTTCATCCGCGGCCCATGTCAAGTTTCAGGCCTCATCCATGGCCCGTGTTGCGTTTCAAGCCTCGTCCGTGGCCCGTGTTACGTTTCAGGCCTCATCCGTGGCCCGTGTTACAGGCTGATTAGATTACCTTTTGTCTTCTTCTCTTGCTTCCTTTTGGCTGAAGGAGGATTGGATTACTGTTCTCTTTCTTCTTTTCTTGTTCCCTTTTGGCTGAATGTTCTAGTTTCTCTCTAGCTGAGGGACTGCGAGAGCGGGACCCTGCCTGCATTGTTGGGCTGGCGTTGCATTGGCTCTCAAAACAATCTTTTTGGTCTTTTTTGCCCTTCTGTTTTCTGTCTTCTTAGATCATTAGTGCAAAAAATGAATACTGCAGGGGGAGGGAAGAAAAGGTTCCCAAGCGGGAGCCAACCGTCGGTTAATATCTGACTTTTTACGTTCCCTAAAAGCAAGGAGGGGGTGAATGGCAACACTGGTAGCCGTAGACGACAGATCATGAGTTCAAACTCGGCAAAACGAGGCAGCGCCATGGCTGCACGTTGCTCAAGCCCTGAGGGCACTCCTCTTGTCTGCAATTTGGAAGGAACACACCGGTCACTTGTTTCGGAAATGAGTAGATAGTAGACGCGGGCTGTTTTTCTACCCCATATCAGAGCTCACAGTCCGCATCAAAGAAGCTCGAATCCGGTTCTGAGAGCCCGCATCGAAGAACATTAAATCTGGTTCCGACAGCCCGCATTGAAGATCAGATCGGCCTCTGTATCCCGCCAGACTGGAGTAGGAAAAGCAGCAGGAGCATAAGCAGGAACCGTTAGCTGGTGCTTTTGGCTTCTAAGTGGAGTTTGCAAAACACCCGAGTGGTTAGTGACCCAGTTCGTGGGCCCGTTTTCTTCCCTCCTCTTTGTGCTGGCAGTTTGATAGGCTTGTCCTACGGCACAGTGAAATTGTGGACCGAATATCTTCAGCGTGGTTCTTTTCAACTTGGTTTCAGCGCTAAGGTCAATGCACAAGATTCCTTCACTAAGTGAATTATCAGTGATTATCAACCATAATGATGATCTACTGTCCACGAAAGAGTCGTAATTGAAGGATTCTTAGGGCCAAGTCCCACTAGCACGAGTTTGGTTTTGATTCCTATCCCGGTGTGGCACCATGCGGCAGGGCGGCACCGTGTGACACCATTTCAAAGCTTTTTTGAGGAATTCTGAAAACCGTGTAGAAGGGTCCTGCAATGATGACAATCTGCCAGGAGTTTCAGGCATTGTTAGGTCCTAATTTTGTTGCTGTGCAAATAGTAGGACGGTAGATCTTTCTCACCCTCTCATTGGCCATCACTTGTGCTAGGTATTCTTTCACATAGTTGGAGGGGTTTTCATTCCTGCCCGGTGTTTTGATGGGTCAGGAATGAAAACCAGTTGGGAAATTGGTAAGGGCCAGAATTTTGAAAAAAATGGTGAGAAGAGTGTGTTAGTCTGAGCAGACTGCCCTCTCTCTCTCTCCCTCTGTGTCTGTGCACACTCTACGCGCTCCACCTCACCAAATGTGGAAACGAGTGGAAATGAGAATGTATTTTCCACCTGTACATGGGAAAATACATCCCCATAGTTTTTGCCTTTCGTGTCTGTGGTGAGAAGCGCCAAAGGCTGTGGACTGGACGTCCACGCACAAAGCATGTGCGTGTGTGCACAGACAAAGAGGGGGAGAGAGAGAGGGCAGTCTGCTCAGACTGACACACTCTTCTCACCATTTTTCCAAAACTCTGGCCCTTACCAATTTCTTAACTGGTTTTCATTCCTGACCCATCAAAACACCGGCCAGGAATGAAAACCGCTCCAACAATGTGAAAGAAAGCACAATTGATGGCCAATGAGAGGGTGAGAAAGATATACCGTCCTACTATTTGCACAGCAACAAAATTAGGACGGACCCATCCCTTCCCTATCTGCAGCTGAAACTGAAAAGAGTGTCGCAGGCACGAACGGTCCTCATTCCTATAGTTCTCTGACCGCTAGTGGGACTTGGCCCTTATTGTAAAATCATACTACTGTATGTCAGACCTATCCAGTATATAGCCTCCTATCAGAAATCCCTGTTCTCGGAGTGTTCTTAACAGCTTCCTGATGGTTGCACGCAAAAACAATCTAGGACTTCGTACTCCGTAGTAATGGGACTTCTTTTTTTTTTACCCTCAATGTTTCATCATCACCTCATCGTAGTAATGGGCCTTAGTAGTAATGGGACTTAGGATATACCGAGATAGTTTCCTTTTTTTCTTATTTTCAGCTCTGATTTTACGTAGTTGTTTTGTGTTCTTTGCAGTTGCTAGGTTGCCTCTTTTTTTTCCAGCTCTCATTCTAGTTACTGAGGTGTGGACATCCTGGGCCCAACGGGGAGAGGCGTGCGTGAATTAACATTGTAAAAGATTATGACTTGCCGGTAAATGTGGCCTCGTAGACTGGACAGAGGGTACGGCGATAAGACTGTGTGGGTTTCACTTGGGGGGGGGAGGGAAGGGGGGGGGGGGGGCGGGGCGCGAGAAAAAACAGATGCACGGAGCAATCGCAGCGCAGCCGGGTTTGGTCATGGAGCCTGTAGCATTTCGAACTCGTGTTTTGCTGGCTTTCGACTGCGGAAAGCAAGAGGAGATCACCCCTGCCAGCGGTCCTCGGATGGATGGAAAAATGAATCCCTTAGAGCCGCCGTCAGAGAGAAAAATTAACCCCAGTGAACTCTGGCTGAACGTATCAACGTATCCCGACGGTCTCTTTGGTCCACGTACACGCACAGGTAGAGCAATATCACACTTGGCCTTCAGGGCGTCCAGGTAGCCACGCTTGGCTGCGGGAAGGCGAAAAGGTAGCCCAGACAGAATGCACCTGGGCCATGAAAAGCGCCCACGTGCACATGGACAAAAGATGAGCGTTGGGAAGAAAGAACCCGTCAATGTACCCCGGGATATTATTTCTATCCTTCGGGAATTCCCACCTAACCGGCCCCCCCCCCCCCCCCCCCCCCCCCCCGCCCCGCCCCAAACTGCGTTCCCAAACGGTCGTCTTTCTATACTTGTAGCGGCCCCGCCCCAAACTGCGTTCCCAAACGGTCGTCTTTCTATACTTGTAGCGTTGGGAAGAAAGAACCTGTCCATGTACCCCGCCAACCCACGGTCATTATCGCTGCATCTAGCCCGAAAGTTGGCCAAAGTACAGCTATAATGACTGCCAGTTCTGCTCGGGTGCCGACGGTATTAGTAACAATTCGGCCCTGTTTTTCCCGGTCACATGGTGCTATAAGATCACTAGAACAACACCGTCTGGGGCTACCGTCTTCACCCGAAGAGAACGTAGTACGGTCATTATCGCTGTATCTAGACTGAAAGTTGCCCCAGATGCCGCTATACGTTCTATTCGCGGGGAGACGTTAGGGTTACGGTGGGGGACTCTGTATGTGCGTAGGAACGTAGCATCATACAGAGAAGATAGGTTCACGACTGTGCTACGACACTAGGAATGGATTGCCTTTAATGAATTAAATAATTAATTTAACTAATTAGTCAATTCTAATTAATTAACCCATGTGCCTGCCCATCTTCCCGCGAATGCAACGCACCCTCATCATGGCTTGTGTCCGGCCGGAAAGAGAGCTTTTGTGCATTCATGATGAGAGTACGATGCGTTCCGTTAAGGTCGGCGACGACGGTCAGGCTAGAGTAGAGTTCCTCTACCTCATAGCCAACGCAACACCCACTGCAGTGGGTCGGAACGATAGCTTGTGTTCATTCCTGATGAGGGCACGTTGTTGTGTTCGGGGGAAGACGGCAGGGCTAGCTCAGAGGTACTCTTACTTCATAGACTTACTAGCGAGGGAGTACGAGGGACGACTACAACCGAACACAGTGCTCGGTAATTATATCTGTATCTGTCCCGAAAATTGCATTAAGTACGGTGCTATAGCGACACCGGCGTTGGGTCGGGGGAAAGAAGGTAGTGCAACCAACGGTAAAGATCCCAGGCCAAGCCAGCCTAGAGTGTCCCCCGGAGCTTGCAGAAAGCTAACTTCAAATGTCCTTCGGAACATCCGTCAGAATTGGAGCGATAGAGAGAAGATTAGCATGGCCCATGTGTAAGGATGAGACGCATAGACGAGAAATGGTCCACATTAAAATAAAATAAAAAGAATAAAAAAGCTAACTTCAATTTTCAATTTAAAAAAACGTGGTTACTATCAAGAAGAGCCAAGCATTCCCAAAAAAAAAAAAAAAAAAAAAAGAAGAGCCAAGCAAAACAGCGGGACAGGAACGGAGCCTGAAGAAAATGTGCATGCAGACAAAAAAAAAAAGAAGTTCATAACATTGAGGGCTGCGGGTGAAGGAGGACGACGCCCGGACTAAAGGAGAAGGACGCAGGGACTGAAGGAGGAGGACGCCAATGCTACTAGCGAGTCTGCTCTCAGTCATGGAGAAAGCTCAGAAAGGACGACACCGAAGGAGGGAGGGGAGGAGAGAGAGAGAGAGAGAGAGAGAGAGAGAGAGAGAGAGAGAAGATCGAGAAGAGAATGAATTACCACTTCCTCCAAGCCTCCCTGAATTTCACTGCGCACCGAGTTTTGCCGAGCCTGGGTCTCATTGTATTCTCTTTTCTGGTACCCGTTGGGAAGAAAAAAAAGAAAAAAAAGAAAAGGAAAAACTTCGAAAAAACAAAGACGTTAGGGACGTGAAAGCAGCTGTATACAGAACATTGGGTACACAT
The DNA here is from genome assembly GCA_003427395.1 of Chara braunii. Classification (NCBI taxonomy): domain Eukaryota; kingdom Viridiplantae; phylum Streptophyta; class Charophyceae; order Charales; family Characeae; genus Chara; species Chara braunii. Next base: position 1,879,941 of record BFEA01000044.1, read on the forward strand.
GAGAGTCTGCCAAAGAGCGTTACTGCCCTCAGCAAAACACGGCAATTGGAAAAAAAAAGGAAAAAAAGCAACAACTCTTTGGATGTGAAAGCAGCTGGATACAGAACATTGGGCACCCTCCCAACGGGCGTTACAGCCCTCAGCAAACCCGGCTGTACGGAAGGGGGGGGAAAAAGCAAAAACAGCAACAGCTCTTTGGACGTAAAATCACCAAAGGGCATTACTGCCCTCAGCAAAACACGGCAATGAGCAACAACTCTTTGGACGTGAAAACAGCTGGATACAGAACATTGGGCACAAGTGAGAATACACCCTCCCGGCTGTACAGAAAAGAAAAAAAAAACAAAAAAAAAAACAGCAACAGCTCTTTGGACGTGAAAGCAGGCTGGATACAGAATGTTGAGTACATCTGAGAGTGCCGGGTTGGTTGCAAGCGTCAGCTGTCCGTGGCAAGCGCCCTGCCTCGTTGGCAGGGCACTAGAACTAACTTCGAAGAAAAAATGAAAAACACAAAAAAAAACAAAAAACGAAACTATCGATGATTCTGGGCAGATGCACTCCTGGAGGCACTACTGTGAGCACACCTCCTTCGTAGCTTTTTTTTTTTTTTTTTTTTTTTTTAAAGGTAATTGCCATTAGCAGAACAATAGTCCAAGAGAGGCCGGGAATCCTCTACAAACAACCCGGAGACTCATTAGCACTACTGTGAGCACACCTCCTTAGCACTACTGTGAGCACACCTCCTTCGTTTCTTTTCCCGACGTCCTTCCTTTCAACTCTGCAGTTTCTTCTTTTTTGCCTTTTTTGTTTTTTCTCCGATCAGCCCCACAAGGCCCAAATGTTTTGTTTTTGCCAACCCTCACCAGGAACCCCGAGCTTTGTGGTGGTTGAAGAAAAGTAATCCAAGATAGAAAATATAAACGAAACGAGTCCAAAGTTGACATCTTGACCGACACGAACGATGCGAGCCGAGTAGTACATGCGCGCCAAAAGCAATGCAAGCATCCGATCCATACAGATACATAATACTTTAATTAGATAACAAAGATAGGGAGATGAGTTCATCAGATGAGGAGAGAGAGAGAAGGAAAATAGGGGGCGGAGGAGGGAGAGGAGCAGCGAGGATGGGGGAAACCCCGGGGGTGGCTTGGAGGAGGGGGGGGGGGGGGGGGAAAGAAGGGGAGTACCTATGCACGCCGGCAGCAAGCCCACTGAGCCAGAAGAACTCTTCACTCCCGTGGCAGGAGCTCCTTGTTGGTCCCATGGAGAGCGGCGGACATGAATTAAGAAAATTTTGTCGTCGGGCCGAATAAAGCAATCGACCGCCCATCGGAATGCAAGTTCTGCTCCCTTGGATTCATCCACGGCAATCAGAATATTGCGCGGAGTATCCAAAAGCGGCTGCATCGGACCCCCAGTGATGCAGAAGCTGGAAGTTGGGCCCAGCTTCGGATCCAGGCTCAGACCAGGCTCGGGCTTCTTGGCAATGAAGAATATTACGAGATTCAGGGACGGAAAAAACGAAAAAGGCGGTCTAATGGACAACAGGACTGAGGTAGTCCGTGAAAAGCTGGTAGTCGTCACAAAGGAGACTCAACAGGATCTATATATCTCTAAATTGAAGCCATTTGTCTATGACCAGATTTCATCTTCTACCTATCATGTAATCTAGAGAACCATTGATTTGTTTATCATTTGCTTACTTGGCATCTATCTATCTATCTATCTATCTATCTATCAATCTATCTATCTATCTACGCATCGGTTATCCATCAGTTTATTCATTGTTTATTTATTGGCAATATACCTATCCAAGTATAGATCTAGTCAGCATGTCCGTCCGTCTATCTATCTATCTATCTATCTATCTATCTATCTATCTATCTATCTATCTATCTATCTATCTATCTATCTATCCGTCTGTATGTCTATAATCTGTATATTCATTGACATATCTGCTACTATGAATCTATCGATTAACATATGACGATGCTAACCAGCATGCTGCACGTAAGTAATGCCTGGAACTTTCCAACAACCCCTCGCGGTAGGTGCATCAAGAAGCCGTGCTCTCTCTCTCTCTCTCTCTCTCTCTCTCTCTCTCTCTCTCTCTCTCTCTCTCTCTCTCTCTCTCTCTCTCTC
>BFEA01000044.1:1882177-1894050 GCA_003427395.1 Chara braunii
CCCTCCTCTTTCCCCTCTGCATCCACCGTGAAGGGGTCACCTCGCCTAAACAATATAAACAAAGAGATGCATGTCAGAGAAATGTGGCGTTCAACTTTGAAGAAGCCCCTCCCCTCTCTGTCATGCTCTCCCCGACTCCACCTGCTCACCGGTAGTCAACCCAAGCGAGGCGGCGTTCAAATCTGACGACGAAAACGTCAAAGAACGAGCTTGACTTGCTCCGAGCCGCTGACGACAACTCGCAGCATAGGCGACTGCTGGTAGTCACGGCTCCTCGGAGGGTCGAGCCTCGGACCTCCGTTATCTGGACAACCACTCGCGAACGATAGGACGACAAAGCCCGTTTTTCCTCACGGTCGCACGGATATGACGCCCGCCGCTAGCTTGTGGCCAGTTCGGCACCTCTCTCCATCTCTCTGCCAAGCTTCTCTCCGTCCATTTCCCATGAAAGTGCCTCCAATGCAGACATAGCGAAGCTTGGCCTCTACTCGCCGTCCCCAGCGTCAACCTGCAGCAGGAAACCTCCTCTCCAACTAACCGACGCTGGCGGCCTATGGCTATGACGTGGTTAGTTTGACCGAACGTTGATGTGTATGGACGGATGGTCGTGATGGGTTCTGGGATGTATAGATGGCCGGGATAGGGTCCAAGGAACGATTGAGCGGTTTGGATGTGTCGATGGATGCGATCGATTTAGATTACGAATTTGATCGACGGGTCGGAAAAGGAAGATCTCAATTTTGCAGCAGAAAAATGACGTCAATGTTCCGCGCGCCTGCCGCTGCTAGCGGCGGACAGCGCAGAGTAGATTAATCTCTCTTTCGATTAAAACAGGTGCAGTTTTCGCCTTTTACGGTAACTCCTTACGAGTCTGTGGAGTCGGATGGCTTTCAGAGCTGTGCTGGAAGATTACCGTGACTACACTCGGCTTCCAAGTTTCCGCGCTCACCGCCATCACCACCACCTTCACCATTCCACACCTATACGTACATGTATCTCGGACGTGTCGAGCAAATAGATGACACGCTGTTTCTCTTCCCGCCAACATACCCGTTGTGCATTTCGCTCGTTCGCGTCCTGCTAACACTTCCCGTGTTATGTGCCTGTCTGTTTTGCGTGCGCATATGCGCGTGCGTGTGCGCGCGGGTGGGGGTGCAGGTGCGTGTGTGTGTCTGCACATGTATGTATGTGTACGCGCGTCTGTCGCTTTCTAGTGCCGGCGACCCCGCCTTGCCCCATATCGCCCTCTGGGTTTCGGCGGAACAACCCTTTTTCGTGACGGAACTCTGAAATTGGCGTTGGCGGAGTTTCCGAAGGATGCGATGGCGGGATAAGCCCCGATCCCCTCCTCTCAATGATCACACCGCGCTTTTTCACATGGGGGGGGGGTGGAGGTGGCCCGTCTCCGCAAAGAAAGTGCTCACCCGTCGAAAGTGCTCACCACCCCCCCCCCCCCCCCAAAAAAAAAAAAAAAAAAAAAAAAAAGTGCTCACCCCTCACAAAATGAAGTACCCTTGTAAGACGGACGGTCGATGACACGGCAAAAAGCTGAGCCGCCATGGACGAGCAAGGGTGTCACGTGGCGGGAAGGAGGATCTTTCCTTTTTTTTCTGCTTTTCTTTTTCTCTTTTTTTTTTTTTCGTTTTTTTTCACGAGGATCTTTTCGTTTCGGCGACGTACAGAAGCCCTAGATTGTTCGCAATCAACAGCTCACGACTCGGGTCCTCTCAGTCCATCACAAACTTCTTTTATTTTTTTTATGCTTTTCTGAAAGCTACATTCTTCTCTCAATTCACCTAGTTGTAGGCATACGGGGAACCTCGTAGCAGCCAGAACGCTGTTCACGAGAGAACATGCGCGCGCTGCTCCCGATCTGCAGGTGGGCGATACCGGCCAGGGGACACCCGATAGCATCAGGGACCATGCCAACAGGACCAATCCCTGTGCCTCCCCTCAGGTCCCCTCTCCTACGAACATCAGCAAACTCTGCTCAATGCCTATTGGGGGATCCAGTGGTCTATCTTTAGGTGGCGGGCGCACTAGAGGATCGGAGGTTCCATAAGAGCACGCTGGGAGAAGGTTTGCTCTTGACAATGACAAAAGTGCCCACTGGAACGCACAGTGACTGGAACTGCCATCTGCACCTGGACCTCAATAGAGGCCCAGGCTCAAAAAAAATCGCAGCCAGGAGGGTGCACTTGTTCGCAGTCAGGAGGCTGCGCTTGTGTGGGTTCCATTTTTGTGGTTTCATTTCTTTCTATTTTTGGTAAGGCCGTGAAGTACAGCTTCGCTAGGACGGGTTCGTTTGGGGTCTCCGACAGCAGAAAATAGGGTCCGGTCGCAGTCGTCCCTAAGACCGGTCGTAGGGCAGGTTATCTTGTCAAGGTCATTGCCATTTAGTATAAAGCGCCGTCCATTGTTTCCCGTTTGAGAGAGAGAGTTTTTTCCTGTTGCAAACTGGGGGCAGGCGATATGGGTCTGGGGCCTGGACCCACTAGTGAAGTATTCTACTACGTGTGATGCAATTTTATGGTTTTTTGGAAAAGACAAAGTGAATTTATTTATTTATTTTTTAAAGGAGCCAAGCACTTTATTACAATTGTTTTCAACGAGGCCGGGGAACCTCACAATACTGACAGCATCAGCCAGCTTAGCTTAGGCTTTGGAGGGGTACTTCAAACTAGGAACAGTTCCGTTCCCTGGACCTCTGTCCTGACTTTCCCTCTCTGAGCAAAGGACAACAAAATTGGCTCCAGGGCCAACAAAGACCGAACAAACCAGAACAAAAAAAAGGTCCTCATAAAAGACTAATAAACAATCACAAACCCCTTACTCCTACCTCTTCTACCTATGTCTTGAACTTCTACCCATTTTGTGTCCTGCTAATCCGTTTAGCCTCGACGGTTTCCAAACCAGCACTCCTTCCTCTTTCTTTCCCTCTGCCTGTCTTCTGCGACTGTTCCAAGGCCTGCCGACCGAGTGCTCAGGTCTTTGTACGTCTTTTCCAACTACCTCATCTCTTTCGTGAGCCAGTCCCCTATGACCACTTTCCCTGCTACTAACTTTGCCATCCTACCACCGATCCCCCACGTCTCCTGAAACCATTTCATCCCTACTTCGAGTTTCCACTTTTGGTTACCTTTCTTCTTCAATCTGTCAATATAGCTCTTCTCAATAGCTGAATGAATGTCACTCACATCTACTTATTTGTCCATTCCTTTCCTCTGAACACTCTTTCATTCCTTTCTTGCCAAATCATCGTGCATCCCACCGCTCGAGCCACTTGAGCAACATAGCCCCAGCCTATCGATACTACGAAGTTGTCATGAACTCCTCCCAACAACATTCATGTCTTGGTCCATGGGAACGAGCTACTTGTGCACTCCTCCCAAAATTTTTCCCACCACCTCCATAATCTAGCCGACGTCGGACAGTCCCACCATAGGTGGACAATTGATTTGAAAGCCCATTGGCATCTGGTACATGTCAAATCTACCTTCACCTCATGCTCTCTTAGTCATATTGTCAATGGTGTCGCCACCATTGACAGTAGCCACAACGTAGAAGCCTGTCTTTGGCAGGGCATCAATTTTAACTGTTCCCATCATTTCTTCAATGCATCGCCAATTTGTTCCAGTTCCAGTTCTAACAGTCTCATCCACCTACTCCTTGCCACAGTCTCCGGGTGCTTGAATGATATGATCAACTTATATCCTAACCGGTGTGTATAGTTTAGAAGACTTACACTCTCTCCTTCTCTGCCCTGTGCCCGTCATTCCCACATTCCTGGGTCCGTTCCCATTATTGAGATCGGTTTCCCTTCTGCAAACAGGATCCTTGGGGTCGAGCCTTCCGAGATGACCCGTACTTGGGAGAGAGCAGATCCCAGCGCTGGAATCCCCTCCTCCTTTTATGTAATTCGTTGGTTTCCCTTGCTTATTTCCCAACCTTGAAAACTTCTTTTCCGGTAGGGTTGAATCTCCAGAAGTTCCCACAGTTTTTTTCCTTCCTAAGTCTCTTGAATGTGCCAAGTTTCTGATGGATCAACTGCATTTAGGGCCAGTAGTTCCTTCCATTCATCCGAAATGGCCTTGATAACCAATGTCAGTTTCTCCTCCACCTGTCTCGTTTGTCACAATCGGGTTTTCACCTTCTCAACTGTCTGTCAGTCTTCTGAGAATGCATTCCAGATGTCTCTGATCCTCAATATCCCTCTCTCTATCCACTTCCTTCCTATGCTCTAGGGATCTGCACCCAGCCACCGATCGTTTTCTCCTCTTATCCTCGAATTTTCGAAAATTGGTTGCGTGAGCAATTCCCCTTTTGTTACAGGCTCCACCCAGACGTCCGATCTTAGTTTCCTCCACGCCTGTATCAATGCTCTCCAGAGAGGTGATTTGACCCTCTTTCTTTGGAATGAATACAAAAAGACGCACATTCAAACATCGCTCCTCATTGGCAGGCTTCATTCATTTGCCAACCTGAAGATCTTTTTTACCAGGTGCACCCAGTGAGGTGTTGGTTCTTCACTAGCATTGCTTCATTTTGCTTTGTCGGGTCCCGCATCCCTTGTCCCCCTTTTGTTATAGGGAGGCACAACATCTCCCAGACCACCTTGGTGATAAAATTTTATTCTTCCTTGGCAAAAGATTTCCAGATAAATCTTGTCGCCCTCCTCCTTAGCTGTTTGCATGTATGGTCTCCGATTCTCCTGACTGTTGTGCCCATAGACCACAACAGGGCGAACAGAGTTCCGTTCAAGACCAGTGCTCTTCCAAATATCGAGAGGTGCGGTGCCTTTCCCCATGTGACCAGCTGATGAAGAGATTTCTGAAGAAGGATATCGTCTTGTTCTGCTGAGCAATCTAGTAGCGCAATTTGTACCCCCAAAAACCTCTCTGACTTATCCTGTCCTACACCTTTCATCCCCCACTCTATTTCCAACTTCAATGCTTCCGGGAGCAGATAGACTGACTTGTGCCAGTTGATGGCTGCCTCCGAAAGTAGTGAGAACTCGTTCAAGCAGTCCCTCAGCGTTGTTAGTGATTCTACTGAGTTTTTTGATATCGCGAAGAGGTCGTTCGCTAAGGCCTTCACCTTGTAGGATGTTGGCCCTGTTGGCATACCTCTGCTTTGCGGATGCTCCCTGATATTATTCAACACGACATCAAATTGGACTGCGAACAGGAGGGGTGTCAGTGGGCAACCCTGACGTAAAAATCTTATCAAGTTAAACTCCTCTTACAGTTGCTCATTGATTATAATTGCTATTGTAAGGAATATATACAACGTCTTAACTCATCTGATGAAGTTTTTCCCAAATCTCATCCAGTGCAATGTAGATAGTACGTACGACCAATTCACCCGGTCGTACACCTTCTCCAAGTTTAGTAATAGTATCGCCACATTCATCTCCTCGCTTTGCACTACTTCTAAAGTTTGTATTGCAATAATGATGTTATCAAAAATTGACCTTCCTCTAATGAAGGTCGCTTGATCCCCTTTTACTAAGTCTGGGAGGTACTTACTCAATCTACGAGCCAAGATCTTTGCAAGTATCTTGTAGGAAACATTTGACAATGATACAAACCTCCAATTCCTGATTTCTGTACTGTCCCCTTTCTTGAATAGTACAGTTATAACTCCACTGCACATTCCTTTGGACAACCTCCCTCTCGTAAGTATATTGTTATATATTTCAACTAAGTACTCTCCCATATTTTTCCATTGGTCTGTGTACCATTCTGTTGGCAGTCCGTCATTACCTGACGCCTTTCCTTTGTACATATTTCTCAGAGTTTCTCGGGCTTCCTCATTCGTTATCGGTTTGTCCAGATCCAGTCTCCCCCTGAGAGTCTGGCTTTTGTGTTCTTCCAATGTGTGTTTCCCTCGTACAGATCTGTCACTACGTCTGCCCCCAGGGTCCAGGACGTTAATAAAGCTTTGTAATACATTATTGCATAGTTGCACAAATCTACAAGTTGTACCGCCTTCCTTGCTTCCTTGTCAAAATGATGTCGTAGCTCGATCATTGATATTGACGTTCGGCTGGGTGTCAACTTCTGGAATGACTCCCTCGTCATACGCTCATTACTGTTACCCCTTTTATCCTAAGTTTGTCCGCCCAGACCTCAAATTTCTTGATCAGGGTTTCTTCCCACTCCTTCATCAAAGCCTGAACAGACATTTTTCCCTCCTTGCTTTCCTCATAGTCAATGTTAACAGTACAGGCTTGTGGTCCGATCAACCAGGCTATGGTGGGCCAAGATGGAGACCTGGCCTTTCTGTACTAGACTGCAGAAAGAGCGAAGTGGATATTAAGTTTACATATATACTTATATGTATTTGATTGCGAGAGATTTTGAGAAGGAAGGCGAAAGTGCCTTCAAAGATCTCGGTTAAGGCCCGCGTCCCGAGTTTTTGCCAGGACTAGGGACACCCGACGAGAAGCCGAAGGTTGTCTAGGACCGGGGAGAGGACGATTGGGAAGGTCTTTGGAACTTATGCTGCCAGTGTCCTAATTTCTGGACGGTGTGAGGCCCAGGTTAGAAACCTGGCAGCATGTAGTTGTGAAGGCATGGTTTGATGGAGGCCTCTACCCTGTATTTGTCGGCTAATCGGATTGGCTCACTTCTTTCGTCAGCATTTGGAATGTGAATGGATTTATAGCTTTCAGATTTGGCGAAGCGACGGGGACGTCGCTTAATATGGTCCGGTAAGGCTGTCGGTGCGAATACCCTTACAAGGGTATCCGCCCTGGTTTTTTGCAGGTGACAGAAAATAGTTTTAGTTTAAAGTTTAAGTATGCCGCGCTAGGCGCGGCAGTGTCTGTGATTACGTTGACTGGGTGGTTGACCGCAATAGCGAGTGCGTGGGCGCGCAGGTTTAAGGCGCGCGTGATTCTTTTCTGTTTTTTATCATAAATCCGACGCAGACATCGGTCGTTCTATTTAATGAAATTATTAATATTTATTTATTTTTGATTAAGCACGATTTTAAGATACTTTCTGTTGATTAGTACTTCTGACCGAGGCGAGCGCATGTGCGGAGAACGACCCCGACGATGGCATCGGCAACGACGGCGCGACTTCGTGCGGTGAGCGGGGTGTCGTAGGAAGCCGCGCGGGGCAATTATGGCACGGTATAAGCAAGCCGGCGCGGGTACTGGAAGCCGTGCAGCCGTTTGTCGGCCCATAGCGCCGCACCGTCTTATATGGCGCTCGGCGTGCCTTGGTCTTAGGCTTGGGCATAGCCCTATAGGTTACGACAGCGGACTGTTACTATGGAGGTTCGGGGATCGAGACCAGCGGGTGTCAGCGTGGCAGCAGCGGAGTAGCGTGGAGCCCGACGGGGCTATCCCCCTTAGTTTTGTTAGTAGGCGCGGAGGCGGGCCCGATCCGCGGGGGCTGGCAGGGTGCCAACGAACCCGCGGTTCCCCGACGTTACCGTTGTTTTACTTTAGTTCCTTTTTCGGGTATTGTTCTGGGTCCCTTTGCTACCGCGTCTCATTTTGGGACGCGGGACTGCGGTAGGAGCGCGTGGGGGTGTGTTGTATTTGCGGGGTTGCCTGAAGCACAATTACAAACTGTTTTTGCGGCTGCGCCAGAGCTACCCCGTAGTAGCAATATTCATGCCCAAGCCTCCCGCGAGGGAACATTCCTACTATGGTCGAGAATTGCACCGGGCCGGGTCCACCAAGGCCCGTGCAAGGTTTGCAGTAGGCCGTGCGGTGACCGACCGTCCTGGTGGGGACTGGCTATTGGAGGTCCGAAGTGGCGGCAAGCTTTGTCGGGGAAAAGGCGGCCTGGAGGAGGCGGCTGCGGGTTGGCAAAGATACCGGGCGAGCTCACTGCTCGGCGGACTCGGGCGTAGGGCGATTGGACTTGGGTATAGGGGCGGAGACTAATCGAGCCGTCTAGTAGTTGGGTTCAGTCGCAGTTCCCCTCGGAGACGGCGCAGACCGCTGGGCGACGCTGTGGCGGTGTACTGGCTGGCCCGCAGTCTAGTACGGCTCGAACGGAGAGGGGCGGCGGAGCGCGGTGAGGGAGACGGGCGCTGCGCTACTCAGCAGCGAGTAGGCCAGGCAGCGAGCGGGCGGCCACGAAAGAGAATAGCCGAACCCGGGCGCGGTTTTGCCCCGGATACATCCGACAAGGAGGGCAGCAGGGTAGAAAGTTGAGTGACGGGCAGCGGAGTGACGAACGGACCTGGGTGGAGGGCTGGCCGGGCGGTGCAGCGGAGCACAGAGTTGGAGGAGGAATCAACAGATGGAATGAACCAAGGCGCTTTTCGGCGGCGAGTTCATTCGGAGAAAGTAGTTGTGAGAGAGGGGAAAGACGCTGTAGCACGCCCGTTCCTTAACGGAATCAGGCGGGGGAAGAGCCGAAACTAAGGTTTCTGGCCAGGGCGATTCGTCCTACGATGTTAGTTTTAGATAAAAGTTAGTAGGATAGGAGTTAGAAAGAAAGATCAGTGCGACCAGCTATGGCGGAGGTAGGACTGAGCATAGAGGAAGAAGTCGTTATTCTCCCAATCCTCGATAAAATCGGATGGGAGAAAGTGCTATGCAGGGGTTTTATGGCCGGGCGACCTCGGAGGTAAGGTCAGTTTTCGAAGAAGATTAGTAGAAAGGAAGATTAGTAGAAAAGGGGCYGCGCGAAGCTACGGYGGAGAGAGAGGGGCRTTGGGAAAAGACTTGCCTGGCGGATGTATCCAGCCCTGTCCCGRCGGAAGATCCATTYGAATTTGCATGATGCGACCGGGCCGGGCCGGAGACCTACSTATTGGCSGTGCGYRAGCATAAAGGGAGAAGGCATTGGGGTACCATCACGCATTGCCATAGTTAAACGGAAAAACTCGTCCGCCTCGGTCTGATTGGCCGGCGTGGCCCGCCCTTGCAAGGTTTGCCTAGACGGGTATGCTGCACATCGTCGTTTTGGCCATCGTGTGATTGACTGGATCGGCGACTGTAGCTGCGAGCTACTGCTCGCCATATTCGGGGTGGGTTTGGTCGTAGCGTTTGCGCCCACGGGGTGACGCACCTGACGGCGTTTTAACAGAAGATTCGTCCCCGCCTTGCGTATTTTGAAGGGGGCCGAGGCAAGGTCGTGGTGATTGGCCGCTGTCAGCATGATCCGGAGGCCATGTGTTGTTAGCAGACTGTAATGATATTACTGTGCGGACGTACCTCACTTAGCTATTACAGCTTTGGGCTACGGACTCAAGTTCGACGCCGGATATTGCCAAACTAATAGGAGGGGAAAGACCCTCCTGCTGGCCGTGACAGTTTTCTGCCACGACCGACTGAGTGATTTTTCTTGTTAAAAGCGAGTCCAGCCTGTGTCCCACAGACAAACCTCAGCTTGGGGCCTATGGCCAAGCTCAGCCACGGTCCATAGCCGATCTCAGCCTACGTTCCACAGCCGGGCCGGAGCGATGTTGATCTCCGTTCTGCCGGTCGCCTCGACTGTTGTGCTGCAGCGGCGACTGCCGAGTCTACTATGGATGATTGCGCTGCCTTGAGGGTAACCGCCTAGAGCCATGCGACTACAGGCTCACCACGGGAGACGATGGTGTAGCGTGGGAAGGGAGTGTTCGAACTACTAAGGCGAATCTGCCGCTGCATACTGTGTGTTGTTGACCGCTGGGTGATACTGCGATGCTTGTGGACTGAGTGCGGGCTATGATTGTCGCGGCTGGCAGATGCCGCTGTGGCTGGTGATCGCCACTAGGAAACTGTTGTTGTGCATACGGACTGTTGCAGACTGTTATGCAGCCACAACGAGGTTGAGGAGAGGTGGCCCAGACTTGAGAAGTGTTGCGGGCAGGAGAGTTCGTCAGGAGGGGTTACCTCAGCAGTTTGATTTCGTTGGTCAAGCTGTCAGTTGGCCGCCATTGCGGGGCCCTTAGGCGATCCAAGATCACAAGGCCCTCCCTTGCGAATCTGAGAGCACCATCCTTGGATCTGAGAGTCTCAAATCTATCTCGTTCTGCCCTTCTAAGTCTCAGTCTAATCCTTGGTTACGGGAGGAAGGCGGCAGGAGGGATTGCAACCTATAGGGTCGCGTCAAGACTCTGTGGGGAGTCCACCCACCGATTGCGGGAGCTCTGCCGGAACCTAGGCGAGGTTCTGGAGGCAGGGAACCTTCAGGTAAAAATCATTTTTATCTGTATAACCCACTACTACCCATGTTTGCCTATCTCCCTGTAGTATGATTGCGGTATGCATGTGTTGTCCCTATGGTTTTTGCTTTCTCTTTAGGACCTAATCAGATTGAATGGAAGGAACGTGTGACAGTGAAGCCTAAGTTTCTTCTTTATTTTGGTTGAAAGCAGACAAAGGAATAAATTGGGGGAAGGTGGGAGGAAGGTAGTCTTGCATGCGTTTGGAAGGGTCAACTAAAGCCTGAGCATAGTTTCCATGGTGAATGGCTCAGGGCTGTGTTTATTTGGCTGTTTTCTGAAGGACCAGGCATTATTTCTATTGTGAATGGTCTGGTTGCTATGTTTATTTAGTTGTTTTCTGGAGGACCAGGCATTGTTTCTACTGTGAATGGTCTGTTTACTCTAGTTAACTCTGAGGGTTTGCCTGATTGAAGGGGTTTAAATTCTTGTTTTATTTTGAGGGAGGATTTTTGGTCTAAGGCTAAGCACTGTTTCCATGGTGAATGGCTTAGCCTGAAAACCACGCACATAAATTAAACTAAGTATAAAGGAAAGTACTTTATGTATATTTGCATGTGAACTGGCAGCTGGGCATTGTTTCTACTGTGAATGGTCCAGCGTTAAGCCATATCATTAAGAAGACAGAAGGGAAAATGCAGAGTATAAATGGAAATAGTTTGAGGCAAGCTGAACATCGTTTCTACTGTGAATGGTTCAGTTCCCTGCCCATATTTGTCTCTTCTTTCTATCAAAATCAGAGAAATATTAAAATCTTTGGATATTAAACAGCTCAGGGTAACTAGGCATTGTTTCCATGGTGAATGGCCTAGTCATCTGCCCAAAAGAAGAAAGAAGTAGTTGTGCAACCTGTTCGTGTATATCATAAAAACAAGTTGGACATTGTTTCTATGGCGAATGGTCCAGCTCTATGTCTTATGTAAAATGGGTATAAGGATTCAAGAACTTGAAGATTCACGAACTATTTATATGGTATGAACTTGGGAGGGTGAGAGTACTTACGTTCGTGGTTTGATTTGCATGTGACTGGATGGGATGACTAGTTTTGTTTGGGTTTCATTACTATGGGTAGTTGCTCGCCACGTGCTAGAGTCATAGGAGTTAGTGTTGATTCCTGCATTTTCTGTAATAACGTTTTTTTTTACTTAGGTCAATTCTTGCATTTTCTGAGATCTTTTCTTATTCTTGGCTTTGTATAAATCTTGGTAAGCTACTTTTTCTATGGGAAGCGTTGCCGAAATTTTTACAAATCCAAGAAGTTAATCAACTTTTGACTTGCCAGAGTTCAACTTGTCTTTCCCATATATGGATTAGTATAAATTTGGAAAATCTCCTTTTCTAGAGGGAGTGCTGCCCAAATTTTTACTAATTCAAGGAGTTAGACAAAATTGGACTTTAAGAGATCAAAGTTATTCTCAAAATTCTAAACTTAGCCTTGTATAAATTTTGGAATAGCACATTTCTAGAGGGGGTGCTGCCCAAATTTTTACAAAATTAAGGAGTTAGTTAAATTCAGTCTAAAGTTGAGCTCGAGCTATTGTTCGAGTTCATATCTGACTTAGTATAAATCTGGGAAGTCACCCTTTCTAAAGGAAGTGCTGCCCAAATTTCTACTAATTCAGAGAGTTAGACAGAATTTGACTTTCCATAATTAGAGATTAATTATGCTTTCATATCCGACTTAGTATAAA
>BFEA01000044.1:1904801-1916555 GCA_003427395.1 Chara braunii
CCCCACACCCACCCCGGACCGCTAAGTTATTCGTCCATAAAACCCAAACTTCTTAGCGAGTTTTATGTTATTCTTTATTACCCTGTGATTCTTATTTTTGTTTTTTAAGTTCGTCTCGGTTTATGCGAGTGGTCCGTGTCAGGTTGCCTACAACATTTTTTATTTTTGCGGGCATGGCCCGCACCGCCCGCACCACGAGCGCTTAGCTAGTTTATTATTATTAAAGTTATTATTTATTTGATGATAAGAGAAAAATTAGAGATGGAAGGGTGTGAGAGAAAATGGAGGGAAGAAGGATCTCACCAGCTGTAATGATACTTAGCTTTTTCATTTCCCCTCATTCTACCTTCGCCCGAACCTCTCACATGCCCATCTCTTCGGTTCAAATTGGATGATGGAAGGTTTCACTTTGAACTTTTTAAGGCGATCTCGAGTTTTGTTAATTTAAATCTTCATACAAACAATTTCTTAGACTCGATAAATCCGAGTAACAAGGCGATTGCAAGAGCTCTACCGCAGTTTAAGAGGAACTCTGGAGACAGGGAACTTGAAGGTACGCACAACCAGCCCCATTTTTCTTAAAACGGGTCCAAATACAGGGCGATTGCGAAATCTCTGCCGAAGTTTGGGAGGAACTCTGGAGGCAGGGAACCGAAAGGTGCGCGTGGTTTAACCTTTTTCCCTTATACCCCTGCAATCTACGACCCTCTATCAGACTACATGTGAGATTGAATGACATACGACTTCTTGGCTTTCTTCATGATAAAAGAGGTAGAACCTAGGTTGCCTGACATTGGAGAATTAAACAGTAGGATGAAAATTCCAAGGCGAGTTGTTCTACTGTTTCTGTGCACCCATACTGTTCAGTGAAGGACAAATAGTGGGATACTCCAGTGCGAGTTATCCGACTGTTCGTCTACATTGGTATCGTTCCGTAAAATTGCTTGTATTATATCAAAACCGGTAATAGGACACTCCAGTGAGGGACGTCCTATTATTTGTTTGATTTTAGTCTGATCGGCCTTAAGAGGTAGTGGAGTAAGCTCGAGATTATGAAAACTAAAGTATTAAGGAGTGGCGGGGTACTCTAGTGTGAGAAACCCCTCTACTTGATTGTAGCTATGTTGTATTCATATTGGAAAGAGAAGTGAAATACTTTAGTATAAGTTGTTGTATTGTTAATGTGAGTATACATCGTTATGTCATTTGTCAATATTTTAATCACTACAACCGTAATTAAAAAGTAACTATTTTAATGGTAAGCAAGCGGTTAAGCAACTTCAATATAGGTTATTTTACTGATTGCGTACGTATCGAACAAGTAGCAGGAGACTCCAGGGAGGTTCTTCCTACCACTTGTTTGACCTTGGTCTAGACAACCTTAAGGGAGTGATAGAGTACTCCAATGTGGGGCCACTATATCACTTGCCTATGACCACAAAGGTTAACCATCATAAGGGTTATGAAGCGTTACAGGGGGAGTTACTCGATACTTGTATGAGGCTTTGGGATAATATTGGAAAGGAGGTGGGATACTTCAGTGCAAGATATCTCATCGTCCGGATGACCTTGGTACAAGAGCTTTCTCACGACTAACGACGACGGGATAAGGACTTCAGGGTGAGTCATCATGACCCTTGTCCATATAAGGATCGTTGGCATAAAAATACACATTACTGTCTTTTAGTAGACGAATTGTGGAAATGACTTCAGTATAAGTTATTCTACTATTCACTTGCTTGTCAAACTAGTAGGAAGAGGCTCTAGTGTGGGTCATCCTAATACTTGTTCGACCTTCAGATGACTAATAATGGGAAGTGGTGAGATGCTCCACTGTGAGTCATTTTGCTTCTTTTTTAAATTTAAGCATGTATCAATCACTGATTATGTACAATCTGCCCAACTAAGCGATGAAACGAGTGATATGATACTTCAGAGAGAGTCATCCTACTACTAACTTAGACTTAAAACTAACTAGGAGTAGAAGTGGTTGTTGGATATTCCAGTATGAGTTATCATGTTGATTGTCTTTCAATCTATCATATTGAAGCCCTCAACTTGTCTAACACTGAAAGTCGGGTAGTAGGATGCTCCAATGAGCATCATCCTATTACTTTATGTGAGGCAAGGGGTAGTAGGGGGCTCCAGTGAGGGTCATCCTATTACTTGCTTGAAGATAGACTACTTAATGTTCGGAAGGTAAGAAGAGGTTTTAGGAAGGGTCACCGTATTACTTACTTGAAGTACGAGACTAACTCAAGATTGGTGAATAATAGGGTACTCCAGTATGAGTTACCCTGCTACATGTTTTATGTATACTAACCTAAAACAAACCGTTTAACTACGAGTGGGTGATAGTTTCAGTGGGTGATAAGTTACCCTAGTGCGAGTCATCCTATTACATGCTTGAAGTTAGACGACACATCGTTCGAGGAGTAGTAGGCGACTCCGGTGAGGGTCCTCCTATTGCTGACTTAAACTTAATACTAACCCTCGATATAAAGAGGATGTGAGCCCGGTGGTTTTGGGGGGCGATTCGATGAGGGATCTAACTAATGCGTTAAACACTCTGTCTGGGGAGTACGGTCGCAAGGTTGAAACTCAAAGGAATTGACGGGGGCCTGCACAAGCGGTGGAGCATGTCGTTTAATTCGATATAACGTGCAAAACCTTACCAGCCTTTGACATATGAAAGAAACTCATCGTAAGAGATGTACTTTGACTTCATACACATCCACTCTGGGATCCAAGGGAGTTGTTCCTTCAGGCTATGTAGAGTAAAATCTGCTCAGGCTAAGCAGATACCTAGACCCCTTCCCTACTTGCGAAGTTGTTTGTTGAATATTAAAACAAATAGTAGGATGTTTCGGTGAGAATCATTCTATTATTTGTTTTTAGCCAGGTAGTTGGACAGTCCAGTGACAGATACCCTTCTACCTGTATGAATTGTTATATACGTAACTATTTATTATTCGTTTACATGTGGGATAAATGAAATTGAAATGGCAGTAGGATGCTCCAAGGGCGAGTAATCTAGCTACTTGTATGAATATAGATTGTTTGGAATTGATCAGTAGTACGGGGTGCTCCAAGGTGAATCAATCCACTACTTGTGTGTGTAAGATTGAGAAGAACCCAAAACGAAAAAATGGGAAGAGGCAACAGAAAAAAACAGTCAAAATCGTAAGAGAAGGAACGAGGATATAAAGAACCACGACAAAGGTTGAATCGACTTATGGATGTTGAAAGACCATTTGAATATCGACTCGAAATAGTTGTAACTACACGCACTTCTAGAGGCGTACTTGATTCAAACGAAGAAAATGAAAAGGCTAAGAGTAAAAATAAATATAATTTTCCTTTAAAACAATTTAAGGGGTGAGTACAAGTCTCCTTGAGAAAGGGGGAGAAGGGACAGATGACACAGACAGGTTATTGGGCTCTAGAATGTCATTCCGGTAGATTGTGATTATGGAGAGACAAAGTGGGTTAAAAGTAGGAAAGGGGATGTGGAGTCTTTGTCGACTTGTTTGTGTGAAGGTTACTATCATACTTCATCAAGGAAGGATCCACACGAATTGCATTTTTTTGTTATCTCTTGGTAACAGGTCGTTTTTTAACGATTCAACTATCCATCCTTGATTTGATACAAACATATAAAAAACAAACCTTATGTCAATAAGAGTGTCCCCTGTGTTCGAATGTCTGAATGATCTTAGTCGTTGTCGAAGGTCCTTTGAAATAAAGTGAGGGGGCTGGACTGGAAAAGTTTTCAGGGAAAGTTAAACTTCATGACATAGTTTAAGGGACGTGAGGGATAAGTCAACGATGTAGACAGAAAGTTGACGCCTTTAATACACAACATATGAATTATCTTTGCATGTCTTTATGCAGATATGTCGTACGACCATGTTGAGTTGAACTGGGTTTGACTGTTTGAAGAACTTCCGGCGTGCCACACTTGTGAAAAAGGAGAGGGTGTTTTCACTAGTAAGACCTCGTACTTGATATTGTCTGATAGACTTTTCGTTTTCATGATTATTAATGATTGAAAGTATCTATGCAAAAACTATCTCTAATAGGATGATGATACAATGTGGACTTTTGGTCGTCGAGCCTTAATCTTTGAGATTATGTTCATGGTTAGAGTAATAATTAGAATTTACATAAGCTACGGACCAAGTCCGAATGAATCAAAGTGATGAGTGAGTGAAAGTTCGTTAATCTGAAGTCGACATGAGTAGCAAGTCGGTCAGGGAGATCAGCATCTCGAAGCTCGATAAATATATGGGTCAGTTTTAGGCATTCTATCGCATGTATGTCTATGCTACTAGTGATCGAGCAAACGCCATCGGCTGACTTACCTCTACGATTGCAAGTAAAAGTTTTCGTACGTGAGTCAGTATCTCAGCAGGGATATGCCTACCTAAGGGTGGTAATAGCCCCTCAAGTGGAGGTGAGTTGTACCTCGCATAACTTTGTCCTGTCGCAGAGAGCCGCGAGATGTATAGATGGCACTCACGGTTGGAGTGGTATCTCCGCTGAGTCAATGCAAGTACTTACTCTTGCATGACACGTTTGTGAGGTTCAACACTTGTCATAGGGTGTGGGACCGCCGTGCCCGACAGTACGGCCGAACTTGTCCACGCCAAGTTGCCCTAGCTCAGTGGCTGCCCCAAAAGGAGTTAGCCTATATAGGGTGTGTCTCTACTTGATCTCTGTGTCAACAACGCGAGAGTCTGGTGCGCCTACCTATTGGGCTAACTCCTATCTCGAGAACAATAAGAGCAACCATTTTATTTGAAAGGTATACCCTAACAGGTTGCCTACATGCTGCCTGATAGACCACGTTTGACTTCGTCATTTTTTCATAGTTGGTCACTCGCGCACGACTCAGACAGGTGTCCGACCCTGCGACTTTGCTTAAACGAGGAAAGTGGTTGGTCACACCATCGGTCATATCCGTCGTTCTCGCATACCACAGGTATTCGAAAAAGTTTCACCATGTAGATATGATTTGAGTAAACTTTGGCAAAGACCCAATCTCATAAAGTCAAACCATTTGGACAAAATTTCATCAATGGTCAGACAACGTCCGATAATTAAAATTATCAGGCTGATACCCTTATTAGGCTTTCTGCTCCGACATTGTGCACCTAAAGAGAGAGAAAAAGAGAGACAGAAAGATAATAACTCTCCTAGCGGGACCCATCATGCGCATGTAAGGTAGGGGGAACAACGACCAATCATGACCTACAGTGTGAGCATTGCCCATTTGGACCTGATGTGACTCAAATTCAGAGTTTTTTGTATTCGTATCGTGCTTTGAGTGTGGCTAGGTACAACATGAGAAGGAGGGTGTTCTAAGGAAAGACACCATGGTAGGAAATGTACTATAAAAATTGAGGAGAAAGAAGAGAAAAAAAGTAGGGGGAGAAGAAGAAGAACAGGGGTTGGGAAAAGAGGAAGAAAAAAAAAACTAAGGGAAAAGAAAAAATAAGAAGAAGTGGAAGAAGAATGAGGAGGAGGAGAAGAGTCAATCAAAATCAGAAGAAGTCAAATGAGAGATAGGAAAAGGTTGTGTTGAAGGAGAGTGGAAGACGAGGGAGGTTGACTTGCCCCGAGCAGTAATTTAGATACATCTTATTAGACTGTTGTAGTTACAGTTGAGACTGTTGTTCCTTATAGTGGCCGCAACCATTCTCAACCGTAGCCACTGTTGTTCCCTATAACAGCTTAGAATCATTCTAAGCATCAACTCACTGTTGTTATCGGCAACACCTAACTTAAGTTCTCAACAAAATCGTAATATTGTTCTCCTCAACAACACATTGTTGTTCTCAGCAGTATCCACTGTTTGTTCCTAACAGCAGTCCACTGCTGCTATCAACAACGATTCACTATGGATTGAGAAGCAACCCCCTGTTGATTTCCCAATCTGCAGGGAACTTGCATTTATGTGAGTTTGATCAAGCTGCGAAATATGTTTTTTAGTTTTGTAATTATAATGAATGATTATCAAAACTCCTTTATTATATAAGTCGGTTTGTTGAATTACCATATCTTTCTCTGTCTATGAGATTGTGTGTGCGTGTGTGAAACCCTCTGGGCACTTGCATGTTGAAAGGCCCACGAGCCTAATACCTACATGGTGTCATAATGTTGCATGGCTATAGCGGAGAAAATTAGAGTAAGCTAAGACCATGTAAAAAAAAAAAGATGAAAGAGTCAATATTATTACCACCCTCGAATATTATGGATAACATCATTTCTTCTTGGTTGTTAGTATTCCTCGTTCTTTAGTCAGTGGCAAGTCACAACTATACCTACGGGGATCCCTGTTGCGAGTCAGCAAACTAGTGCAACAGGTTTAACCAATGAATACTTGACCGATATAAAGTTGGTCAACAAAATTCTAACTACTGAAGGGTTGGTCGAAAAACCCGACAAAACTCAACAAGGCTGGAATGCAATGAAGGATATTGGGAAGTTGACCAGAACGGGAGGATGATGCTTATGAGAGATAGAGAGAGTGAGCAGAGGGTATTTCAACGATTGACGACCATTGTGGCACTCTTACGAGTTAAAGGCGTAAAGTTTTATCTACTATAGCTTGAGGGACCGCTCTTCTCATCTTGAGAGTTTAAGCGAGTTTACTATGTTGTCTAATCTTTGTTTAACTTTCTAAGAGACTTCTTTGAGAAGGAGACACCTAGTAGAGTTTCACTCTGACCAAACTGTGCGACGACTCGGAAGGTACCAAGCGGGACCTCAGGCTGCCCGTTGATTGCGGGAGCTCTATCGGAGTTCAGGAGGAACTCTGGAGGTAGAAAACCATAAGGTGTGCACACCTACTCCATTTTCCTGTATACCCTTATGTGTACGACTCTCTATCAATTTGTCTGCATGACTATGTGTTATATGAATTCTTGACTTTCTTCAAGAAAGAGCGTCGATGAAGAGAAAAAACTATACGAGTGTACAAGTTATCCTGCCTAAAGAAAGTAAGAAACCTTTTAAGCCAACCGATAAATAAAAAAGTTTGCTTTGGGATTCAGGAAAAAAAAGTGGTAGGGTGAAGACTCTCATGTGAGTTGTCCTACTTCTTGTATGTATTTATACGTACAGTGTTTCCTACTTGACAAATATGAGGACGCTCCAATATGAGTTATTCTATTATTTATCAACATGTGTGTTGTTCGTAAAGGTTGCTTGCTTGAAAACGAATTGATAGTAGGTAGTCCCAGTGAGGGTCGTCCTATTACTTGTTTGAGCTTAGTCTGATTGCTTTTGAAGGGTTGTAGAGTACTTCAGTGAGGGTCGCTCTGCTACTAGTTTGAGATCAAGATGACTAAGTATTGAGGGGGGGGGGGGGTGCTCTAGTGTGAGGTACCTTATTACTCGTATGGCATCAAGTTATATGTGCATTGCGTGGTATTGCGCAAGAGAGATGGGGACGACAGTGTAAGTCTAAATATATATATTGACAGCCTGATGATAGGCGAATAGCGGAATGACTCTGGTGTGAAATATTCTATCATCTGCCTACATGTCAAACTAGTAATAGGAAGCTGCAGTACGAGTCTCCTTATTGTTTGTTGAACCCTTGTTTGATTGGTATTAAAGAGTGATGCATGTGATTGAAAAGTAATGAGATACTTTAGTGTAAGTTATCATATTGTTTGTATGTCAAACAAATATATGAATATATAAGGTCTCGTTGCATACAGTTTATCCACATACAATGTGCTTGTGTAACATCGACCCAGTAATATGATACGTCAGTGAGGGTCATTCTATTACTTTCTTGAAGTTAACCTATGCAATATTCAAAAGGTCGTAAGGAGCTGAAGTGCGAGTCATCATGTTACTTACTTGAATCTCAACTAATTAGTGTTGAAAAGATAGTAGGATACTCCATGGTAAGTCATCGTACTGCTTGTTTTCTATCAGTTTGCCTACAAATCTGCTAATTTATCTTTGAATGGATAGTAAAATACTTTAATGAGTTCATCCTACTACTTGTTTGAAGTCAAACTCCGCAATATTCGAGATATATTATGAGACTCCAGTGACGGTCATCTTATTACTAACTTGAATTTTACACTAATTTATGTGATGTGGTTTGTCTGTTTGAAGCTAAACAAATAGTAGGGTACTTCAGTATGAACCGTCTTACTGTTTGTTTAGTATTGAAAGATAGTGGTGTCGAGCGCATCGGCCCCCGCGTGAGCGAGGGCCCTCCCGACTATGTCACACAGGAGTTAAAACAAAACAAAACCACGAGACAACTTAGGACGATGCATAGTTGATCCCGCAAACCGTCGAGACGGACGCGGTTGCATTGTCCCTTCACCGCTCTAGCCGGGTGCGCCAACTGTACATCCCACGGTCCCCTACGACAGGATAGGTTATCGCAGGGCACATCGCACTCTCCCTAAGGGGCTGTCACCACCCTTAGGGGCGTATCCCTACCGAGCTATTGACCCACACGCGAAAGCTTTTAGATGCAATTGCAGAGGTAGGTCAGCCAAGGGCGTTTGCTCGTTCGCCGTAGTATAGGTACACTGGTTACCGCCAAGTGGACCCGAACGTCGTTCATTCCTTAGAGCGTTGATCTCCTAAGTACGAACCAGACGCCGGTCCACTAGGACGGTCTCAACCAAACGTGAAACTCACAATATAATCCTAGTCCCTCTAAACACTAGTCAAAAGATGGTTAAAATATTCACACATATAATTACATCAAATATAATCGATTGTCGTCAATAGGAATATACACCTGATCAAAAATGATAACTGAAAAAATTAAAATCATCATTTGATACATTTAACAACACGATATCAAAATAAAATTCGACCACTCCGGGTCAAATAAAACAATCATACAGCCGCCAATGAGAAGTTGACTATCGATAATAACATTGATACAGCCGACAAGGTAGTTGGACTGCCATAGTTTTGACTTGATGAGACGCGCTGTCAAAGTCATTCATTCCAACTAACGCCGACTTATGATTAAACACGCATACGCCTGTCTCCATACATTCTCAATCTCCCTGGATGACAGGTTGCTTCGCGGATGATTCCCAATCAGGTATATGGCTTGAAGTGTTGCATGCCTCTCCTTCTAGGAAATGGTCTGGGGTACTCCTCCTCGTCCGAGCACAAGACTCGGATCTCAGAAGTCGGGCCGTCTCCACCGAATTGGCGAGTACCCCCCCGTAGAACGGTCCACTCCGGATCGATAACAGGTTCGGCTCCGAAAGCAACGACCCCCCCCCCCCAGATGCTTCCTAGAGATTGAAGCTATGTCTACTGCAAGTGACCTTCATATATTCTTCCTATCTCCTAAGTCTAACTTAGACGAAAATTCAGAGGGACAGAAAACGAGAATAATTTGGACAGGTACAGAAAGATAAGGTCATTCGAGATAGGAAAAGTCAATCATGAGAAGAAAGCTAAATCCGTTTGACCTTATTTGCTTATTCTAATTAATTCATTTTGTAGTGCACATATAATTAAAGTTCCTCTGAATATCAAATCAATTTTGGCATGCAGGCGGGTGAGAAGTAAATAAAAGACAATCATTTTTTTCTTCTCCTCTACAGGCATAATCAATCTCCTTTGCAAGCATCCTTCTACCTACCTGCACATCAAACCAAACAACAAGTTCAAAGGAAAACAAAGCAAACCCGAACTCACGTCAGACTTCCATTCACACATGCGAACACGCATTTTCTTTACCTTTTCAGTGAAAATTCAAAGAATAGGGTCAAGCAAAGTGTGGGTTCACACGAGTGTGAAGGGGTCTGAGTCAAACWGACCTTGAGTGAAGTTGAAACGGCTCACTCAAGGAAGTCGTTCGCTATTTTGATCAGAAGAAAACAACGGTCGCTGAAGTTCAAAGTGCGTGGCTCACAACTCTCCCAGTTGTGGCCGCTYCAATGCGCCATAATCCCCATCTCGCCTTCAGAACCTCTCCAATGCAGCCCCAATCGCTCCTTGACCACCAAGGATACCACCAAACCAACTCGACAATCCACGCCAGCTCAGACAACTGCGTCCGCACCCCAAGTTGGTCCCACTTGATGCACCGCCCTACCCGTGCCTCCAAAAAATTCGACAGCGCTTCCGCGTCGCTGTAAAACAAAAGCTGCTGCCATGGAAAAATTTCAGCAGCACTTCCGCACCACCACAAAAAAAAACATTGTCGTTGCCTCACCAAGCGGACAGCACCGCCCCTGTGTTGTCAAAAACTCACTACCGCTGCTGCACCAAACGGGCAACGCCTCCCCTGCGCCTCACGGCGAATGGTTGTCGACGCAGCCCAACACGGGCAGAGTCTCCCCTGCACCACTTGTCGATGATCACCGCCGCCGTGCTAAATCGGCAGCGCTTCCGCACCACTGCCGTTAAACCAGCGCTGTTGCCGCAAAATTTCGGTAGCGCTTCCGCGCCACCGCCGTCAAGCCCGGCGCTGCCGCCGCAAATTTTTGGCAGCGCTTTCGCACCTTGTCAACAAAACTGCTGCTGCAGTTCAGCATCTCCCCCAGCACTTCACAAAGTGAAGTGATGGCTATGGCTACCTCCACTTCCGTGCCCCCTGCAGACCTCCACTCCACTCCACCTCTCAGCACCTCGGCAGCATAATGCTGCTCACTACTCCACATTCGATCAGAATGTGGGCAGCACCTCAACTGAATGAGGATGCTGCTGGCCAGCCCTGCTTTTATAGCTGGGCTGGAGTAGTGGGCAGCCACATGAGGCTCAGCCAAAAAACGGGGCTGAGCCTAGCCCTCGATGTGAACTTTGATCGAGGGCTGGGAATCTTGATGTTCTACTAGAAACATCAAGTCCCTGGCTTTAGTAATGCACCTGGCCGCCATCCACGGCATGGCGCAGTCCAAAATCGCAGTACCAAGCCATTTTAGGACTGCATGCCCAATTGAACAGGCGCAGTCTTATCAGCCCCTAGAAGCTTCTAGGGGCTGCACCTGTTCCATGGCCGCGGCCACATTCGCGGCCGTTACTTTTTTTTTTTTCTTTTTTTTTTTCTTTTTTTTCCTCCCCTTTTTTCTTTCTCTACCCCCTTAATTCTCTGTGCAGGGGCAACTCGTTTTCCCAAAACGAGTTGCCTCCCCTGTCATCTCGCGAAGTCCAGCTAAAGTCTGGCTCAAAGGGGTTGTTTCCCCCCTGCGTGCGCCCGTATCTGGGCCGAAACAGGCGCCTGATACAAGCGCATGGCTCCAAGGTCCATCTCTCTCTCTCCCCAGTGGTCGCGACCATTCGTCGCGAACTGGAATCCACCTAAAGTGTGTGTGGAGAGCCCCTCATAACTCGAGCACCAGGTCCCAAGCCCATGCCCGAATGTAGCCGAGACCCCGCGGCAGATTCATTCGCCTTTGCTCAGGCTGTCGAGGCTCAGCCTCCTGATGCGTCGGTGTGAGTCCGACGAAACAATCTGGCTCATCATGCTCTCCCGTTCGCTCGAAAACGAACGGGTACGCCAAACAAAAGGAAAAAGAAAAATTGAAAATCTAGAACAAAAACTAAGAAAAAGAAAAAGAAAGAAAAAAAAGAAAAAAAGAAAAAAAAAACCCTACCTAACGTGGCTCCCCGTTTGCAGCAGGGGTCATCTCCAGGTAGGATCCCCCCCTTTTCTCTCTCTTTCTCTCTCTCTCTCTCTCTCTCTCTCTCTCTCTCTCTCTCTCTCTCTCTCTCTCTCTCTCTCTCTCTCTCTCTCTCTCTCTC
>BFEA01000044.1:1926949-1938159 GCA_003427395.1 Chara braunii
GGGGGAGGGGATCATGAGGGAAGGTGATGGGGGACATGGGTTGCGGACTGTCTGGGGCATCTGACCCACTGTCACAGTACATTAACGAGTGATTGAGGGCTTAAGAATGACTGAGACCGAGGGACGATGACTTTTGATAGTGGCGGTGGGACTGGATGAGGGAAGATGCTTGCCGCACGTAAGTTGGGGGGGATGGCTTGTGTCCCAACGGCGAGGGAAGATTTTTTCGCCCACGAGCGTTGGTGTTGAATACAGCGATTGCTTTGGTCGATTCCTATAGTTTGTGCTTTTTCAATCTGTTCTCAACGGGTGACGACCAGCACGTGCTGGAAGGGGAATAAAATATACGGTAATTACAATATGTCGTCGTCTTTTTTGCCATCCGCGGAAGGACGACAATTTGATGTTCGGAGTGAACCAGAATGGGGTTTTGAATTCTCGCCAGTTCACCTGGATAGGTAAAGGAGAAGGTCTTGATCCTGAATGACACTTGCGATTGTGATTCCTGTGGGAGTCTTATCGATGATGATGGGTTGCATTTAGATCGCTCGTGTTACTGCTGAAGGAATGGGCGATGATGCGTCTGCCATCTTGTCACCGTTCAACGGATGAGCAGCTGGTACCTCTTTTCGAGATCGTACGGGGTGTTCTTTTGCTAGATGGCATGTCACTGGTGTGATCTTATATCCACACGATCGTCACCCTATATAGCAGCACTAACGGTCTGTGATCTATCTGTCACAACCCCTTTTGTTGTCCTCTTCTCCCTCTCTGCCTACAGTTCGCCGGGCAGTTCTCCATGACGATATGAGTCAGCGAAACTCCAACGAAACAGTTTGTCACAGCCCCTCGTTTGTTGTGCTCTTCTACCTATCTGCTGACGGTTTACCGGACAGTTCTGTTTGACGATATATATACGTATGCATACACATTACAGAAGTGCACAATTACGGAAGTGCACAGCAATCACTGTCTTTGTGTGTTTTATTTTATTATTCATGTAGGTTTCAAGCTCATTGCAGATTTGTCCTATCTAAAGTCTTTCTGTTGTGCTCTTTTCACGGTTTTTCGGACGGTTCTCCATGGCTGTGGATATGTGCAATCTGCATCTATAGATCAGTAAGGTGTGGGGGCGCATTGGGTTGCTCGTGGGTGCAGCGCTTACGGGATCCCTTTCGCGGTGTTCGTCGTTCTAGTTGATTGCATGGATTTACTGGTACGTGAGTGTCGAACTGATTTCTTTTTCATATGATGCAAAAGCTTACACGTCGTTGTTGAGGAAAAGTCATGTGTCTTGGGAATTGCTTGCTTCGCAAGAGGAAACACCGGATGGTCGCCATTGTAAGAATAACTGCGGTAAAGTTCCGATGTAGGCTTTCGATGTAAAGCTTACAGTTACCTGTGTGCCTTGCTGGACTATTCACAAAATGTCTGTAAGGTGGCGACTGTATCTTTTTGTTGAAGATGGTCTGAACTATAATGTGACCATCTTTCTGTCTTTTTCACATTTGGACAGCGGTGAAGCGAGGCCGTATTGCTTGTTTCAAATCAATCAACAAGAGAAACCTCTCTCTCTCTCTCTCTCTGTGTCTGTGTCTGTCTGTCTGTCTGTCTGTCTGTCTGTCTGTCTGTCTGTCTGTCTCTCTCTCTCTCTCTCTGTGTAGCGCATGCGTGCCTCTCTCTAGCGCACGTGCGTGTGTTCCCTATCCCGTACAGTTTGAAGGTCATCCATCGCGGCCTTGCCTTTGGTCCAGACGAGGTTATAAGTGGTGTACGATGACGATTTGCAGGCAACTACTGCAGTCTTACCATGCACTGAAGGTGGGCAGTATTGCCAATAAGAGGTGATGTTCGAGGGATCGGGAATGATCTTATCATGAGGGAGAAGTTTCAAGAGAACCGATCTCCCGTCAGTAATTGGAGTTGCAGCTCCAGATCGGACAATCTGTCTGCCGTTGATTGGAGTCGTAGCTTCATTCTGGAGAACTGATCGGCTATTCATTGTAGTTGCAGTTACTGGTTTGTCATGTGTTCGTTGGACGCGTACTTATGGGGTGTGGTATCCAAATTGTGGGTTAAGGAGGGTTCGATGTCCCGATAGGTTAGATCTTGATCTTGGCGGTTAAGGAGGGTTTGATATTGTTGGACGAGACATAGTTGATCTTAATGGTTAAGGAGTCCAGCATTTGAATGATGCTAAACAGCAGGCGGCTCGGCATGGTTTCTGATCGGAGTTCATCTCTGACCTCAACCTGTGGACCGATCCATTTATCTTCCTGTACCTGTGAACCTCTCGCTACCTGAGCGGTCAAGGGTTCGAAGCTTCTTGGATGGGACGGTCTTGGTCTTAAATCTGCGATGCTGCTGCACAGAAAGCTCAATGTGTAATTTTAACAAGGCATGGTTCTGTCGATTCCTATGCTTGTGGTTCGAACTGTTGTTGTTGGAGGTCGAAGACCAGGCATCAAAGTAAGGGAACTATGGTGAAGGCTGAGGACTGGTTATGACTCTGCGGATCCTTGATGTGATTAGAGTAGAGGACGAGTGTTTGCTCTCACCTTCGAGTCTAGGCCAACCAGTTTGCGTCCTCAACTAAGTGGAGGCGCACTATTTGAATTGGTTCTCTCCCTTTAACAAGAGCGTACCGATTCTCCCACAGACAGGCAGAGACAGTCCACCACCCAGTATTCACGACCTTTCCAATTAACCTTCGACAGCAATGGACACCCACAATCGACAACATCAACCCCAGAGAAGCGAAATCTTTGACTCGTCCTTTGTTAAAAGTACCACTGTACTGGGACTTTAGCCAAAGTCACGTTTTTCGAACGAACTCGGCAATACAGGACGCAAATTCGATTCAATAGAATGGGCTTGGCAGCCCAAAGAAGGTAGGAAGAAAAAAGAACCTCGTTCACCTGAACAAATCCTTCATGAAGTTAGACGACAATTTTTTGCTGAAAACCAAAGACCCTGTGCTAGACATTAAGAGAAGATGGAAGAAACTAATTAGTTTAAAGGCAGGTCAGATAATGGTTATAACATGGAAAAAGCACAAGACCCTAAGACCAGTCAAGATCAGAAATTCACAGTGGTTGATAACATGCGCGGCACTGTCAATCAATCTTTAGCTCCACATCAGGAGGAAAAGGACCGACTCAAGTAGCTCTGGCTGCTGTGTTGTATGCTCTGGGTGAGAGAAGTTGTGGTTCGATCTTGGCAAGAAAAGGTGTGGTTCGGTCTGTCACCTATAGGACTTGTTCCCGTCCCCTCATGCGGAACACCTCATTCACCTTCTCCTCTGGACCAACTCCTGTTAATCTCAGCAAGCCAGAAAAAGTTGTTCCGTCTGATACGAAGGTGACTCTCTGGGCTATCTGGGAAAGAGAGATGCAGCATTACGGTGGGTGATATATACGAGGAATGCAACAAAAACGGTATGGCTGGGAAGCTCATCATCGACAAGGAAATTTGCTACAAATGGTGGAAGGTCAAAGCGTCCAGAGAAGCCCAGAATCAGAGCAGCAACTGTGTGCAAGGTTATTTTTGTCTGGCTAGCAAATGACGTGGTGGCGACCCTCTCAGGGTTCAGAATCTAATGTAGGAAGGAGTGGCACAACTCAGCGGTAAGACATGCTCATCTGGGAGATCATCACCACCTCAAGCTCCTATCTGGACTAAAAATTTCAGAGGTGGTCTATGGTATCTACATCCATCACCAGGCAACCCTCCCAGGGTCCAGACTCCTATGGAATTGTGGCTCAACTCAGCAATATGAGATATTCATGTGGGCAATTATCAGCAGGAACCTCAAAAGTTTAGAGGTGGAGTCAACATCCATCACCAGCGAACAGTCAAAGCTCCCTCTCAGAGGTGGTGGGGACCATGATGATCAGAGGGGAGACAATGAGAACACAGGACTATGTCACCAGGCTTTTTCAAATGATAGATGCGGCAGATTTGTTAACTGAGTCTGGGAGGAATTTGAGAAGGAAAGGCAAGCTAACAATCAATCCTCCGCCTAGCGCAGTTATCGATCCTGATGAGGGGTCCTTCTGCCTAATGGAAGGAAGCACGGGTATATAAATGGTGTGTTCTTGGGACTTACAGGGGAATAGTTACTGGACTGATGTTCCGTACGCTGGGTCTGTAGCGAGGACCGTAAGTACCTGTTTCAATACAAGAAAGAAAAAAAACGGAAAAAAATGACCTGTAAATGTTGTATTTTCCTTTTCCTTTTTCCGTCCCAACTTCTGTGGGTTTGCTGCTAATAGTCAATCTGAAAAACTCTCTCTCGTATTTTACCATTTCTCTGAACTTCCCAGTGATGGCATGACGCCAGCTTCAATTCCTTGGTATGAGGTGCGACCTGCTTCACAACTTCTTTCTGCTTGCCCTGAAATTCACAGGCTCTCACAGGCTCCATATCGTTGTCAACCGGTGAAGTGGTTTGGTAACCCTCGTGTTTAAGGTCCTGTTCCACCCAGTGTCTGTCACCTGCTGGAGGAGCTTATGACTCCCCTTTGGTTTTGCCTTCTATTCGCATGAGTGTCAAAGAAGGGAAATTAACTATAGAAGGAAAACATGGAAATTTAATGTTTTCTTTACATAAACAATTTGGACTTCGCAACCGTCACTCTTGTCCGAATCCTCAATGTGCCGAATCTGGCCCTAGAGTAAGAGGAACTCCCACAGTTTGAGCATCAGCCGAAATCTGAGTCTTTTGCGGAGTCTGATACTGAGTCCAATGCTGACGTCCGAGCCGGAATCTGCAGCGTCAGACTTTAGGTGTGGCTGAGTTTATTGAGCCAGAGTCTGGTTTTCACCGTCTCCAAATCTGAGCCTGTCACTTTTTGTGACTTCTTCCGTGTGCCTTCTGTTTGTTGTTGATAGGGGCCGAGCTTCACAGTTTGCTGAGCCAGGTTTTTCGCCCTGCGCTCCCCGGTCTCTGCTAACCCTGGTTTGCGGTGAGTCTGTAACCCTTCCCTCGAGTCCTGCTTTCCAAGCCTGTGCTGAGGCAGGATCTGTTCTGTCCGATGAACAGGGTTCCCTCACCTCTTGCCGAAGATGGTGAGTCCCCTCTCTACTCAGTTCGCTGCCTCACTGCTAAGTCCTTGCCCCGTCTTCTGAGTGCCTGTCGATCGAGAGCAACAATCCACACTTAGGAATGAGTGGATTTTGAAGTGTACTTCAGTCATTGTTAGTGGACTGTTCTCATGAGGCTGCGAGCAGTTCGGATCTTGGTTTGTTACCAGTCATGAAAATCCTGTTCTGACCAGCTACAGGATGAGAGGACTCCACATTATGATTCGTTCCTATTACGTCCATACCACCTCAATTTCGAAATCTGAATGGTCAAGTCGTGTCACCTGAAGTTCCCTTTCAGTAGTTGCTGCCTGCTCTAACTGCAGTGCAAAGTACACTTTTGAGTCGTGCAAAATAAACAAACCACATAATAATGATACTATTCTATTATGGTTTGTTCTCTTTCAAAGTTCTTTTCCACAGCCATATCCGTCTCAACCTCCAGATGGTCATCCACTGACATGTATGCACCTGGGCGGCAAATCACACCATCCAGATGGTCATCCACTGACATGTATGCACCTGGGCGGCAAATCACACCAGGTTCCAACAGATTGTACGCATGGCTTCTTGTGGGAAAAGCACGCTTATCAATGCATGAGTCTGATCGTCTTCCTGCTGTGAATTCGTTCTTCATCTAAAAACAAATAAGTAAATTCACTTCAACGGTTCAACCAGCGAACAGATTCAAGCCAAGAATGGGAAAATAAATATTGACAACCATTGTTCCCTCAGAACGGTGACAGCAGCGGTCCAATCAGGGGCATTTACGGAATTCGAAGCAACGGAAGTGGCAGGTTCGGAATTCCCTCCAGTTCAGCAATTGTGGAAGCACAAAGTGCTTGTTTCCACATGTACTCCCATACAAACTCGAGACCTGTTTCTGTCACTTTCTCTCTGGTGCTAGCTCACATGACTGAGCTGGCTGCGTTCCTGCTTATTTGGTCAGCAGATGTGGCAAAGAGGTTGCATCTTTTACAAGAATATGGGAAGATACATTGGTTGCATTTGCTCACCAGTGGGGTGGTGAAAAAGAACCGGCGGCTAGGACGAGAAAAGATACACAGGCATATTCGTGATCTGCACGCGCTGGAGCAGCGTTCATTCACCAATGAGGTAGTGAAACGAATCTTCAGCAATAATACAAATAGATACACTGAGCGTCTTTGATAAAGCGGCTGCTTGGGACTTCCCTGTCATTCGTTATCCAAGTGCGACCTCCAACATCCCTTCCCATCAACTGGCTGGTGCGTTCACTGGCAACAACACTTTCGAACTGCGGCAACAACACTTACTCGTCGCATGCTTTTGCGTGTGCATTCCCCACCAACCCTTGCCAAGGGGTGGATCTGCTACATTCGCTCAAGGACCAACACTCATCCTACCAGGGTCATTTTGAATTTTGAATTTAAATAAAAAATGGACGATATCATTCTCTGACTTTTTGTTTTGATTGCAATATCAAGTCAATCTGTTCCGAAAATTTAGGATTCAATAATTTCATCTCAGAGATCCATCGTTGTTGAAATTTAGCATCTTTGTAAAGCAACACGCCAACTTTGCTATCCTACGCATGTGACACGTCTCTCTCAGTGGTTCCGACACATGCTGCGATGGTCCTTGTATCATCCAATTTCTTCTTCGCCCCCACGACACTCTCGTCCTGCCCCTGCTTGCTCATCTGCTGCCACAGCAGTTTCCACTGCTGCAGTCTCCAGTCCTGCAGTTTCCACTGCTGCAGTGTCCACTGCTGCAGTGTCCACTGTTGTGGTTTCCAATGCTGCTCTGTCCACTGCTGCAGTTTCCACTGCTCCAGTTTCCGCTGCTGCGGTTTCTACTGCTGCGTTTTCCACTGACTTGCTCTCCAGTTCAAAGAACATCACTGTCTCTCGGACACTCACGTCCTTTATTCCGAAATCTTGCCCAATCCACCCCCATCTCCTCTTTTTCTGTGCTTGGCTGCAGACGGTTGCATTCCGCGTCACCACCCCCATCTCCTCCACGGTCCTGCTTGCGAACAGACTCTCCAGTTTCCATTGTTCTCATTGTTCCATCTTCGTTGCTAGGGACAAGTTCATCTTTTGTTAGCAGCACCACTACTACTCTTGTTGTGTATCGCTGATGACATCTGCGTCATCGTCACTTGTCCGGGGATCAGCAACATGTTTCTTTGTCTGCCCCGATTCTCTCTGTGCCTCCTCCACAGGTTGTTGTGGTTCCTTTGTTTTAAACGGCAATATCCGCTCCTATGCCTCCTGCAGACAGTCCAGCTGCTTGTAGGCAGCCACGGCACCATGTTTTACACCCTGCGGCGCTTGATATTCATGACTCGCCTGTACAACACGATGTGGTCCCTGCCCAGAGTACACTCCTGACTCCAAGGACAGTCCCTACTCAGGATGCAGCCCTAAACGTTGAGGGATTGGAACATGATCTGCCCGGATTGTAGTTGACCCCAGAAGGCGTAGATCACATAGGGGATCTGCAAATGGCTGACCAACATTGTTCGGATGAACCACAAATTTGTGCTCCGCCACGCGCAGACCACATGGGTGATCTGCAAATGACTGACCAGCAAACAACCCAAGACAGTTTGGGCTTGCAACATAATCTGGGTGATCTGCAAATTGTTGGCCAGCATCCAATAAACCAGCCTGAGAACCTCACCAATCTCTGTGGTCTGACAACAACTAATATCTGTCTTCGCATTCTTCACGGACCGTTTTATACACCATCAGACTTCCTTGCAATCGCCCTTCAGCTTGATGCTGATCTTCCCCAACTACAGCCAGAGGATTGTAATTATACCAGCGAAGGAGGCTTTACCATTGCTGGCCTACAAGTAGCAATGAGGGAACGCCAAGTTGAACTACGCAATGCTCGAGCAGGTGAGTGGCTTAATCCTCCATCCCACATCTCTGCCTGCATTGTGCACGGGGTGACCATTGCATGGCCATTGTACATGCCTCTGACCACTGGGAGCTGTGGGACAACGGCACCATGGTCCATGCAATGACCGATGCCACCGATTTCTTAAAAATGATGCTGTTTTCTTGCCACAACAAACCGTCCGCAATCTCTTTTATGTCGAAGATCATTCCTCTGGCCTCGTGCTGCAGCAAGACAATGTACCAACACTCTGTGACCTTCTCCTTTGCACAGCCACAAACACTGTTACACTCAGCTGTAGCCGTCATCGTCTCTGTCACAATCACTTCAATGACATGGTTTCGGCATCCATGTGTGCAGAGGACTGTCCTTTCGCTCCTGACTGCAGGCACCCTCCACATCCGGACACACTGTGTCCATTTTGCGGCCATGGGCGCTATACTGAATGCATGGTTTTTTGCGGTGACCGTTCTTACTTCATTTTCGCCTGCAATCGACATGCCATTTGTTGGGGGTATATGGTGGGCATGCTCAATGCCAGCCGCCGTGGCAATTTTTGCACTGAGAATGCTCAGCTAGGTTTTCCTGTGTTCACCCGCCTCATCCTTACAATGTATGAGGCAAGGACAGACTCATTCTCGAGCCTTTTCTTATCCTCTTTTGCCTTCATGCTCACTCCACACTCCTTACTTTTCCTTACCTTCCCTTTATCGTTCTTTGTTTGTCTGCTCTCAATCTCTCCATCCTGTGTTTATCGCCTCCCGATTCATTTTGCCTCTTTCGCACAGCGTACAAGAGGGCCGTTATGTCACAGCCCCTCGTTTGTTGTCCTCTTCTCCCTCTCTCCCTATGGTTTTCCAGGCAACTCCGCTTGACGATAGTCTGCTTTGATTTTCGTCACAGGTACCTTGAGGGCAGTGGTTGATGCTTAACCACGTTTGGGGCAAAGGTGGATTATCACTTACAGTGTAATCAGTTAGGGGATTCTGCAGACTGTTGAGGTGTCAGTCTCCTGATGAGTCGGTGAAACTCCGACAAAACAGTTTGTCACAGCCCCTCGTTTGTTGTCCACTTGTCCCTTTCTGCCTACGGTTTACCGGGCAGCTCTGTTTGATGATATATATGCGTATACATTCCTCTGTGCCCCGCTGCGCCGGCGTCACTCACCAGATAAGATGAATCTGCAGCAAGATCATGGAAATATACATCGCCAAATTCTTTGTTCGCTTCGCATTTTGGCTTCGCTCAATTACTCACGACAAGAGGGAAGCTTGTGCCTTCAGCTAGATCATGGAACGCAGCTCAACTACTCACCAACAAGGAGGTAAATGATTCTGCAGCTTGAACAGGGAAGGATACATTGATCCCAGGGAGTATGCACCTGGCCCTGATCTCAAGCAGATTCAGCCAGCATGTGCCTTGTGATATCTACTATCATCTAAATCCTAGATAGCACGTACCTGGCTGGTATCTCAAGCAGATTCACTCACCATTAACCATGGAGTGAGAGCATCTACATGTAGGGCCAAACTGGACGTATCTGGTTTATATATTTATGCAAGGAATATGAGCGAGAGGGATAAGCAGAAAACCAAGTTGTGAAATCATGCAGAAGTCCAGAAGTCCAGATGGTCATGTAACAATCAGAGAGCTCAAATGCACCAAGATTCCATCCAAATAAGAGCGATACAATGAACTTGTGAGCCACTGTCCAAGCCCTCAGGCTACACCAACGCAGTACTCAATGTCGCTCTATCTGTATGGCACCGAGTGCCCAGCCTACTCTACTTATCCTATCTAGCCTATCTACATTCGTGGAACAGGCTCACTTCGACGACGGAGACCAATGTACATGATGTGAACACCAATGCCGACCTCCCACATACACCAGGTACGTTCTCTCGCATCCCCTCATCAGACCTTGTCCACCCACACCTGAGCCTCGTTCCCTGAAGACCACTGTCGCCTCATCACCTGCGCGCGCCCCTGCAGCCTGGCTGTGGCCGCTTGGAGCCCCCGTGCCCTGAAGCGCCCACACCTCTTAGTGCCCGTGCGCAACCCAACCAGGTGAGTACGGAAAACAGACCCATCAGGTTTGGAAGTGTTGAAACTGGAACAGTTAGAAGGCACCCGGAGCTGCAGATGTACTTCTTGTGCATGGTCAGTAGTTGAATGCAGAAATGCTTACCGTCTTCACCCAAAAAGAGTGCCTGGGCGTTATATTCAACTTGACGTAAAATCAGTGGCCTCTTTTTTTTGGAATTTGGGTCCCCACCGAAGTTGCCGGCGATTTAATGAGCTCGACGGACATTATGTTCGTATACAATGCCCGGTTGTTATTTTTTGGTCCGAACGGGTTAGGTGTGTGCTTTCAAACGTAGGGCTAGGTTTGTGCTTTCAAACATAGGGTTAGGTTTGTGCTTTCAAACATAAGGTTAGGTTTGTGCTTAGATGTGTTGAAGGCACAAATGGGAGTACACAGGTGCCCTTAACCACCCTGGAAGTCTGTGATTGTTATTTATTTGAATGTACTTCCTTGATGCCCCCTGCCAGAACTTACCTTAATTTCTGCACATCCCGGGACACATCACGTGCCTGGCCGTTTTGGTATCCAGGTGGCAATAATGTCTTCCTGCATAGCTGTTGCAGGTTTTGATACACAGGGTGGAAAGCATGGGCTCGCATGGAGGTGCAAATCGTGACCATTTTTTCCGTTCAGAACTAACGAGTTATTTACACATCGGGGTGCTAATCATGACCTTTTTGCGAAACTGCAACTGTGTTTGGGCCAGAGTTTCTGCAGCAAAGAAATGTCAGGGAAGTTTGTTTGGCAAGTTTTGTAAGCAATGCTCTTCCGGCCTGGACCAGACCAGGGAAGGTAGGCTGGCCTGGGCCCGAGGCTGGTCCAGCCTAACGGACCATGTTTATTGGAAAAAATGGGTGGAGAGGCTGGATTCACTGGCCCACTGCAGGGGAGAGGCTGGATTCACTGGCCCACCGTTTTCTCTCTTTCTCTCTCTCGATGGGGGGAATTGCACCGCTCGATCTGCTACGAAACAGTCTGGCACAGTCATGCTTTTTTTTTTAGTCTATAGCGAATGTGACAACACACACACATACACATACGCACACACACACACACATACAGTCATGCTTTTTTTGAGTGTATAGCGAATATGACAACACACACACACACACACACAGACAGAGGGAGAGGGAGAGAGAGAGAGGGAGAG
>BFEA01000044.1:1938469-1952963 GCA_003427395.1 Chara braunii
GAGAGAGAGAGAGAGAGAGAGAGAGAGAGAGAGAGAGAGAGAGAGAGAGAGAGAGAGAGAGAGAGAGAGAGAGAGAAGATGGGGGGATTTGCACCACTCGATCTGCTACGAAACAGTCTGGCACAGTCATGCTCTTTTGAGTGTATAGTGAATGTGACAAGACACAGACACACACATACGCACACACACACACACACACACACACACACACAGAGAGAGAGAGAGATGAGGGGAATTGCACCGCTCGATCTGATGCCATTCCCCCGACCCCCTGCTTGTTTTTCTCTCACTCATATGTTGCAGAGCGAGAGAGCGGAGGAAGGGGGTTAGCGGGAGGGGTTTGTGGAGGAGCAAGAGGGTGAGGAGGAGTCCTTGTTTCTTTATGCCTTTTGTTCTGGTCATGCAAGAAAACAGCATTGGATGATCTCGAGCACATTGAATTCTCATGACCAGCATTCATATGCCAATAAGGCATTCAGCGGAAATGACGAAGCAATGATCACATCAGCACAAGAATGGACAATGCTGTAATCTCTTTATAAGAACAGTCCCCTTCCTGCCTCCTCACAATCAATGAATATGAGAAAAATTATAGTTCTCTGCGGTTGCTGACTTGCATACTGCAATGCAGATCGCACAGATGCCTGAACGTAAAGTGTAGCAGGCCAAGCTCTTGGTGACCACCAGCTATGTCCCTTATTTCTATGGTCTTCTCCTAAGGTCTCCCTTCACACCCTTATTTCTATGGTATTCTCCTAAGGTCTCCCTTCCACGTGGCCCCTCCACTTCTATTGGTGCGCAACCCAGCTATTGTCCAGCACTAGTGTTGCTCCCCAGGCAGACCTGCGCTTAGGCAGCTTCGTGCTGTTTGCCAAATGGCAAAAGATCCCCAGGCTTCCCTGGCCATTTACTGTACTACGCTGTTTCAGCATAGGTATGGTGTAATGAACCCAGTCTCATTGAGAAGCCAGTTAGCAATGCAATAGGAGTCTAAACCCAGCACAGCTCGTAAAGTCTTCAACATCAATTACATGTGCATGTCTCGATCATATGCATAACTCAAGAGTGTCTCTTTCTCTGAGTCTCAATGATAAGCAATAGTACATGTCTGTCTCCCTCACTTCTACTCCCACTTCAGGCTTCTCCCCTATGGCTACCTCAGCAATGCATGTGCCTTCTGACATCCTCTGACATAGTTACTGTGCAGATCATAACAGGGCGCCCATCCTCCCTCCACGTCACTACTCAGATTCCTCACCTTCGTGGAGACGGCAGCAGATCACAGGTGTTGTTGCCATTTAAGTCCGGATAAGCTTCTCCACATCTCCCGTCAGTCTCACAGCCCTGATCCTCCTCCTCCTCGGCAATACTCATCACCTAGTCTACATCTACGCGGCCATGGCCGCGCCAACAAAATCTCCCTCCAGGCTGGCACCCACTTCCAGCATCTGGCGCTTGCATCCAGCTCTAGCAGCCTCGCGATACAGCACCAGCATCAACCCAGCGCAAGGTAGAATGCCTTCCCCGGTGTCTGACCATCCTTTTGTTGTTATGGCCGGCCGGTGTTGACTGGTGTGGACCATTGTCACCTTTGACAGTGTCGACGGTCCAGATTTGCCTGATCTCGACGGCCTGGATGCAGCCTTGAGGCAGCGTTACCTTTTCCCAGTTGGGACTGGAATCTTTTGGATACCTGCAGACAACTATTGATGTGCATCTGATCTATGGCCTGGGCTGACTTCTGCGTTGACTTTGACTTTGGGCCTGAATTCCTGTGCTTCGTTTGACTCTTGATTTTTCGAGAGTCGACTACCTCACGTGGGGGTTTTGGATGCTGTTTTTGACCAGACCCTGATACCGTTTGACCTTAGCCCTTTCCTAGACATTTGTCAAGACATTTGTCATACTGTCCCATTGGCCGGCACCTGGACTCGCAGACTTCTGGAGCAGCACTCTTGACACGGACATCAGGATCAGTCTGTGACATGCTATCCGGATCAGACTTCATCATCAGGATTGTGTACAGGACGGACCCTGGCACGTGGGCCTTCATCTGTTGGACTGCCACACTACTTCTTTCAAGCTGGAACCCTCGCTACTACAAGTCGCAAGCCTACTGAAGACTGGTTTATCATTGGCATTTTGTACCTGGACTTACTTCAAGACCTGCTTCAAGACTCTCAGCCAGACGATTTTGCAGAACCTGCGATTTCCCCCCAACCGCAGTCACTCTGGGATCCTCAGAAACCCCAACCCCCGAACACTGCAAAATAATTTTCCTTTCTTTATTTTTGCTCACAGAACCCTTTCGCCCAATAGTTTATCAGTACGACAACCCTGTTCCCCCCTCAGATCATAACCCTGTGGTCCATCAGTAGGACAACCCTGTTCCCCCGCAGTGCCTAACCCTGTAGTTCATTAGTAGGCAAACTCTGTTCCCTCTCAACAGTCCATCAGACCGCCTAACCCGTAGCTCATCAGTAGGAAAACCCTGTTTCCCCCAGACCTTGTTACCCACATTATACCCCTCCCCCTTTTTCTTCCTGCTTCCCAGTGATCGGCCCCGGCCCGTCCTTCACCGGCAGGATTCAGCATTATTTTCATGACTTGTCGCAGCCGGGACGTTGCCTTCCAGGAGGGGATAGTGTTACGGACTCCACCAGGGCTCGATCCGTGGTCTGCAGGTTACCACCCACCAGGTTGCTGTATTTATTCCTTTTATTTTGTTTGTACAATTTTCTTGTTTTATTTTGTTTTTGCTCTTCTGATTTCAGACAGTTGGTGCCATCTGCATTCTGGCATCCGTTTTCAAAATCCTTCGTTTGGGACTTTCGGATTTCAGACACTTGGCGCCATCCGACATTCTGGCGCCCACTCTCAGACTTTCGATTTTCAGTACTGGCCCTGAGGCTTTTTCACTTTGGCACTCAGGACCGTACCTGAGTCCAGTACTTATGTCCGGACTCAAGCCCAGTACGGGCACCAAGTTTTCAGCCTCAGTGCTTGTGTTCAGAGTGACTTTGCTTCGACATTGTGTTCGGGAATTCAAAACTGGGACTTTGTGACTTTGTCACTTTGTGTCTGCGTCCGTCGAGTCGTGTCGAGTCCGAGAGTCTCACTCTCCCTCTCTCTCCCAGCCTCGCTGCTCTGCCTCTGCCTCATCACAAGCATGGAACTTGGGACGGGGGTCACTCCGATGCAGGTCTCAGAATCAACCTGCTGGATTAACCAACCAAAATGGGCTAGAAGGATTACATTCGTTGGAGACCAGGGTCGGGCACAGATGGGAAAAACTGTTAGGAGTAGAACCGACAAAAGTGCACCCTGACCACAAATCACATCCCTCAGATTGGGATGGGTAAGAAGTAAGAAGTATGAGCGGTTGAACAGGTGCTTGGCTGGTTGGTTGGTTGTTGATTGAGTGATTGCTTGCATGGGCGAACTATTTTTTGTATGTACGATTTGGGCTGGTTTGGTGATTGGTTGATTTGTTTGAAAGGAAGCCGCATTGGAGACAACAGGGAGATTAGCAGAATTGGAAAAGCAATGATCATAACAGCGCGTTCAGACTTGTCTTATTCGACTTCAGCATGCGTGCAAACAGATAATAATGAAACTTGCGCCTTGCGCCAACACCAAGCTCAAAGATAACGAGGCCAAGAACACAGTTCACATTCCAATTCGTCTCGATTGGCTATGCCGAACACTGTACTCCCAGCAACTTGTTCGCACACAGACCTTGGATCTCTTTGGATGTGCCGCACTCGTACACACATCACACATACACACACG
The DNA here is from genome assembly GCA_003427395.1 of Chara braunii. Taxonomy (NCBI): domain Eukaryota; kingdom Viridiplantae; phylum Streptophyta; class Charophyceae; order Charales; family Characeae; genus Chara; species Chara braunii. The sequence continues at coordinate 1,942,262 of BFEA01000044.1, forward strand.
CACACACACACACACACACACACACACACACACACACCCTGACTAAGACTCTACTACTAATCTATGGACAGCTATGGCTGCCGTCTTCCTCCTCTCACTAACACATTGGCCGCGTCTTCCTCTTCTTAGCCCACTTCTCCTAGGGGCACCTGCATAGCTCCGCACACAAGACACTCAGGCAACACTTTCGCATGGCTCACAGGCAGAATGAATGAATGACTTGACGCTGCCTCTTTATTTATACTTCGGATTGTCAAAGGTCTGCCTTTGGACCTTGGGCGGAAGGTGCACACAGTCCCACATGGTTCTTGCTCACTTGACAAAGTGCGACCGGGACTGGGTACCACGGACTGGGCTGGGTTAGACTGCCCAGTTGTCCATGTGTCTATGGACTGTATCCTAGACTCCACGAGAGGCTACTTCCGAATCTTTTGGAAGGCCGTAGAGTTGACCTTTCAGGACTGTAGCAGCTACCACTCCTACGATTGCTAACATTTCTAATCTAAAGACCTGTTTGAGACCCGACGACACGCTATCTACAGCATGCCAACAGGCGACTTTCAGGACGCAGGTTGCGGGTTCAAGCACACACGGGTCAACTAGTACTGTACATGAGTGAGGGGGTGGTTTACGGATCGAGCCCTGGGAACTCCCGTCTGCTATTGTAAAGGTGAAAACCGTTTCACTCCTGCCGGCCTAAATTCGAGGTCCTCCGAGAATACTTCAACGCAAGGGAAGACCTTTACCTTCCCGTTCTTTGCCGTAGGCGTGAACTATGTTGGGAGCGGTCTCTAAAAGCTTTGTTCTTGTGAACCACCGGTCGTCCTCAGGTTTATGATAAGCGAACCTGACTTTGTACTGTTTCTATGGACGACCCCTGTCTCCAGTCTTGAACACATCCTCTTCCATAATGAGGTCTATGTCATATGTGCCATCCATATCCGGCGGAATCATCGATCGACGTGACGGAAATTGTTGGCTCGTGACACAAGGCAACGACTTGATGCATGTAAGACTGGATATGTGTGGAGGTGTGCCGGTATCCTAATCCAACCCTTCTCTAGGAGCTTGTGTAATTGTTTGCGCAACTCCTCCTTGGGAGACGGCCTATAAACTGCTCCTTTGGGAGTCTTACTTCCAGGCTCTATCTCAATACAGTGTTGTATAGGGTGCGGAACTGCTTCTGAAGGAGTCTCTGATAAATCTGCGTGCTCTTCCAACAACTTGGCAATAGGTGGGTTGGTGGGTTCCTCTTTCTTAGGCTTAGTGATTGGCTTGACATAGGCCTCAAAAACCTGCTCTTCAAACTGCTCCTTCTTAACTAGTCGTGCGAACGTGGGAGCACTGAGACGACAATGTGCCGGAGGTTTGTCTGCTCCTGACACATGGAACAGACGGGCCGTCTTGACACTTCCTGATGGACTAGGAAGCCTACACTTTCCTAGGACCATATCAAACGGGAGATTGTCCTCAACGAGGAGAGTCAGGGAATGGAGAACTCTCTCAACTTTCCCATTTCTCTCTAGGTGAAAGTACGCTCAGACTTGCTCGACGTAATCCTCGATTCACATTGTGCGATTGTTTGTGAGGATACTGACCATGGATTCATCTAGCTTTTGAACTTCCAAATTCAGCTTCTGCTTCTTCAACGCTTTACGGCTAGTGTGTCTGGGGCGTGACACAAGGCAACGACTTGATGCATGTAAGACTGGATATGTGTGGAGGTGTGTCGGTATCCTAATCCAACCCTTCTCTAGGAGCTTGTGTAATTGTTTGCGCAACTCCTCCTTGGGAGACAGCCTATAAACTGCTCCTTTGGGAGTAGGCTCTATCTCAATATGGTGCTGGATAGGATGCAAAACTACTTATGAAGGAGTCTTTGATAAATCTGCGTGCTCTTCCAACAACTTGGCAATAGGTGGGTTGGTGGGTTCCTCTTTCTTAGGCTTAGTGATTGGCTTAACATAGGCCTAAAAAACCTGCTCTTCAAACTGCTCCTTAACTAGTCGTGCGAACGTGGGAGTACTAAGACGACAACGTGCCGGAGGGTTGTCTACTCCTGACACATGGAACAGGCGGGCCGTCTTGACACTGCCTGATGGACTAGGAAGCCTACACTTTCCTAGGACCATATCAAACGGTAGATTGTCCTCAACAAGGAGAGTCAGGGAATGGAGAACTCTCTCAGCTTTCCCATCTCTCTCTAGGTGAAAGTACGCTCGGACTCGCTCGACGTAATCCTCGATTCGCATCGTGCGATTGTTTGTGAGGATACTGACCATGGATTCATCTAGCTTCTGAACTTTCAAATTCAGCTTCTGCCTCTTCAACGCTTTACGGCTAATGTCTCTACGGCTGGCCCCACTGTCTATAAGGGCCCCTACCCTGCCTGTAAAGACTCCTACTAATAGTAGCTGCCCTTTCCATCTTTCTTCGTTTTGGCCCAGGCTAGCATTCTCTCCCTTAACTGTTTTGTCAACCCTGTGAGGGAAGTGCCTACAAAGTCTAATACAAGCAGTCTCTGGACAACTAACTAGGCGCTGGCCAGCAACCTCTGCCATAGACACACGTGGGTTGGGAGTTTCTTTGTGGTGCGCACACTCTTCTCCACATGACCTAGGGGTAAGGGCATTTGCGAGCCCTATCGGCGGTTGCCTTTTGCTTCCTCGGCAGCAGATCGCGGGGCATCCGTATATTTTGGGCAGTATTTTATGATGTGCCCAAGATCTCCGCAATACATGCACTGATCCGCGTCTATCCTCTTGGCTGAATTTTATGATGTCTATCCTCTTGGGATTGCCAAACAGTACATTCTAAGCCCAACGATTCCCAGGGTTTGCCTTGAGGTAAAGCAAGGTGCCATTCACCCCTTTTGGGAGGTCATCAATTAGAACGTAGACGGTTTGACGGGGGACCTGTCCCCTTCCTCCCTCTTGGCGGTTTCCCTTGTCGCCAAGCCCCTGGCCGCCCTGTCCTCGACCACCGGAGGCCCGTCCCCCTTGGCCTCGGCCTCTCCCTCTTCCTTGCGGCCTCCCTCTGACCACGACGGTAGCATAGGTCCTCCTCCACTCAGTCTCGCTATACGAGTACCACCTTCATCTAAAGTAAGGATCAAATGATCCTTGGCCCTGACTTGGCCTGAGATGGTTTAGCCTTTCCACTTTTTGCCCTTGTCGAGGTCCTTGTGCTAGAAAGTGGTAACTGGTGTGGATTGGGCCTCGTAAGCAACCACCTCCTTGCTAAGCGTATCGTAAGTCATATTGGGCTGTTGCTTTCTATCCAAAACGTGCCCGTGCAGAGCTTCGGGCTGGCGCGGTAGAATAACTGGATCAGCTGGGGCTAAGTGACCCCATCGCCAAGGACGGTGACGAGTTCGCCCATGACGGGCCTTGAGTGCTCTTGCACTCTTCCACTGTCATGAGTGGATTGTTTGCAGTTTGTCAGAGGCCTTAAGGCCTCTAGTGACATCTGCGAATCGATCGCGGAGGGCTTGTAGAAATTCACTCAAATGAGTGATAGCGGAGTACGTGACCATATCGTTCTCGTCCTTGGAGGGATGTGCAAGGACCTAGCAAAGTTGCCCGCTTCATCCTTCAGGGCGTGGAAAGCCACTAGAACTTGGTTCTCAAAGGCGATATCCTGTAGGTGGAAGTACGAGTTAATGTTGGTTTCCCAATTGTCAAAATCTTCGCCCTTCTTCCCCCCATACTGCTCAGGGAACTTGACGTCAGACCTCCAGTACCTACCGGTTGTCAAGGCCCGTGGCTCAGGCTACCGTCAGCCCGGTCATTCCCGAGCCTTGGACTTTATTGCCGAGCCTTGGACAACCGGTAGTACACAACAGGAAAAAAAAAACACACACACAAAAAAAAAAACATACAACATTCTGCAAAAAAGAAAACAAAAAAAACGAAACGAAATCGGACATGACCAACGAGAATGAATTTCCTCGATAAAGAGGAATATTCATTCTCGTGATAGATAGATAGATAGATAGATAGATAGATAGATAGATAGAGAGAGAGAGAGGGCGTCAGCCAGTGTATGACGCCGAGTTTGGTGCACCGAACTCGGCGTCAGACACTAGCTGACGCCCTCTCTCTTTCTCTCTCTTTCTCTCTCTCCACCAAACTCGGCGTCATACATTGGCTGACGCCATCTCTCTCTCGCGCGTGCCCGCGCCCGCGCGCGTTTGATTTTTTTTGTGGTTATCTGCAATCAGACTCGCTTCTTTTCACACTCCACATACATGCAAACAGGTAGCGCAGCAAACTGGCGGCAAGCGCCCACTCAAAACTCAGAGATATGGAAACCAAGAACACAGTTCAGATACAAGTTCGCTTGAGATGGCTATGGCGCATCAGCGCCTGTACAACTCCCTGTTCGTCACTGCGCCCCACTCTGCTGTTCACTCACCCTCAACTTAGGATCACCCTGGATATCCCACATGCGTCACACTGTACACACACACGCTACACTCTTCTATCAGCTATGGCGGCTATGGCTGCTGCTACCCCTATCCCTATGGCTAAGCTCTCCTTCTGGCCCGCTTCGTCTTCGGGCGTACTGCAGACCACCTCCCACAAGTCACTGTGGCAGTGCTTCCGCATGGCTTACGCAGGAATGAATGAATGGCTGGGCGCTGCCTCTTTCGTTGGTCTGCCCCTTTCCCATGCCCCTGGTGCACACAGTCCCACACGGTACTTGCTTGACTGGACCGTGACTGACTGGGACCAGTATCACGGACTGCATTGGTTTGCACTGCCAACTCAATGCAGTCGCACTGCCGACGTACCACAGTTGGGCTCACCAGTTGCCCACTTGCCTCTGTCTAAACGTGAGCCATACTTCGAAAGGCCACCGCTAGGACCTTCCGGAAGGCTGCAGACTTGGCCTTTTGAACACTGTAGCAGCTACGACCTTGACCTTTCAGGACTGTAGCAGCTACGACCTTGACTTCTCAGGACACCTACAGCTACGGCCTCTAGGCCTCACTAAGACCTCTATCCAATAGGTCTACAGATCGAACCCCTACCCGGACCTACGACAGTCTACCAACTGCTACGAATACTCAGGTCACGGGTTCAACTCTCGGGGTCGACGCAGGTAATGTACACAGGTAAGGTAAAGTCCAGGGATCGATCCCTGGGATCTGCATTCGCTACTGCTAGCAGGTGAATACCGTTTCAATCTGCTTGCCAACGAAACAATGCGTTCCACGCATGTGCGGTGTGGTGCGCGCGGCGCGATGTGCTTATCGCTGATGCACACACACAAAAAAAAGAAGCGGGCGTGATGTGTGTATATGCGTGTGCGCGCGCTAGCGAGAGAGAGAGAGAGAGAATTCCTGCTGGTAATCCGAAAGGTCCCTGCAGGTAATTAGCAGGGGTCCCCTCGCCAAGAAAGAGGTAGGTGTTGGACTTATGGTAGGGAAGTAGCAGGACAACTATTTATGATGTAGATTCGAATGCAGGTCTGTGTTTCAGGAGTTATGGGTTACAAACTTTCTAACTCAGCACGTAGTTTCAGGGTTTCCCTCCACTTCTCACTGCCATATGTTTTTGTCTTTTGTGCAATTGTGAGTAGTGGAGCGAGGCCCTTAGGGCCACTGCACGTAAGAAAAGGAAAACAATAAGAAGAGAGTGCTACTGTAGTTAGTAGTAGTAACCCATAGCTGCTGGACCACAGACCTGAATTCGAATCCAGAGCAACGAGAAGGCATATATTGCCGGCCTGCTTGTGTCGAACTCGAAATTTGATGAACGTCTCTGCTAAAAAAGGGGACCCTTGCTGATTCTTTGCTGAGGGCCCTTTGGAAAAGAGACTGGATCCAACGAGTACGATGTGGCCCCAATTATTTTTCTCTCGTGCACTTACAATTTTCAGGAGGGGCACATTTGGCCCCAATACGATTTGTGGATACCTCATTTTGTATGGTACAGGATAGACTTTGAAATGCAAAGAAGATGAAAGTAGAGACCATGTGTGTGTGTTTGTGTGTGTGTGCGTGTTTGTGCGTGTGTGTGTGTGTGTGAGAGAGAGAGAGGGAGGGGGGGGGGGGGGGGAAGGTTGGTGTGGACGGTAAGGTAGAGATGCTAGATTTTCTCAGGGCTTTTCAGCTGTGGTTCTGGCTATTCCTCTCTCTCTCTCTCTCCCTTGCTTTCACACATCTTTTTGTTTGTGGTAACCTGTTTGCCCCAAACAGTGGGTCCTAGAAACTCTCACGAATGCAGTTTGGCACCTGTAATTTTTGTGGAAATCAGAAATTATTTGTGGACAGTTTTAGAAATGCCGGACTTGGAACTCCAAATGCACGGAAGATGAAGCCTGCAATTGTGTGTGTGTGTGCTCTTAAGCTTGTGACGCACGGCATATCATATCGACACAACGGTCCAGATATACGAGATGGTATTGATTATGAAAGTGTGGGCGTAGTCGCACTGGCCGTACTTGTATTTTTTCTGAACTTTGACAGCATAACCTCGTGAGAACTCATGAAGTGTAGTAATTCCGAAACATCAGCGTAGCTTCTTGCTTCAAAAGTAGCCTTCAAAGTTCTTCCAAAAGCTTTTTGACTGAATCTCTTCCTGAGTGCCCCGCCTGCGATGGTGCCGGTTTCTTTCCTCGTGCATGGCTGCCCCTGGTCTGGTACTGTATGATGTTCTGCCTGCCCGTCAGCACGACGCCCAATCGGCCTGGTGACATCCTTCACTCACAGTCCAGCTATGGCCCGTCCTGCCCTGTCAGATGAAGCTACTCCTCCAGCTGGCGAAGCTCATCATGATCAGCCAGTGGATTGTCAGTTGTTCTCCGTTCGACTGAGGTGACTTGGACTTGGTCCAGCTGGCGACATCCTTCACTCACAGTCCAGCTGTGGCTGGTCCCGCCCTGTCAGATGAAGCTACTCCTCCAGCTGGCATACCTTATCTTGATCAGCCAGTGGATTGTCAGGTGTTCTCCTTTCGGCTGAGGCGACTTGGACTTGGTCCAGCTTGCCTCAAATATTTTTGTCGGTCTCCTGTTCAACCTTCTTTTGTTTATTTACCTTTCCTGACATTGCAAATAGTAAAAAAGCAAGAATGCCCAGTCTTCCCTTTCTAACTTTGTGTGCGCTGTTATGGGGCTTGTTCCACACCACTTGAAAGCCCTCGAGGTTCCAGAGAGCACTGTTCCACAGCATCCTAATGGTGTCCCCGAACACCCTAATGACATCTCCAAACGTCTCCACATTTCTCACACTATTTCGCTCTTGACAGCGCTCTTGAAGTCAAGGGAGCTTTGACAGATGCCTTGAGTTTTCCAGGGCGGAAACTTCCTATACTGCTCACCAAACAGATGGGCTCCCATCTCACTCGCAGAATGAAATTCTTTGAGTGCAGCCGTTTCAGGGGTCGTTTCAAGGGCACATCAAACGAAAACAGGAATTAGGGGTCTCAGGTGTGGGGCGCGCTATGCACACGAACGGCGAAGTAGCGTCGGTGGGTCCATTGATTGATTGATTGGTTCATAGAGTGGGTGATCGATTGATTTCTTTTTCCATCGGATGTTTGACAGGCTGCTGCCCAAAACAATTGCCTGGGCCTTGGGCCAGCTCCTGGCACTTTCCAATTGCTGGCTTGGAAAAGCCAGCTTAGAGAATGTCCTGGTTTAGTAAGAATAAAATAAGGGGAGTGGTGACTAAGGGAAGCATCCGAGCCAGCCCAGGAAAGATGTCCCGGTACTCAAAAAAAGGGGAGTGCTGGTTGAGCTGAGCACGCAATCACATGCGGTTCCCATAACCCGTCGGGTTGACTGGTGACAAGCTTGCAACACATTGGCAACAATGTGTTCCGGTCCAGTCAGAACGCAACTCTACCAGCTTACTGGTAGGGAGCTTCCAAATCTGCAAGTGTCAGCGTAGTCTTCTCATCTCTGTGTATCTGTACTCCGTGGTGTTGTCCTATAGTATTCTGTGCTTTCCTCTAGTTTTCTTTATTGTGTGTAGTCTGGGTTCAAGGTGAAGTAGTGCAAATGGGAATGATTCCGGCTTCAGCTCATCTCTACTGCTGTGGAAACAACGAGAGAAGTACACTGGATGTATGGTACATGGCTTTCCCTTTTAACTCTTTTGGGCATATATTGGCATAGGCTGTTTTGGCCTGCTTCGGGCAACTGGAGTGATAGTGGCAGTTCTGGGTTGTGCTTTGGCCTTGGGTAACCGTGTTTTCTTCACTAGTTTCATGCTACGACGCCGGAGCTTGGGGCAAGGGACAGTAGCTTGCCACTCGTACTGCAAACCGTCCAAGAAAACACATGGACATTGAGATCATAACGTCGTTGATAATGTATGAGATACTGAGCGGATGAGGAGTGGCTGTTGCACATTGAGAAAGTGGCTAGAAACTGGACATTGAGATTATGTGAGATTGCTGCATTGCAGGTTTGGAGTTGGTGACTTGTGGTGGGAATGCAAAAGAACAATCGATGCAAAGGTTACAAAATAGAGCAGAAATATGAATTTGGGTAACACAATTGGAGGTCTGTTTGGTGGGTTGACGAGGTTTGAGTTGCCATGAACGCCTCTTCTAACGGGACTGTTGTTCTCTGCACCGGATGGGCAGGTTATTCCAGAAGTGTGTGGGGGAGGTGGACTTGTCTTGTTGTGGTCGTCTCGATGCTACATGGCTTGCATACCTCGGTGGATTTCGATTCCTAAGGACTCTTTCACTGTCAGGGTGCTCTCGAGTACAAGGAAGCAGCCTATGGACATTGTCAGGTAGTTCCCTTCAAGATTAAATGTCCAGTACCCCAGTGAGACGTTTTCCCTTATCTGCGTTTTGTCCTCCTTTTGTTCTCTTTTTTCCTCATCCATTCTGTGTTTGACGTTTGCTTCTCCTTTTTTTTTTCATTCTTAGTTCTTATTCTTGCTATGTTTGACGTTTACTAACCCCAAGTGCAATGAACCTCTTAGTTCAATCACCAGCGAGCGCACACGATCACACCACATGCATGTTTGAGTTCACACAAATTTCACACTGGAGGTCAGAGAGATGAAGACCAGGTAGCGCAGCTTATAATTCCAACAAAGTATCATGTGAGCAGTAAGAGTTCAAGTCACCAGCGCACATGAGCACATACCAAAAAGGTAACCAGTGTCCAGCATAAACTCTCAGGTAGGTATCTCTCTCTCTCTGCTCTTCTCTCTTATGTATCTCTTTCCCCCACTGGTCTTCTCTCTAACCATTTCCTCACTGTGTCTTCTCTCCCTACATGCGTGGACACTCACTAACCTCTTCTTCAAGGATCTACTCTGAATACACCCACTGATATGTCTACTAACCCTCTGAAGTCTACTACTAACACTCTGCACTGCTGCAGCTATGGCTGCCTTCCCCTACCAGCCCAATCTCTCTCTCTCTCTCTCTCTCTCTCTCTCTCTCTCTCTCTCTCTCTCTCTCTCTCTCTCTCTCTCTCTCTCTCTCTCTCTCTCTCTCTCTCTCTCTCTCTCTCTCTCTTAGTGCAGCACTGTGGCTTCAGCGATCTGCCCCTCACAGTAGCGCACAAGTGCTCCAGCACTTCCACACTCCATGAGGAGGCTGGCCATTCCTTTTGTAGTCTTGGATTGCACTTCAACTCGTGCCAGTCTCTGCTTCTTGGGGCCTTTTCCGGCATCACATCCCCACGGCCTGTATGCTTTCGAATGTCAAGGCCTGGAACCTTCCTGAATTTCCATTGGTCTGCTGCTGCTTGGGCCTTTGAGTCATGGCTTTTCGATTTAAGCATATGGGTTTGACTGTGGACTGTGACTTCTGCCTCGGGGACAGGACTCTTGCCTGTGGAACTGCCCCTTGTAGGGTGTGACTCTTCAATACGACTTTTCATTATGAAACGTGATTCTTTCCCCCTAAGATGTGACTGTTTGCTGGGTGCGTGTTGGACTGTGTAAAGAGTGCCATATGAGGACAAAGGATCACAAAAATCTCTTTTATTTCTCTCTATTCATCATGTCCTAGCCAGGGCCTCTGACCCGAAGACCCGAATTTGGGGTCCGAATCATGGAAGGCCTTTCTCTCTCGCGGGCCTAATTTCGAAGTCCTCTGAGAAAACAACTACTATCTATTATATTAATTCCTTTTCAAGCCCTCCCGTAGTAAGAGAATATTTGGTACAGTTTGAATCAGCTCTTCCCTAGTAAACCAGCGATCCTCAGATGGTTCTTGATAAGCAAATCTTACCTTGTGCTGTCGCTGTGGCCTACCTCTGCGTCCGGATCTGAAAATATCTTCCCCAATAATTCTGTCCACGTCATACTTCCCGTCCATGTCAGGGGGAAGCATCGATCTATGAGTAGGAAACAGGTCATTAGTAACGCAAGGTAGAAGAAGCTTGGAGGCATGAAACACCGGATAAGTGTGCAAGTGTGGAGGTATCTCGACAACATAGGAAGGACCATCTATATCACCAATCACATCTAAGGTCTACCACGGTCCTCTATAGGCAGGTAGTAGTTCTCCTCAGGGAGAAACTCTTTGTGCAATCATACTCGACTTATTCACACTTCATCATGCTTGTAAACAGCGATACAGCGAACTGGCGACATGCGCCCACACAGTACTCAAAGATATCGTAACCAGATATGAGTTCTCTTCCAACTGGCTATGGCGACTGTGCGCCCATACAACTCACTGTTCACACTCGAGATCACCCTGGATGTCCCACACGC
>BFEA01000044.1:1961623-1981682 GCA_003427395.1 Chara braunii
GCACAAGCTGCTGAGGCAGCGCTTCCGCATGGCATCCGCAGGAATGAATGAATGGCTGGACGCAGCCTCTTGATTTATACTTCTGCGCTGCGTTGGTCTGCCCTGTATCCCTGGCCCATGGTGCACACAGTCCCCCCCGTGGTACTTGCTGGACCGGACTGGTACTTTCTAGACTCTCCCTTGACTGCATGGCGACGACCTTACGACGCAGTGCAGTTGCACTGGGGTCCTGCTGTTTGACCTCGCCACTTGTCCTCGTCTACAACGTGGGCTTGATTTAGTCACACCACTTGGCCACTTGCCTGCACCACTTGACCACTTGCCGACCTTCTAGAAGGACTGCAGCTAGACTTCTAATCTACAGGTCTACAGATCGAATCCTGGCTACCTATAGACCTACGACAGACCTACTTACCACTGGCGGTTCTACAGGTCGCAGGTTCAATTCTTCGAGTTGACACAGGTATTGTACACAGGTAAGTTGGGGAACTAGGGATCGAGCCCTGGGATCTGCATCAGCTACTTCGAACTGGTGAATACTGTTTCATTTGGACTTTACCCAGACTAAATCTCCCACAGGAAACTGCGAGGGGACCGGCGAAGACCGCAATTGAAGCATGCATGACATATCAGAATTTTATGATTGTTATTTGCATGATTCTCTGCTGTTCAGAATCAAAATAAAATATTCCTAAGATTGGGGACCCGCGAAGACCGCAATTGAAGGGTCTCGCTCGAAGCCGGACGCACACAACAGGAAGGGATTTGCTTTATTTAATTTATTTTATTTATTGCAAACATCATCAGCAAAATCCTGCGTGACGGCCTGTTGGCTTTCTGGTCGCCTGAAGAAGCCCGACTGGAAAAAGTGCGACAGCGGGCCTACCCCCACTACTTGAGTGTTTTCCTCGCTGCAACCCTCAAAGTCAAAGCCATAGGTAAGTACCGGCCCTGTGGGGCCTTTCAACCAAGTACCCTTGCGGGTCACACACACACTCAACCGACAAGCACTCAGACAGGCATGCAAACCAGCAGGAACGCACACACACACAGACTTGGAAACCACAACAGAATGCGCGAATCTCAGCAAGGCATGCATTCCAGCGGCAAATCCCATAAATCAGCAGTGTTCTCAATTTGTGTTTTGGCGGGCCATTACATAAGTTTGCGGTTTTTGATCCACCGCCTAGGCAAAGACTGTGTCAGTAATTAGAGAGTTTTTCAATCATTGGGTCAAGGATTATGGGGACTCCTTGACCATTGTTAGTGACCGCGACACTAGGTTCACAGGTGAGCGCTGACAGCAATTGATGAACGTCCATGGGTCTAAGTTGGCTATGTGGTTACGCAGACACCTTGTTGAGGCTAATGGACAGACCGAACAGATGAATAAAGTGCTGCAACAAGTGCTTCGTATGTATATTAGACCAGACCAGGAGGGTTGGGACGAGGATGTCCCTAAGGTAGAGGATGCGTTCAACAACTCGGTACACTGAGAACATTAGAAAGGCCCAATATCAGATGATAGAACAAGATAACAGGCACTGCAGACCGTCATAGTTTGTTGTAGGTGACGTAGTCTGGATCATGTCCAATGAGTTCCTCATCGAGGGAGGCATATCGCAAAAGCTGTTGCCAGCGTATAGAGGACCTTGGCAAGTTCTCGACGTTATTGGAGACGCAGACATTCTCTCCTACACAATTGAGATACCCCTACATCTGCATGCTTATCCCGTTGTCCATGCATCCAAGTTACTTCCCCGTATGACCATTGACGAGTTCCCAACACGAAGGTCGATGATCCCACCTGATATGGATGGTAGTATTATGAACATGGTTGTTCGTTGAATATTTGTCAAAGCTCACTCACAGGAACTCCCATACCCACCAATACATGCACAGAAGGAAGGGGAGAGGTAGTGGAGTGTCACACCGCCCAACAAAAGGAATGCAGCGGAAGACTCGGAAGGGCGAAGTGACAAAATACACAACACAGTGGATTCTCTCCACAGAAGTGCCAACAATCATTCATAGAAGACAACCGAGAGATCACAGCCAGAAATCATTGAAGAGATGACAACTCAGACACAACCGAGAGATCACAGCTTGAAATCATTAAAACTGTTTGTTAAACTTAGAGCATCATTTAACTGAATAACCTCAGGGGCCTGTTGCGCCTCAACCCCACACACTCTGAACGGCTAAAAATAGCATTAGAACCCCAGGTAACACCGGGCGCCATCTTGACATCCAACTCAGTGGCCTGCGCCAGTGTGAAACAGGCTCCCGGAGCCAATCGCCATTTAGATGATGAAGAAGAAGCCCAGCGTCAACAGTCTTTGATGAAGATGAAGTCCAGGCGATGATAATCTCCGAGAAGATGCAGCTAGGGCTGCATCGCCATTGGGACCCTACTCCTGAGGAGGGTCAGCAGTGCACCACGTGCTCCAACGCATCAGACCTCTTATAACCCAGACCGCTTTGACTCCCAAAGAGTCAGAGCAGACAGCGTTGACCCTAGTCTGGTCAGCGCTCAGCAGGTTCGGCTATGTCCGTTGTCTCTCACGCGTCAATCAGTCACCACGACCTCATGCTGCGTGCGCAGCAACTTCCACCGCGAAGTATTGATTGCCAAAAGCCTTTGACCGATGCTCTCAACCTATCTATACTCTACCTTGGCCTAGACTCGATGCAAACCAGATTGACTGACCGATCGGTACCGTTTCTGTTTCGGCCCCTTGGGCCTCTCACTACCCGGCTATAGGCTATAGGACCGTCTATCAGCATAGGCCCTTAGGGCCTGTCTGTCCTAGGGGTAGCCCGGGTTTGCTATTTACGATAAGGGTAGCTGTAGGAAATTCGAGTTAGTATTGGCCTATATTTCCTCATATTTACAGATATGTCCCTCACGAATTTTCCTTACAGGTAGGTATTTCGGTTAGCCCTCAACCAAACAAAATTATGAATTTATCCCTACCTATGGTACAACCTCGTAAGAGAGAGGCTACAGACAACTTGGAACCAGCAAGCCATTGCAGACCCACCCTCCTCCGGAGCGAGGACCTCCGAGCTAGGGGCGTAGGCATGCAGAGTGTCGAAGGGATTCCCCCTTTTGCGCCGCCTCGTATCTGAGGATAACAAACTTTGTTGGTTTCAGAAGTTCCTTGCGAGCAAACAAGCGGTCCTAAGTATGGGGCTGGTATAGAAACGTCACAAGGTACTCCTTATTCGGGCCTGTCCCATACTCGTCCTCAACTGATTCCACCTCATATCCCTTCCTAGGGATTGGGGCACCAAACTGAGGAGGCCTGTCTGGAAATGCATCAGTTGGGGTGAACGGTAACAACTTAGATGCATGGAAGACAGGGTAGGTTTGTAGATGCAGGGGGACATCCACATGATAGAATGGTTCGAAAGGATCCGCTCCCACTGTATATAAAACCTGCCATGGACCCATGTAGCGAGGCAACAGGTTGGGCGAAATGTCCTCTTCCCGAGATAACTAAGATCTGAGGACCCAGGCCTAGTCACCAGTGCGAATGGGGGATGGGAGAGGATGCTTGTTAGCCTGCCGAATCATAGCCTTTTGGGCTTTAAGCAGGTTAACTTTGGCTCGTTCGATAACCCTCTCGTACTGTCTGGTGAATGCTGCAGTCCCAGGCGTCAGTCTGGGGGTAGCCTTGTCGATGATATGATCGAGAGGCTGTCGTGGTTCACGACCCCAGTGCAACCGATAGGGGGTGAACCCTGTGGAAGAGAGTACTGACGTATTGTACACTAGCTGTGCCCGTCCTAGATGGAGATCCCAATCGTGTTGATCAGGGCTGATCATAGGACGCAGCAACTGGAAAAGGATCTGGTTCATCACTTCAGCTTGCACATTCGCTTCATGATGACGACCAGATGTCATGTCCAACCCGGAATGAAGTAGTCCTTACAATAGGACTGCCTCTCATTGCTGAAGAAACGCGGATCTTGATCATTGACAATAGAGGTGGGTGGCCCATCGTGTGTGCCCCACCTGTTAGCAAAGGCCGCGTGTACGGTCGGGACCTTGGCTTCCTCTGGCAACGGGATGAACTCTGCGTATTTAGAAAACCGGTCCACACATACCATGACCTGACACATACCGCGAGGAGTAGTCCTCCCTAGGTCAGTGAAATCAATAGACACTGACTGTGCAGGTGCATCAGGAATGGGGAGTGGCTGCAGTAGGCCAAGGGGAGGTATGTGAACGACCTTGTTCGTTTTGCACAACTCACAGGTCTCAACATAATGCAGCAGATCACTCATCTCTGGCCAGAAGAACCGCTGCGACAGGGATGCTAACGATTTTAGGGCCCCAAAGTGGCAGTGAGCATCATGACACTCATACATCATGAGTGTTCTCAGTTGGAGGTCCTGAGGGATGCACAAACGCTCCTCTCCTCTGCTGCAAGTATACAACAAATCTGAAACCAAAGTGTATCCTGGTTCAGATGCAGGATCAGTTTGCAGATTCCGAACAATAGGGCCAAAAATCGGGTCCTGTGGCAGTAACTGGGCATTGGTCTGACGGGTCCTCTACCCAAAGGTGTGAGTAGCGGAGATCGGATAGAGAGCGTCAGGTCTACGAGAAAGGGTGTCTGCTACATGATTGTAGCAGCCCTTCTTGTGTTTCAGTTCAAAGTCAAAGAGATCAATGAACTAAATATAACGAGCAAGCTTGTCATTCAGTTCCCCTTGGGTCTTCATCCATTGTAAGGTGAAGTGATCTGAATAGATCTTGAAGTGCCTGCCCATGAGGAAATGTTACCAATGCTTGAGCGCTGACACTAGAGCATACAACTCTTTCTCGTATGTAGAGTCCTGCAACTTCTTAACTTTGATCTTCTTACTCATGTACTCCACTGGCTGCAGACCATGCCCACTATCCTACGAAGGGTAAGGTAGGGTCAGGTAACTTCAGAACAGGTGCATTAAGGGCTCCTTGAGGCGTGTAAAAGCCTGCGGACAGTCTGATGTCCAAAGAAAGTGGGTGTCCTTCTTTGTGAGGTCAGTCAAGGGTGCAACAATAGAAGAAAAGTTCTTGACGAACTTTCTGTAGTAGGAGGCAAGACCCAAGAACGACCGGACATCACGCATTGTGGTAGGTTGTGGCCAGTCTTGAATCGCAGCAACCTTAGTTGCTTCAGGAGCCAGCCCCTCTCCGGAGACTATCCGGTCTTCCATGCATCCAAGCTGCTTCCCTTCGTTCCAACTGATGCATTCCCAGATCGGCCCCCCCAGTTTGGTCCACCGATCCCGGGTAAGGGATATGACGTGGAGTCCATGGAGGACGAGTGGGGCACTGGCCCCGACCAGCAGTATCTTGTAAAGTTTTGTTTCCAGCCTCATACCGAGGACAGGTGGTTGACCAGGAAAGAATTCTCAAGACAGCAAAGTGTGTAGTACTTTGTTACGAGGCGGCTCAGAAAGCAAAGTCTGTAGTACTTCATTTCGAGGCGGCTCAGAAAGGGAACCTTCCTCGCCGATCTCCTCGTCTGTACCCTTAGCTTGGGGGTCCTCGCTCCCCGGGAGGGTAAGCCTGCAATGACTTGCTGATTTCGTAATTGTGTTTGTGTCAGGGACTAACCGCCGGCCCAGTCCTAAGGGAAATTCGTGAGGGATATATCTGCAATTTACACGAAAATTGCAGGTCTGAGTTCCCTTAGCTGTTACTGCCCTTAGCAGACCCGGGGCTACCACTAGGACAGCAGGCCCCTCTGGGCCTTGGGCTGTAGAGACGGTCTAGGCGTCGTATAGCAGGGTAGGGCCCAGGCCGAGGAGGCCAAACTGATGCGGTACCGGTCCAGTCCAGTAGGTCTAGGTCTAGAGTAGGCTGTCTATTAATAGGACTGAGCCTGTAGTTGGACTTTTTGGCTTTTCATTTTTGCGATTTTCATTTTTGCGATGCAGCGTTGTGAGCCAAGCAAGTTGGTGGTGGTGATTGTCTACAGGCGGCATCCTGAGACCCTCACCGTGGACGGCAGCCATAGCCAGCCTTCTGGAGGTTGCCATAGCTAGGGCATCCACAGTGCATCTACCCCTGGGGGTATCTGCGTCTGGCTGGGCCAGACCAAGGCTCTTCACTGGGTACTCGTGGGTGGACCATTGTCACCCATCTCGCATCTGGAGATATTAGGGCTGGGTCAGTGTTGTGGCAGCCATAGCTGCTTGTTTCCTCGTCAGAGTTGTTCATCGGCGCTGAAGACGTCATCCCAGGACCTGTTCTTCATCTGGGCGGTTGGCGCTGGCCTCTAGGAGGCCTTCTCAGTGTTGCGCAACTAACTGGGTGTAGGGTAGAGAGTGGAGTGTGGAGTTCCGAGGGTGGCGAGATACTGAAATAAACTCTGTAACGATAATTGGTTAGAGTTGGCTCATCATCAGTGCAAATCCTATTGTTATCCTCGCAAGTGTCTTCTTCTGATTGGTTGTTGGGAGTATGGTCAGAGAGTGAGAATTATTGTCTCTCTCCCCCCATCTGTGCATGGTTGTGTTTCGCTGCTTACTTTAATCTGTGTGCAGTTTGGACTCTCTCCTCTCCCCCTCATCTTATGCATGTATGGGCATGTTTGAGATTGTCTGTGTGTGAGTGGCGGTGAAAATCGTCAGACAACCAAGTTCATAACAGAGAGACCATGAGGCTGAGCGATACAAGACCAGATAGAGCAAGAGGGGGGGAGAGAGAGAGAGAGAGGAAGTAGTAGTCAATTACATACTTGGGCCGAGTCTGGTTCGGTGTGAGCGACATAGACCGCAGGTGACATGTTACACTTTCTTTGTATAACAAAGACAATTTGCGTTTCAACCTCTCGTGTGATTCTTGTGTCTCGGCTTCACTACCAAGTGTGAATATGAGGTTGAGGGTGCAGCATTGCGCTTGGGGGGGGGGAGGACTGGGGAGTGACGGGCATCTCCGCGATTGCCCAGCCCCCAGGAGGGCACTGCCTCTTAAAAACGAAATTGGGTCATCTTGGACCCCATTTCTTGAGTAAAATGGGTGGAGGATCATCGTTACTAATCTTTGCAGAATAGCGGCGAAAACCGCCGCTCGTTTTTTTCATGATGTGGGTCCAACACGCCCGTTTTTTCAATTTGGCATTGGTAAGACCTGATGCTCGTTCACCCTCAGAGGACTGGGGAGTGACGGGCATCTCCGCGATTGCCCAGCCCCCAGGAGGGGACTGCCTCTTAAAAACGAAATTGGGTCATCTTGGACCCCATTTCTTGAGTAAAATGGGTGGAGGATAACCGTTACTAATCTTTGCAGATCAGCGGCGAAAACCGCCGCTTGTTTTTTTCAAGATGCGGGTCCAACAGGCCGTTTTTTCAATTTGGCATTGGTAAGACCTGATCCTCGTTCACCCTCAGCAACGAGGGAAACACTATGCATTTAGTGTGGCTCGGTTGACATTATATGCTTCTGCGACGGCCCTACACTCTGGGTTAAAAAAACGGGTTCAGGTTTCGGAATAGTGAAGTCAGAGCTGCCCAATTTAATGGACCTAATTCTTTTCTCAATCTATCTAGAATGGAGCTCGTTCCACTACATGTATCTGGACGGACAGCCAGGCAAGATACTTCCGGACTGATGACCCACCTTATGTAGGGCAAAACAAACAGAAAACGCTCTGCCAGCATGAGCTGAAACCTGAACCCATAAAGGTTCGAACTATACTCTGGAAGAGCATGTTGGCAAGGACCTCCTCTCATCATATCTCATTCAAGCTCGTGGGGTATCACTGTCAGATGGCCCAGTCCATGATACCTTATGGTGCTGAATTGAAGTTCTGGGGTCATGGGGGGCTCAGGTAAGTAAGCTTGCTCTGTCTGAATATTCTAATAACCCGGAATCCACCGAAAAAAAAAAAAAAAAAAAGCATTTGGGCATCTTTTTCGTAAAACCGGTTTCCCGATTGGAAAGGGCGAGCTCAACCGGCTGTTGCCGGCCGAGCCTTGTTGTGGAGATGTTAAAGTTGGAACGATAGAGAGGAGATTAGCACGGAGCCTGTGCAAGGATGAGACAATCGAGAAAACAAGTATGAGGATATATGGAGGACAAAGGAGGGTAGAGTGATGATAAGATAAGCAGAAGAGGGGACATACTCACTGTGGTAGACAATGATGATTCTGGACAAAGCGGAGGTGCAGAAGAAAGTAGGAACAGAGGATGAACCAGGAAGGGCAAATAAGTCCTGGAGGTCAAAGAACAAGAGGTGGAGAATAGGGGGAGGCAAAAGGCAAAAACAGGATGAGACAGCGACTTAGTGGGATGGCTGTTGGTTAGCTGTGTGTCCATTTCTTTTTTCTGGAACCGCTGGATTGAAATTGAAAGCACAAATATATAAATGTAATCGAGGAGAGGAGGCTGAAGAGGAGGGAGCCGCTGAGCATGATGATGCGTGGTGGTACTTCTCAGTCAAAGAGTGATGCTGATGATTAATGTGGCTTATCTTTAGATTGAGTTAGGGTATCTGTAGGCACAGAAGTAGTGCTTTTGGAAGTGCTGTCAGATTTGATAGTTAAGTCAAGATGACCTATGCATGGACCCACTGAACTATCACGTCCAACTTTCTGATCCCCTTGGAGCTGTCTCAGTTGTGTACCTGTGCCTCCTGTCAGTACGTACCTATGCTGGAAGTGAACTACGCTGTTACTCGACAAAGTCCTTGTGTGGTGATATGCTGTTTTCGGGTTTCTTGTTTGTCACCACTTATTTCTCCTGTCGATATGCTGTTTAGATGTCCTCCACAACTGTTGTTGCTATGTAAAAGGATTTCAAAAGGACCTATTCTAGACGGGGCTAAGTAACACTGAGCTGTGACTGACTTTGTCAAAGGGTGCAGATCATGAAAGCATGTTAGAATGGAGATGCACAGTATTGGTGGCCGGTTCACTGTTTTTTTCTTTGGGAAGGGGGGGGATTTTTCTCCTAGAGAAGGCAACTTTCTTCCTTGCAATTTTCATGGGACTACATCGGAGTACTTTTATGTTCCTGGAATGTTATTTGCCATATGTCGAAAGTGAATCTTGTTGTACCAGATTGCTTAGAACTCCAGAAGGACGAGGTAGAGCTAGTAAATTCTGCTGTTATCATGTCAGATGGATGATAATATAATGAATATCATTAAGCTTGGACAATCAAAAGATGGTGGAAATAAGAGGATCTGCTCGCATTAGGTAACTTTGACTTCTTCGGAATGTTTTGCTGCCCTCTTATCAGATGAATAACGACTTCACTATGTATTTTGTTTATCTGCTGATACCTGCTGATCAGCCCTTACGCGGCTGGAGAGTTTGGATCTCTCCCACTGCCCTCGTGTTGGCGATGATGCCATTCCACATCTTCTGGCATTGCAGAATTTGGATTCTTTAAGCCTTGCGGAGACTTCTGTCAGTGGCAGTGGTGCAATGCAGCTGGCTGGTCTTCGAAACCTTGTGCGACTGGACCTTGGTGGTATTCATAGTGTCTCGGACTCCACAATTTTTTCTCTTCAGGTAAACAAATCTCCATCCCCATCTTTTTATAACTTCTTGTTGAGATGCACAGAAGCTTCCTGAAAACCTTTGCCTTGGGGATTTGATCTAGCTGGTTGTTGTCAAGGTGCTGGGATCTCACACAGATCCGTCTTTTGGTGACTTTCTTTGAGCCATCCCAATATTTGCCCAGCCCATGTACATGGGCAGTGTGCAGGAAAGTAGGAAGAGTGAGGTAGTGCATGGCCCTTAACTGTGGATAGTGTATCGTGTGAGGAACTAGCCCGCACATAGGCCGCTTGGTTGCGACCTGCCACTTCCCAAGGGCCCCCAGCAAGTATTGTGCCCGCCATAAGTGAAGGCGGGCCTGAATTCGACATGGGGTCCCCATTCTTTTTGCCATTTCTGCCTCGTTGGGCCCCTGATAGTTACCACACACCAGTTGGTTACACAAGCCCTGCTCGTGAGAATCAGCATCTTCTAGGAATCTTCTAGGTACCCCTGTGCCTGGACGTGGAGAATGGCCTCTCGGCCTATCAGGAAGCAAGGAACACGTCACAAGCCGATGGGGTGGTTGGACGCACCTTGAAACTGCATCCCAGGCAACTGTCTGAATGGGCCTGGAAGCAGACACTTTGGTCCAATGTTAAGCTACTGGGTCCCTGCACGCCAGGCCCAGCCCAGACAGAGTCGACGCTAACTTACCATACACAAAAGTGATTGCCCAGGCTGGGGATTCATTCTGGCCTGAGGAGGTAAGGCGGCCATACTGCTGATTTGTCTCCTGAAGCATGCTGTGCATGCACTGGCCAGCGGGCCCACTTCCATGTAGGAAAGTGAGTGCAGCACCCAGGCAGGGGATTCATTCTGGCCTGAGCAGAAATGTCGGCCGTACTGCTGCTTGGTCTCGCAAAGCATGCTGCGCGGCGGGCGCATGAGGTGAGAAGGGCGCTGCAGTGGCAGTGGGCGGACGGCGGCCATAGCAGGGCTGTGCGTGCAGAGACCGGTGTGGGTGATGGTGGTCTTCGGGTTTACGGGATGCACACTGTGGGGAGACGAGGGTTGATGAGAGGAGGGGAGGCACCTAACTGGTGTATGCTGGCTGAAACGGTTTTCACTTTGTGGTAGCAGTCGCAGTTCCCAGAGCTCGATCCCCAGACCTCGCCGTTACCCATGTCCAGTAACAGTCGACCTGTGTGTGCTTGAACCCGCAACCTGTGTCTTGAAAGTCGCTGTTTGTTGCTGTAGGTAGCATGGTCATCGGGTCTTGAACCGTAGGTCTGTAGGATATAGCTCTTAGCAAGGGTAGGAGTCGTAGCTGCTACAATGTTGAAAGGTCAAGTTGTAGCTGCTACAGTACTGAAGGGTCAAGTCTACAATCTTTCGGAAGGCCTGGAACTGACCCCTCGTAGGCCAGTGGGCAAGTGCGGCGGACTAACTCCGCCCAGTCAGCGGTACCCAGTCCCAGTCGCACTTTGTCAAGTCAGCAAGTACCATGTGGGACTGTGTGCACCCCGGGTCCGGAGTCCCAAGCGCAGACCATTGACTATCGGAAGTATAAATCAAGAGGCAGCGTCATGCCATTCACTCATTCTGCCTGTGAGCCATGCGGAAGCGCTGCCTGAGCGTTTTGTGCAAGGAGGTCTGCAGGTGCCCGTGGAGTAGAGGGCTAAGAGGGAGGAAGATTGGCCATAGCCGAAGGTGTTTGTAGTAGGAGGAAGATAACGGCCATAGCCGCCATGTCAGCATGCCAGTAGGATGCTAGTGTGAGAGAGAGAGTTGAGCGTGTATGTGTGTGTCGGGATAGGGAGATCCAGTGTGTTTGTACGAACAAGTGGTTGAGAGTGCACGGGTCGGCCATAGCCGGCCAAGACAAGTTCGCTCACTTATCGATATTGCGTGCTCTGCTGCATCGCGCGCTCCGTTGTTCTAGCTGCGCGGGCATTGATCCCGCTGCGCGCCATCGTAATAGTGGAGGGCTAAGAGGGAGGAAGATTGGCCATGGCCGAAGGTGTTAGTAGTAGGAGATAGATAACGGCCAGAGCCGCCACGTCAGCATGCCAGTAGGGTGTTAGTGTGAGAGAGAGTTGAGTGTGTATGTGTGTGTCGGGACAAGGAGATCCAGTGTGTTTTTACGAACAAGTGGTTGAGAGTGCACGGGTCGGCCATAGCCGGCCAAGACAAGTTCGCTCGCTTATCGATATTGCGTGCTGTGCTGCATCGCGCGCTCTGTTGTTCTAGCTGCACGGGCATTGATCCCGCTGCGCGCCATCGTAATCGCGCGGCCCGATAGGTAGATCGCGTGCCAAAATCTGCACGCTAGACTTCCGCCGATTGTCGCTGTTGCCGCACGCTGCCTGCCGAGCGCACCCTCCGTTTTCCCATGCACCCACTTTGTTTGCGCGTGCCCTTCTAATCGCGCGTGCTTCATTGGCCGCTGCGTGCTGTTGTGTTTGCACGAGCCCGTTGCTACTTGGCCCTGCCAAAGAGCCGTTGAAGGTAGCCGCGTCTGAGGAAGGAAGACCCCGACGGCTGGAGAAGACCTCGCTGAAGGAGACCGCCACTGTACCTGCAAACAACGACAATAAGGAAGAAAGAAGAGAAGGACGMCAACASAGAGAGAGAGAGAGAGAGAGAGAGAGAGAGAGAGAGAGAGAGAGAGAGAGAGAGAGAGAGAGAGAGAGAGAGAGGCAAGCGCTTCAAGATTGGTTGTTGTAGCTGAAGGTGAACCGTGGTAGCCATAGCTGCCGAGCTCGGACATGGGGTTGAATAAGACGAAGGGGACCGGGAGTGACAAAGACAAAGTTGAAGAAAGTGAAGAAGGAAGAGAAATCGGGAGGAAGGAGAGAAGTAAGGGAGAAAAAGCGGAAAGCGGGGAGCGAAGAAGAGAGAAGGGGGAGAATGAGAAAGGTGAAGGTTATCGACAGTCATAGCCGGGTGCTTGGAGGGTTGATCGGTGGGGTTGACCAAGGCGTTAACCAAGTTTGATCGGTCATTGACCAGTGTTGATCGGAGCTGTGGACTACGAATTTGACCAAGCTGGAGATGGTACAATCTTGCCAAGCCTTCAGCCTACCCCCAACCCTATGTGTGTGTACTTGCAGAGTCTGTTTGTTTCTTCTTTCTGCATCGTGTCACTTTTGTCCAGGTGATAGGACTCTGTGTATGAGGTCATAGAGCTGCGTTGACCAAACCCACACAAGCTAAGTAGGGTAGCTGTCCATGTCTGACGATTGGCATGTCCCGAAGGCCTAACCCTCCCAAGGACCGATACATACCGGCGGCCTGCTCAGTGTGGCATGGTTGGCCCAAAATCCGAGTTGTGGGCTGCACAACCGGCTGTGTAAGTAAGTCTTGAGAGGACTTCGCTGATCACGTCGTCATGTCTGCGACGTTAAAGAATTACTGAGGAGTTATGGGGGATCTCTCCTTAAGTGCCTCCTGGTCAGCAGTGAAGTCTTTTGTAGACATCCTGGGGGACCCTTCGGCATCTCCTGTTTTCTTTAGGTTTTTGGCACACGTTTTTGTGTGGAGTCCTAATGAGGGGTGGTACAACGACCACTCCTTGTACAAAGGAGTAGGAGGAAGAGGCCGCAAAGATTCAGGCAGAGAAGAAAGCCAAAAGGCCAAGAAGGAAAAAGAGTTGGAAGATGAGTTAAAAAGGCTACAGAAAGAAGCAGCAGCAGTTGCGGCAGCCGTTGAAGAAGAAGAAAAAGAAGAGGAAGAAGAAGAGACTCCATTAGAGAGAAATGTGAGGAGAGAAGGAACAGGGGAGTCAAGTGGCACGAAGGAAGCAAACAAAAGGTTGGAGAAGATGGTGACCGAGTGGGTAGCCAATCTGTCGTTGGGGGAAGAAGAGGAAGCTATGCCGTCTGTTCCCCAGGTGGACAGGGAGGCGGTAATAAGGGAATTGCAGGAAGAGGAAAATCCCTTGCGTCGTCAAACCATGGACGAGGAGAATATATTTGAGTGGAAGGAGGAGGCGAATGGAGGCGGCAAACGAAATGGAGGAGTTGAGGGTGGCTGCAGAAAGGAGGGGACAAATGGGAGAACAAGCAGACCTCCAAGCAAAAGTGGAACTCATGTCCCAAAATATAGAGGTCATGTTGAGGGCTCAACAAGAGCAATTCTGACATTTGAGGGGCCATGATATTGCCCTGCAATCCATACGCTTATGGTTCAAAGACTTTGCACGTGGTATGATGATGTGCTTGTGCACAGAAGTGCAGGCGCGATACATAAATTTTGTATCGGTGCCATAGAAGCCGCCAAGATAGCAGCCCCAAAGGAGGAGGAAGCAGGCCCACGCAAGGAATGCGTAAAGGTGAAATTCCCCGATCCCTACAGTGGGAAAAAGGGAGAGAACTTCAATAACACGGAGGCAAACATTAACTCCTATGTGCACCTCCAGGATATCATCCTCGAGGAACAAGTCCTCGTCACCTTCCACACCCTTAGGGAGGAAGCATCCAACTTCGCCAGATTGTGCCAGAAGGTGTGATAATGATATGGTAGCATACTTTCCTATCACACCTCTAAGCGAGTTTCTCAAAGCCCTTTGAGATTAGTTTGCGGATGTTACTAGGGGCCTCAAGGCCTTTGACAAGCTGCAAACCATCCACTATCGACCATGGAAGAGTGCAAGAGCACTCAAGGGTGCCATGGATGAACTAGTCGCCATCCTTGACCATGGGGTTACTGAGCCCCAATTCGTTTAGTTATTCTTTCGTGCCATCGCTTGCCCGTGCCGCCAGGTGTGATAATGATATGGCAGCATACGTTGTTATCACACTTGTAAGCGAGTTTCTCAAAGCCCTTCGAGATTGGTTTGCGGATGATACTAGGGGCCTCAAGGCCTCTGACAAGTTGCAAACCATGGAAGAGTGCAAGAGCACGCAAGGGTGCCCTGGACGAACTAGTCGCCATCCTTGACCATGGGGTTACTGAGCCCCAATTGGTTCAGTTATTTTTTCGTGCCATGCCCGAAAGTCTGCACGGGCACTTCTATGAAAAGAGCTGGCAGCCTAACATTGAGTAGGGATGTAGTGGCTTTTTAGGATCAGTCCATGCTATCGTCCACTTTTTGGAATAAGGACCTTGACAAAGGACAAAAGTGGAAGGGGCGCACCATCGCAGGCCAAGTCAGGGTCAAGGATCACTTTATCCTCACTTTAGATGAAGGTGGTATGGAGGAGGTCCCATATAGCCAGATTGAGTGGGGCCTCGAAGAGGAGGACAGTAATGTGAGCTAGGGGAGTACTTATGCTGTTGTCGCGGCTGGAGGGTTCCAAGGTAGAGGAAGGGGCCAAGGCCAAAGGAGTCGGGCCTCTGGTGGTCGAGGACAGGGCGACCAGGGGGCTGGTGATAGAGGCAACCGTCAAGTGGGAGGAAAGGGTCAAGGACCCCCACAAAACTGTCTGCGTTTTGATCGATCACCTCCCAAAAGGGGTGAATGGCACCTTGGTCTGCCCAGGGCAGACCTTGGGAATTGTTGGGCATGGAACAGACTGTTTGGCAGAGGAGGATAGATGAGGGTCAGTGCATTTATTGCGGTGACCTTGGACACATCATCAAATACTGCGCCAATTATAGGGATGCCCGACGATCTGTTGTCGAGGCAGCAAAAGGCAACCAGTGGTAGGGGTCACAACTGCCCTTACTAGGCCATGTGGAGAAGAGTGTGCGCATCACAAAGAAACTCCCAACCCACATGTGCCTATGGCAAAGGTTGCTGGCCAGGCCTAGTTAGTTGTCCAGAGACTGCTTGCATTAGAGTCTCTCTAGGCGCTTCCCTCACAGGATTGGCAGAAGAGTTAAAGAAGAAGATGCCAGCCTGGGCCAAGCTGAAAAGAGGTGGAAAAGGACAACGACTGTTAGTAGATGTAGAAGTCTTTAGAGGTAGGGTAGGGGCCTTAATAAATAGTGGGGCCACCCGTAACTATATCAGTCGTAAAGCGCTGCAGAAGCTGACGCTGAATTTAAGAGTCCAAAAGCTAGAAGAACCCATAGCCAGTATCCACGCCGACTATTAAACTATGCGATATGAGGTTCATGTCAAGGGAGTCAAGGCGTACTTTCGCCTAGAAAAAGATGGGGAGGTAGTAAAAGTTTTCCATTCCTTGATTCTCCTCGTAGAGGACAATCTCCTGTTTGACATGGTCCTAGGCATGGACTGGGGAGAGGCAGCAAGAGCCGGACTGCACTTAAGAGAGCATGAGTGTAGGCTTCAGAGTCCTTCAGGCGACGTCAAGACGACTCACGTGTTTCATGTGTTAGGAGTAGATAACCCTCTGGCAGAGTGTTGTCTCAGTGCTCCTGCGTTCGCACGATTGGTGAAGGAGCAGTTATAAGAGCAAGTCTTTGTGGCCTATGTTAGGCCAATTACTGGCTCTAAGAAAGAGGAACCCACCAACCCACTTATTGCCAAGGTGTTGGAGGAGTATGCAAATTTGTTAGTCTCCTTCAAGAGTAGTTCCCCCTCCTATCCAACACCGCATTGAGATAGAGATTAGCAGTAACATTGCCAAAGGAGCAGTGTATAGGATGTCTCCTAAGGAGTTAGCGGAGCTGCGCAGACAGTTAGACGAGGTCCTTGAAAAGGGGTGGATTAGGTCCATTTCGTCTCCATTTGGAGCACCTGTTCTTTGTGTCCTCAAGAAAGAGGGAGGGCTTAGAATGTGCATCGACTATAGGGGTCTCAACGCAGTTACAGTGAAGAATGCACAACCAGTGCACCGTATAGGGCTGCAAGTACTTCTCCAAGATAGACTTGAAATCAGGGTACCACGAGTAGAGGTCCACCTTGATGACCAGTACAAAATGGTGTTCAGGACAAGATATGGGCATTATGAGTTCATAGTGATGCCCTTTGGACTAACTAACGCAACGACCACATTCCAACTTTGCATGAATGATTTGTTTAGGCCGTGGTTAGACAAGTTTGTAACTATTAACTTGGATGACACCTTGATATTTAGCAAAACCCTCCAGGAGCACGAGTCTCATTTGAGGCAGATCTTGGAAAAGTTGCGCGAAGCAAATTTCAAGATCAACGCAAAGAAGTGCGAATGGACCAAGATAGGGATCCTGTACTTAAGCCATGTTTTAGATGGTGATGGCATAAAGCCTGAGGACAGCAAGGTCGCAGTGATCAGATACTGGCCATCCCCTCGTACCCGCACAGAGTTGAGGTCATTCCTAGGATTGGCTAACTATTATAGAAAGTTCTTGAGGAACTTCTTTGTCATCGCTGCTCCCCTTCGCAGGCTGTTCAGGAAAGAGGCTATTTGGAAGTGGGACCAAGATTGTACATTGGCCCTAAAGAAGTTAAAGCGGGCCTTGATAGAGTACCCAGTCTTCAAGGTAGTTGACCTGTCCTTACCCTTCGTTGTTACCACTGATGCGAATTAGTATGGTATTGGTGCTGTCTTATAGCAAGATGATGGCAATGGGTATAGACCTGTAGAGGTCATGTCCGCTAGGTTGCCTTTCGAGAAGGTAGCGACATCCACCTATGAGAGGGAACTCTACGCTCTGAGGCAAACATTAGACCACTGGAGACACTACTTGCTTGGGAGACGCTTCAAAGTGTACTCGGACCACGAGACATTGAGGTGGCTGAAGACGTCGGCCAAGATGACACCTAAGCTTACAAGGTGGGCCGCCAAGATAGATCAGTTTGAATTTGAGCTCAAGCCAATCAAACGGAAGTACAATGTGGTTCCAGACACCCTTAGTAGAAGAGCCGACTATTTTGGAGCTATAGTTCACTATTTGGATATAGGGTCAAACTTACAGCAGAAAGTCAGAGATGCGTAGGCGCAGGACCCTATTTATAATGAGTCATTAATGACCTCCTTAAGAGAGTCAAGGAGGACCCAGCCAGTGAACCTCACTACCGCACCACTAATGGGTTATTGTTTGAGAAGACAAACGTCGTAGATCGGCTATGCATTCCCAACAGTGAAGAGATTCGTAGTCTGATCCTTGGGGAATGTCGTGATACAAAAGGGCACTTCGGTTGGCAAAAGACACTCACCAACCTAATCCGTGCCTACACGTGGCCTGACATGAAAGCTGACTGTATAGAGTATGTGCGTAGCTGCAAAGTGTGCCAGCGCTCTCAGACCTTTGCCTATTCGATCAGGACCTGGAGAATTCCGTGTCCATCGACTTCATGGATGCTGGAGTCAGGAGTAGGCATGCCCGGAGCCAAGTCGTGGTTGTAGTTGATAGATTTAGTAAATATGCAGTTTTCGTTTCTTTGCCTTTTGAGGCATGCACTGATTTAGTGATAGAGAAGTTTTTTGATCATTGGGTCAGTGAACCTGGCTTACCACTGTCAATGGTTAGTGACGGAGATACCAGGTTCACTAGTCAGAACTGCCAGGAGCTCATGAGAGTATACGGTTCTAAGTTACTGATGTCATTTGGCCGCCATCCAGAGAGTAACGGTCAGACCGAACAGATGAACAAGATCCTGCAACAAGTTCTCAGAATGTACATTTGACCCGATCAAGTCAGCTGGGAGGAGATGCTCCCAAAGGTAGCCAGTGCTTACAACAATAGCGTTCATCTAGCCATCTGTCGTACTCCCAACGAATTACACAAGTCCTTTAGACCCCGCAGGCCGTTTGAGGGAGTGAACCGGGACCAGATACAGAGGCTACCGCCCAGTACTAGGGAGTTCGCGTTACAGCACGAGAAAGAGATTGGTGAGGTGGTAGAGAACCCTAGGAAAGCCCAGCACAGGATGATAGAACAAGCCAATTAGCAACGTCACCCGTCGCAGTTCCAGGTAGGCGATTAGTGTGGGTCAAGTCTAGAGAGTTTGCTCCCGAGGAGAATCTCGCCGAATTGGCCAGTCCTAGGAGATGATGGACCGTCCTACACCATAGAGATGCAGCACACCTCCACACCTACCCAGATTTCCATTCGTCAAAGTTGTTGCCTTACACTACGAGTCAGCAGTTCCCATTGAGAAGGTCCATGATACCTCCAGATATGGACGGAAGGCTCAACATTGAACGCATAGTACGTGAGGATGTATTCAGAGCAGGAGGTAGACGTCGTCCGCAGAAACAGTACAAAATCAGGTTTTCTTACCAAGAACTGGAAGACGACCGCTGGTTTACACGAACAGAGCTTCTAGAGACCACTCTCGACGCAGTCCGTGCCTATGAAAGAGCTAAGAAAGGTAAAGATCCTGCTGTACAGTAACACTCAATCCGTGTGTGCTTGAACCCGTGACCTGTGTCTTGAAAGTCGCTGTTTGTTGCTGTAGGTAGGATGGTCGTCGGGTCTTGAACCGTAGGTCTGTAGGATATAGCTCTTAGCAAGGGTAGGAGTTGTAGCTGCTACAGTATTGAAAGGTCAAGTCGTAGCTGCTAAAGTACTGAAGGGTCCAGTCTACAGTCTTCCGGAAGGCCTGGAACTGACCTTTTGGAAGTCCTAGTAGGTAGTCCGTAGGCCAGTGGGCAAGTGGCGCAGACTAACTCCACCCAGGGAGCAGTACCCTGTCCCAGTCGCACTTTGTCAAGTCAGCAAGTACCATGTGGGACTGTGTGCACCCTGGGCCCAGGGTCCCATGAGGGAGCGTCATGCCATTCATTCATCCTGCCTGTGAGCCATGCGGAAACGCTGCCTGAGCGTCTTATGCAAGGAGGTCTGCTGGTGCCCATGGAGTAGCGGGCTAAGAGGGAGAAAGATCGGCCATAGCCGAAGTTGTTACTAGTAGGAGATAAACGGTGGCCATAGCCGCCACGTTAGCATGTCAGTAGGGTGTTAGTGTGAGAGAGAGTTGAGTGTGTATGTGTCTGTTGGGACATCCGGGGAGATCCAGTGTGTGTGTAAGAACAAGTGGTTGAGAGTGCACGGGTTGGCCATAGCCGGCCAAGACAAGTTTGAATCTGAGTTGTGTTCTTGACTTCATTATCTCTGAGCTTTGTTTGGGCGCAAGGCGCCAGGTTGATCGTCATCTGTTCGTATGCATGCTGAAGGTCGAAGTCGATGAGTCTGATTGACTCAGGCAGGGGATTCATTCTGGCCTGAGCAGGAAAGGCGGCCATACTGCTGCTTGGTCTTGCGAAGCATGCTGCGCATGCACTGGCCAGCTGGCGCACAAGGTGAGAAGGGCGCTGCAGTGGCAGCGGGCGCACGGCGGCCATAGCCGGGCTGTGCGTGCAGAGGCGGTGTGTTTGATGGTTGTCTTTGGATGTGGGGGATGCACGCTATGGGGAGGCGAGGGGTGATTTGAGAGGAGGGGATGCACCTAACTGGCCTATGCTGGCAGTCTGCGTGGTTGTCACGTACATTGGTCTTCGGACCGAAGTTACTCCTGTTGCATATACGTAGAGTAGGCTAGCGTAGGCTGAGTAGACTGGGCTGGGCACTGGATGCCAATCAAGGAAGAGCAACATTAGGTAGAGAATACCTAGGGGCGCGAGACAACTCTCTCTAAGGAACTCGGCAAAATAGCCCCGTAACTTCGGGAGAAGGGGTACCTCCTTATACAGGAGGTCGCAGTGACCAGGCCCAGGCGACTGTTTACCAAAAACACAGG
>BFEA01000044.1:2004591-2038622 GCA_003427395.1 Chara braunii
GAAATCACAAGGGGGGAAGTAACGCTTCACATGGGAGTGAAGAAATGGACTAAACAAGAGAAGTGAAGAAGTGGAGAGAAAATGAGAAAGGAGTGCCCGAAAGCATGAAATCACAAGGGGGGAAGTAACGCTTCACATAGAAGTGAAGAAATGGACTAAGCAAGAGAAAAACATCATCCAAACACTAGAGAAAGCACAAACAAGAGTTGCGATTTGCTCCTAAGTGAAGAAGTGGAGAGGAAGGGAGAGAAAAGTGAGTACAACTCACTCAAATGCATGAAATCACAAGGGGAGAAGTAGCGCTTCACATGGGAGTGAAGAAATGGACTAAACAAGAGAGAAACCTCATCCAAACACTAAAGAAAACACAAACAAGAGTCGCAATTTGCTCCCAAGTGAAAAAGTGGAGAGAAGGGGAGAGAAAAGTGAGCCGAACTCGCTCAAATGCATGGTATCACAAGGGGAGAAGTAGCGCTTCACATGGGAGTGAAGAAATGGACTAAACAAGAGAGAAACCTCATCCAAACATTAGAGAAAGCACAAACAAGAGTTGCGATGTGCTCCTAAGTGAAGAAGTGAAGAAAAAGGGAGAGAAAAGTGAGTAGAACTCACTCAAATGCATGAAATCACAAGGGGAGAAGTAACGCTTCACATGGGAGTGAAGAAATGGACTAAACAAAAGAGAAACCTCATCCAAACACTAGAGAAAGCACAAACAAGAGTTACAATTTGCTCCCAAGTTAAAAAGTGAAGAGAAAGGGATAAAAAAATTAGTAGAACTAACTCAAATGCATGAAATCACAAGGGGAGAAGTAGCGCTTCACATGGGAGTGAAGAAATGGATTAAACAAGAGAGAAACCTCTTCCAAACACGAGAGAAAACACAAACAAGAGTTGCGATTTGCTCCTAAGTGAAGAAGTGGAGAGAAAGGGAGAGAAATGTGAGTAGCTCACTCAAATGCATGAAATCACAAGGGGAGAAGTGCTTCACACGGGAGTGGACTAAACAAGAGAGAAACCTCATCCAAACACTAGAGAAAGCTCAAACCAGAGTTGCGATTTGCTCCTAAGTGAAGAAGTGAAGAGAAAGGGAGACAAAATTGAGTAGAACTCACTCAAATGCATAAAATCACAAGGGGGAAAGTGACGATTCACATAGGAGTGACGAATGAGCCCATGGGGAGATCATTACTAGTGAGGTGGTTTCCTACCATCTACTCTAAGCTTAGGAAAGTTCCTATGGAGAGAGAGAGGGAGAGGGTGAAGAAGAAAAGAGTGAGATATGGATAAGAGATCTTTGGGAGAGTAGGAGAACGAAGGGAAGGAGAGGAAGACAAGGAAGAAGAAAAAAAAAAAAAAAAAAGAAGGAGAAGAAGAGAAGAAAGATAAGGGAGGAAGGAGGATAGAGAGAAAAAGAAGAAGAAGAAGGAGGAGAAAACGCTTCTCCTTTCCATTATTAGTGTTTTGGAGATGAAACAGCTCCTCCCCTCTTTGCCCGAGTGTCACATTGGCTATGGCTCTCTTCTTCCCCAAACCCTTCTCTCCTTCCCATCTCAACCTCACCCAAGCTATGGCAAGCTTCCTCTACTGTGGCTATGGAGTCCTTCCCTCTAGGAGGGCTAATGGGACTCCCTCTAGCCTCCCCCTCTTCCCCACAGCCTGGGGGCTATGGCGGATTCACTATCACTAACCTCTAGAGCTCCTTCCTCTAGCTCAGTCTCCTCTAAGCTCCCACATTGGCAGGGGTTCCCCTCTCCTCTCTCCAAGTGAGGAAAGTGCTCTTATGAGCTCACTTGGGCAGCATGGGCACTCCTCATGCAAATATGAGTGTGGTGGACTTGGGAACCAGCACTCCGGCCAGCCCATGGGCCTGCCTTGAGGTGTACCGAGGTACCCTCAAGGCAAAATTTCACCACTAGGCCCTTCAGGAGGTACCCGGGCTTTATTTTGACCAAGTACCTGCAGTCCGAGTGGTTGGTACCAACTCGAATTGGCTCTTGGCCTCCTTCAACCTCTTTTTCATTTTCAAAATGCTGCCCCCTTGGGTCCTAATGCCCAAGGGGCAGCCTCACTTGAGAGAAAAAGGCCTAGAGGGCCGTTTTTTTAATTTTTTCAGTTTCTACCCCATTTTTGGTAGGACGAGGTATTTTTCCTTACCTCGGTGCCTTCTCAGCCTTGGATTTGGTTGAGATCCAAGACCAACAATATTTTGTGCCACCCCCAAGTAGTCCTTGCTTCAAATTTGAACCCGTAAGTCCACTTTTTTAATTTTTGGTGCATCTGGCTTTCTTTTTGGGCCAAATGCACAGTTTTGTCTTTTTCCCTCTTTTGTTTCTTTCCATTTTGGGCTGCCAACTCATTTCGGAGTTGGCCGTTTGAGTAGGTCTCCCCAAAAACGGGCATATTCCCTCCTCCATATATCTGAATCTCGGATCCATGGCTCAAAAGAAAACCGGTCATTTTTTTTTTTGCATTTTTTTTTATTTTTCTCTTTTTAATTCAGATTTTGTGTAGATATTGCCCCAAGGGCCATATCTCTGCATTTCGGATTGCCCTCCTTTAATCTTGGAGGGATGAGGTCATAGTAGGGACCTGCCAGTCCCTTCTGTGTAGGTCCCAATAGGCCGACACATTCTCCTTCACTCTTTTCTCCCCTTTTGTTTCACCCTCCCTCCATTTTCTCTCTTTTTCTTTTATTTCTAATGTGACAAGTGTCAAGTAGCTGTTGAGTTTTTTTCTAGGCCATGGATCCTCATCCATGGCCAAATTCAGACTCAGCAGTTGGCCGTTATATCTCGGATTACAATAATGACACCCCCATGCTCATAGGGGGATCCATTTTGCCTTCGTTAGTCCCAATTTTGAGCCCCCTTTGCTCCAATTTTCCTTAAGCAACCTTTTTCCCAAGTTGAGCCTATTGAAGCTCTATTTTCTCATGCCTAGCTAGTCGGAGATATTTCAGACTGTTGGACAGCCCTCCCAACACCATTATGGCTCTCCCACTTGATCCCACTAGTGCTTGCACTAGTGGTGCTAATATCTTCCACCGTCGAGATCAATCCTTGATCTCGATGGTGTCGTTTGCTTTGCGTGACCATTTCTTATGTTGGCTCATGGTTCCTTGGGACACCTCAAGTCCGCGCCACTTTCCTTCGTATTAGTTTTTTTTTTTTGTCCCACCGGTAGTCCCGCCGACACATGTTCTATTTTTCGGTTATTTTTAGTTGGGCCCTCTTAGTCCCCGACATTGTCCCGGTTGAAACCCCATTTTTATTTTTGGGCCTCCTTGTCCTTGTTGGTTCCAATGTCCCTTCCTCAAGTGCCCCATGCGTGTAGATTATCCTTGGCCGCGAGATCTCATCTCACGCTTGCCGTTTACCGTCTTTATTTGCTTCATGTCGAAATCGTTTTTTTCTAGCCCTTTGGGCTTGTAATGGCTTATTTTTCCCTTGGCCTAGGCATCCTTATGCAGTCCGTTATTTCTCGGACTGCAATTATGGTCATTTCCGTAGTCCCACAACCCCACAACTTGCCCCATATTGAAAGAAAATGAAGTATTCTTAAGTGCATCCGGGCTGAATATTGGCTTCGGATGCACCTAAAACATGTGTTTTCCCTTCCCCTTGCAGTCCGTTGTAACTCAGACTGCAATGGGGGTCAATTTCCTAGCCCCAATGCCCTACAACTAGCCCTGAACTGAAAGAAAAAGAAACGGCCTACTTTCAAGTGCATCCGGGCTCAATTTTGCCTCCGGATGCACCTAAAACAAGTGGCTTAATCCCCATGCATTTCGTTGTACCTCGGTTGCATGGGGCCTTGATTTTTCTTGATTTTTTTTGCAAAATCAAGAGAAAATCAATACCCTTTGCAACCGCCATATTCCAGAATGTATCTGGTCACGGATGTATCTTCCCAAGTGGCCGTTTTTTATCGTTATGGCCCTTTTCTCTTTTCTTTTCTTTTCTCTTTTTTTTTTTTTTTTTTTCCCTCCTTTCTTGGACAGTAGGGACCTGCCAGTCCCTACTTGTGGCAGTTTCCCAGTCCCTAGTTGTGGCAGTTTCTACTGACGGCCAACTCACTCACTCCCTCTCACTCTTTCTGTCTTATTCTCCCACTTTTTTTTTTACTTTTTTTTTTCCTAGCATGCCAAGTGTCAGGTGGCCGTTAAGGCCCGTTTTCTAGGCCCTTCCTTTTAGTTTCGGCCCTCCC
This sequence comes from Chara braunii, assembly GCA_003427395.1. Taxonomy (NCBI): domain Eukaryota; kingdom Viridiplantae; phylum Streptophyta; class Charophyceae; order Charales; family Characeae; genus Chara; species Chara braunii. Next base: position 2,008,801 of record BFEA01000044.1, read on the forward strand.
TATGCCCACGGTGCAGTCCGTTGTATCTCAGACAACAATAATGGCTCCCACATGCCGATGGGAGCTTCCTTTCCCCTTTATTTCTTTCACATAGTAGCCCCTCCTACTCCGATTTTCTCCCGGAGGCCTATTTTTCACATGGAGTCTCTTTTGACTCCATTTTCTTGAGGGAGGCTGATCCGAGATTTTTCGGATTGCTCCCATGCCTCCCACTTCATGTTTCTTTACTTTTTCTTTTCCTTTTGGCCTTCCCGTTTGGTCTTGACGGTGCATCTTGTTTTAATTGTTTTCTCCTTGTGCCGCTCCGCCGTTTCTCTTGAGGCCCTCTCATGTCCCCGCCACTTGTCCCGTCAGTGGTCCTGACACTTTGTCCCGTCGGCGGTCCCCAACACTTTGTCGCGCCGGCGGTCCTCGACACTTTGTCTCGCCGATGGTCCTCGACACTTTGTCCCGTTGGTGGTCCTCGACACTTTGTCTCGTCGATGGTCCCAGATGCTTTTTCTCAAGGTGTCCCATGTTCTTTCGGTGTTTACCGCCTTATGGTGGCCCCTTTCCCTTGCCTTTTCTTGGGCCTTGTTGATGGTCCCAGATGCTTTTTCTCAAGGTGTCCCATGTTCTGTCGGTGTTTACCGCCTTATGGTGGCCCCTTTCCCTTGCCTTTTCTTGGGCCTTGCGTGCGCCGGTTTCTCCGGCTGCAAGCCTCCAATCCGTAGTTCCAGTTAATTGTTGTAGGCGACCCTAATGTTGGGCCCTTATTTTTCTAGCGTCCCACGACCATCGTGTTGTTCACCCCTTGGCTCCCTTATTCTCTTATCATTTGTCGTGCCGCACTTGCTAAGCCAATGGGCCCTTGGGTCCTTGTTATGCCGAATTCAGGTGGCCCTCCGGCCCCATGCTATGTTCTTATGCACCCATGTTGTGTTGCTTACTCGCTTGTCGTTGCCATTCTTTACTTCCTGTGGTACTCAACCCAGGGCATCCTTCCTCTTGGTGGTCCCGTCCTTTGTCTTTTCCCTCTTGTCTCCTCACTTCAGATTTCTCTGTCGTGCACAATTTGGTTATATACAGGCTCTCGAGTGTTGGGATGCTATTTGGGACCCACTGGTCCCGACAACGTGTCAGTCAGCCAGACAAAGTGCGCCTGGGCGGAGGAGGGGAGTCAACACCTGGCATAGAGAACTTTGAACTCATGGACTGGTTTTCATAATCATGAAGTATGCGACAAGAAAGAGGAGAGGAGCCATCACTGAGGTTGCTAGTGCGGAGGGTGCGCAGGCAGCTAAGGACGACCGCTGACGGGGCCGCCTCGCAGTGGTGAGCTCTGCTCTTTATCGCGTTTCCTCTAGGATCTTTATGCGGAGTGAGGGGCCGCTTGCGGCTCAATAATGTGAACACAATTAGAGGAGCCGTCGATGGGTTGGATGCTTAAGTGCATGAGTGCGCAGGATTTTGTTTCCCGTGAGTGAGTACTTTCATTAGAGTAACATTGTGACACTATACGTTCTCGACTACAATTACTAGCAAGGACCGACAAGACTCGTGTGGAAATACGCAAACGACCATGTACACGGCCTGTACCACATTTCATTTCATGATTGTGAAGTTGTAAATGAGCTTGGCAAGTGCATTGTTAGGGAAAGGACGTGGTAACGCCAGGTACGAGTGGCATGTGTACAAGCGTGTAGAGAAATTTTCACAGGGCGTTCAATTAGCAATGGAGGGTTTGGAACCAGGTGCCAAAGAGGAGAACAGAGGTATCTTTCTCCTGTCGTGTTTCATGATTTCAAATCTTGCTGAGTAAATGAGGAAAAGGAGAGTTGTATTAAGGAAAATCTCCTATCTTCTTGCCAAATTTTTACTTGAATGGGATTGATGATTTTCTCGTTTGGGTTGAGTCTTGAGTCTAAACTAAGGTAGCGTGAAGGGAGTGTTAATTGAATATCCAACTGTTTTCGGTGAAGTCTCCATCATGACTTAACTAAATCCTGGCTTAACTAAAAGCAAAGCTTAAGCATGAATCGAGATCGAGGGACTCGGTGTTTGTCAGATGAGTCCCAACCTTTCCTTTTTCTCCTTCCCCTTTCATCTACCTTTGGATCTTGCCGCACGATTGTATGTTGTGCATCAGTGTGTCGTGTAGAGACGACCCCTCAAATCAGTCTTTGCTTGCATCATCTGCTTTCAACGTTAAGGGCTCTGAAGTGCTTCGAAAAACTGTGCCACGTGCGATGTTCCGATTGCAGCCTGAGTCAGGGGCCCTATGAGCACGGTACCTGATAAAGAGGAAAGGTGCACAGTTTAAGGCTGAGTTGGGTAAATTCCTTTTACAACTGGATTGTCTAGTAGCTCGACTATCTACCTGGATTCGTTCATAGACCCTCGCCCCAAGTTAGCGTTGCTGGTGAACTCAGCCAGATGGCTGAGACTACTGTTGCAAATAGTTCAAACATCGAGCTACAAAAGCAACGTGACATGAGAGGGAGAATTTGATATGTGGGGCTTTCATACTGACGAGAGGGTCGTACCCAAAACGACTGTTTTCGGTCCCTTAATAGTGCACGGGGCGCCTCAAACCTTGATGCCCTGTCTATAGACAGGCTTATCGTCTGATCCCTCGGGACTTAGATCCTTGCGGTGCAGTAGCAGAGCCTACTAATCAGATACGAGCTGTATTGATCACAACTACCAATCTGTAGGGACAACCATCTCTAAACCTCTAGTCTCACGATGCCCAGTATAGCCAAGTTCACAAGTGACTAGCTGACATAACCGGATGGGTTTGCTTGTGTCCATAATTGTTCGAAAACGAGTTTTGTTCGAGAATGAGTTCATGACTGGGTAGTGTCAAGCGTAGGCCCAATTGACTCAAGTCAGAGAACTTGGGATGACAACAAGTCAGAACTTGGCGTTATTTAATATATTACCTCGAGACTCGGACCAGATAATAATGAGTCAGCGCGTAGTTGAACGGTGAAAGAGTCGTTTTTTCCCGAAGGAGTTGGCTGAGACCCCTTTGTCGAGCCCTCCTCCCGTTTAGCGAGTTTACCATAGGGGTAACTCTGTAGTATGAAAAGCCTCAGATGTTGTCAGTCGTTTTCGCTACTCGGGGTATGTAGTGAATCAAATCACATCTTCAACGGGGTAAGTGACAGAAAAGCAGAAAGTGAGTGCGACCAGTGCAATGCAAACATGATGTATGCAGTACTTTACTGGGGCAAGGATGAGACCATAAGTCTTGGTGAATGGCCGGGTTGAGAGTCGGCACAAACTCATTAAGACACGCTCCTCACACCTGCGGGTTGAATGAAAAGTTACGTAATACGATCGCATATCGCGGGCCATCCAGAGCAGGGGAGGGAATGGACTGTGGGGTAGTAATCCTAAGCAGGTGCACCATCAGTCTATAAGACCCCCATCGAGAACTTTTTGGGCAGTCAGGTTTATCTCGGCACGACTATCCTCTGTCAGCAGCAACAACAAGAAACAAGTACTCTGTTTGCCTTTGCCATTTTAGTGTTGATTCGAACGAGGATCTGTCGAGTAGGCTCAAACCTAAGCGTCTTTCCTGGTTTCAGGAGGCACTGCCTTTCCCTATTTAACTTGGATTAACGTCTAGTTCTCAAAGTGGGAGTCTGCTTGGCCCCTGCCCATCAAACCCAACGGCGGCATCACAAGACAAAAGCATCGATAACTATCCCGAGATTGCAGTCGCAAGTTGGTGACATCATTCAAGCTTGACCCAACTTCAGTGTATGAATACAGTTCCATCACTTTTAGTCAGAGTGTTAGTCCTAGTTCCTCCCGGCTAAAGCTATTCGAACCAGTTTGGCAATCTTGGGACAGCCTCTCACCTTGAGTGTGGAACCTCTCCAAAGACGAATTGCAGTCTATTTTCTGTTCGTCGCCTGAGACATAGAGTGTGGAGGAGCCATGAGGGATGGTGAGGTCCTGGTGGTGAAAAACATATCAAACAGGGACAAGAGAGAGGGATTGGAGGAAGAGGCTTGCCTAGATATGGAGTCTCATAGGCAGACCCAGAGAGGACAGAGAGGACATGCGGTCCAGAAAGTCAGAGGGGAGAAATACAATGAATACGTACTTTATTTTTACGGTCACGATGACAAATTACAATGTTCTGGTTCGTTGCTAGAGACAAAGGAGCAGGCCAAGGCGAGGCTCGAGTAAACACAAAGATGTCCAAACACTCCCCTCGAGATTCCCACCGATGTTAGAATCTGCAAGTGCCACACTGTAGTTTGCAGCTATCTCAACGTTATGACACTAAGTGTCTTGTTACCCCAACAACAATGTTCAAACAACATTCAAGCAGCAACATTCAATCAGAATTCAATCAAATACTCAATCAACACTCAGTTTGTTGGAGTTACTTGAAACCTTCGGTGAGGGTCAATCACCTCTTGGTCACTTTTATTCACGGCAGAGGTCGGTATCAGTGGGATAGTGCCTCCACCTCAAGAGATTGGGTCAGTTTCCGCATCCATCTCTGCACATGAGTTTAGTTCAGTCTTCTCCAGTTAATAAGACGATGTTGACCAGTCTCATCAGGATTGCACTCAAGGAAGCTTTCAAGTACCGCTATGTTAGTGCAATTAGTTTCAGAAAGGGAGACTTGTCAGTTTTTGTGGTTCACACTGAGTTTGCAGGAGGTGCCATTCATGACTTGAGGGTCTTTTTGAGGAAGGGTAAAGAAACACATGAGCACCTGGACTCAGTTGGGTTTCACCAACCAGGTACCTTGAGGAGAGAAAAAGGGAGCTCGACAAGAATGGGACAAAGTCGATCTGCAGTTTTGGACCCAAACTCTACTCTGACTATCCCAAGCCTCCAGTACCTTTCACTCTCACTGACGGTTCTTATTGGGGTGACTTGGTGGACCTGGAAAGAGTTTTGTGCTATGGTTGATTTTGGTATCATGGGACTCGGATGGAAATGCTCGGAGCTAGCAGGCTTTAGGTGGCTCTACATTCAGAGGTCACAACCTCTGAAAGTACAGGGACATGGCTCAAGGCACAGGAAAAGCACAACCAAATGAGAGATTGAGTGTATGGCCAGGAGGGATGAGAGGGGACTCTTGACTAGTGCTGGTCATGCTCCCTTTATGTGTATTTTTTTGAGATTATTAAGAGTTCTCATTCTTCCCTCATTTATCCTTGTCATTGCTCGAGTCAGTTGGTCCTGCTTCTTTTGCTTTGACTTCGCTTGATGATTATGTTCTCTGACGATCCTGTCACAGTTTTCAAAATTAGAAAATTGGCAAAACTAATGCATGCATGACATACCAAAATTTCATGATTATTATTTGCATAATCTTTGTTGTTCCGAATCAAAATAAAAGATTCCTAAGACCGGGGACCGGCGAAGACCGCAATTGAACGGTCTCGCTCGAAGTCGGACGCACACAACAGGAAGGGATTTGCTGTACTTAATTTATTTTATTTATTGCAAACGTCAACCAAATCTTGCGTTACAGCCTGTTGGCTTTCTGGTCGCGTGGAGTGGTCCGACTAGAAAAAGTGCGACTACGCGCGCGTGCACCCGCATTGGTGGGATGTCTTGTGCAGTTTAGACAGGGGTTCTAATTTAGAGTCGCCCTCGTCCTCCGTCGAACTGCCATGTTTCTTGTCGATTTCACTTTTATCGTCCTTGCCACTGCCATCAGTCCTATCGCTGCCGCCACTCCCCTCATGACCATCTTCTTTTTCATCCTCCTTGCCATTGCCATCAGTCCCATCGCTGCCGCCACTCTTGTGATGACCATTGCCATTGCCATTACTTTCGTGGCTTCCACCATCATTTTCGTCACCACCGCCACCACTTTCATCGCTGCTTGTCGCTTTTCGCGCTGCTGCTTCCACCTCTTGCACGGGCTCCTTCTGCAGTCATCCTCGCTTTCTCCTGACACGTCCGGGTGCAGGACCTCCTGCCAAATTGCCACCCTCCACGTCCCCAACCTCCTCATCATTTGTGTCCCTTTGAGTTGCAGCCTCCTCTTGCACGAGCTCTTTTTGCGGTCGTCCTCGCTTTCTTGTGCCACGTGCGGGTGTTGGACCTCCTACCAAATTGCCACCTTCCACTCCCTCGACCTCCTCGTCACCTGTTCCCTCTTTTGAGTTGCAGCCTCTCTGAGGTCTTCCTCTCCCTTCTTTGGTCGGGATCGAGGAAGGTGCAATTGCAATTTCCCTCGCAGCTTTGTATTTGTTGGCATGCTCAATGATCATGGTCCTCGTGGCCTGATCCAACTTATGCAAATGTTGCCGGACCAAAAACTTGGAAGCCTTTGTGGCCTTCCTCCACTCGTTGAGCTCCCTCTCGAGCTCAAGCAGATTGTTGCGCAACCGATGACGTTGGATTGTGATCTCCTTTGGAGCAGGCGTTTGTGGTGCTTGAACGGGAATGTCGTTGTCGTTGTCGGAGCCTGAGTCATCGTTCTCACCTACATCACCAACCGACTCTGTTCTGTGCAGCCGGGCACACCACTCCGCCAGCCGTGATCGTGCATCCGCTGCCCTCTCATCCCATGTTAGATCTTCCACCAGTTTGTCCACTTCCCATTTCGTAGAATCCTTAACAGCCTTGGGCCTCTTAGTCGAGGCATCCAATAAATGCTGGTTCCGTCTTGAAAACTAGTGTGCTAAGCTTGATGGTGCCGAGGTTGTTAGGGAGACGACTATGAATTCGTTCAAGCAAGCTCTAGGAGACCATCACGTTGATGTGCGGTCTCTGTCGGCGATCTGTTCAACCATCAAGCTGCAACATGCAGCCAGTGGTTTGCCACTCCTGTCGCAACTCCTTCCACCCTCTTCCCGACCTTACCCCTTGTTACTTTGACCCTCCTCATCCTTGCATTTTCAATTGTGTGTACCTGAAGCCTTTTGGCGCATTCATCAACGTGTGCACCATTTTGTCACAGTATTTGCTCCTCATCATGTTGAACGGGATGCATTTTGCCGTCATCCAGTCGTCTACCGTGCGCTGTGTCTGCTAGTGTGCCGTAATGACAGCGGCGCTGTCCACGATCGTTGTCTGACCGAGCCCTGCCGCAGACCCTGATGGATTCACAACTACTACTTCCATTGTCCGCGAATTTCTCTGGCCGACTGTCCTCGAATTCGTTTGGCGGAGCCCCGTTGCAGACCCCAATGGATCTAAAACTACTGTTGTCAAATTCCACGGAGCATTCTCATCCTCCAATGGCGACTCCATTTCACCATATGTTGTGATGGACCCCAATGCGGACGTGGCAGCCGACCTCTGTTTCTCCCTCCTTGAGTACTCCTCTTCTAGCATAACATCTCTCGCGCGCTCAACGTTGCATCTCGATCCCTCGAGGACATGTTCCCTTGCCCTGCTGGCTGTCCCGGCCACGGGCTTCTCACAGTAATTCCATACGTGTTTTTTGTTCCCCTTGTCGGCTTTGCCACTAATTGCCACTTTTGTGAAGTGCTTCTTCACGGACCGGCTGTCGTTTTTAGTCATCCGGCAAGTAGACAAAAAAAACGAAAGAAAAAAGCAGTTGCTAAAGCCTATTCACTCTTTAGCCCTCAATGCTCTTCATCCTCCACTCTTTATCCCCATCCTCTCCTCTGCTCATAGAAATCAATCAATCAATCAATCAATCAATCAATCAATCAACCAATCAATCAACCAATCAATTAACCAAGCAAACAATCTGTCAATCAAACAGACAATCAGTCAATCATGCCATCAATCAATCAATCAATCAATCAATCAATCAACCAATCAATCAATCAATCCATAAACCAATCAATCAATCTACCAATCACTCAATCACTCAATCAATTAATCAATCAGACCATGAACAGGTGCACTGCACAAAGTCGTCCAATGGAACAGCTCCCTCACGAGGTCGACTTTTTTAACAACATGACAACACTTCCTATGGGGTCGAACAGTAACGGTAATCTTACATTCGATCCACCAAAGAACCCAACATTCGAGCACATCCCGATATTCCAGTAGTTACAAAATTTTGACAGCACGACAGCAACCCCAATGTGGTTAAATGGTTGAGAAAAAAAGGTGTATATCCGACAATGAACGAAAAAATCAATCAATCAATCAAATCCATTAATCAACGAAATCAAACGGTCGATCAATCAATCAAATCAATCCATCAATCAATCAAGATTTCATCTATTGATTGATGGACTCATTTTATTGAATGATTGATTGATTGGCTGCTTTTCGAGGACATACACATCACACGAGAAACCACAAAAGCATGTCCATGCTTCGAGCAAATGTCGAAAGATGCGATTGAAAGATGAATAAAACGTTGGACAAAGTCTACGTAACAAATATGCAGGGAAAACAAAAGATAAGATAAAAGGATGGAGGTTGAAGTTTCGTTCAAATGGTTGAGAAAAACAAAAGTGCCTATCCGGAAGTGAACGTCAATCATTCCAATCACTCGATCAATCAATCAATTAATCAATAAATTAACGAAATCAATCAGTCGATCAATCAATCAAGTCAATCAATCAATAAATCAAGATCTTCTCTAATAATTGATGGACTTATTTTACTTAATGATTGATTGATTAGCTGCTTTTCGAGGACTGACGCATCACACATGAGAAACGACAAAAGCATGTCCGCGCTTCCAACAAAGGTCGACAGATGTGATTGAAAGATTAATAAAGTGTTTTAAAGTCTACGTAACAAATATGCAGGGAAAAAGAAAAAAAAAAAAAAGGAAGGAGGTTCAAATTTCGTTCAACCGTTCAAACAAGATCGAGAGAGAGAGAGAGAGAGAGAGAGAGAGAGAGAGAGAGAGAGAGAGAGAGAGAGAGAGAGAGAGAGAGAGAGAGAGAGAGAGAAACATTGTCCTCCCCATACGCGATTAGAGAGAGAGAATCACAATAACGAGAATCCAAGACCGAACGCGATGAGAAAGAGAGAGAATCGCCATAATGAGAGCCCAACACCGAACATGGTGAGAGAGAGAGAATCGCCATAATGACAGCCAAAGATCGAACAGGGAGAGAGAGAGAGAGAGAGAGAGAGAGAGAGAGAGAGAGAGAGTTGCCATAACGAGGGCCGAAGATCGAACGTGATGAGGGAGAGAGAAAATCGCCATAACAAGAGCCGGAGATCGAATGCGATGAGAGAGCGAATGGCCATAACGAGAGTCAAAGATCGATTGCGATGAGAGAGATCCAATCGCCATAAGATGAGGCCAAGATCGAACGCGACGAGAGTTAGAGAATCGCCATAACGAGAGTCCAAGACCGAACGCAATGAGAGAGAGAGAATCGCCATAACAAGAGCCGACGACATAACCCAATGAGAGGGAAAGAATTGCCATAACGAGAGTCAAAGATCGAATGCAATGAGAGAGAGAGAGAATCGTCGTAATGAGAGCCAAAGATCGAATGTGATGAGAGAGAGATGATTGCCATAACGAGAGTCGTGAAGATCGAACGAGATGAGAGAGGGAGAATCGCCATAGCGAGAGCTCAAGATCCAACGCGATGAGTGTGAATTGCCGTAACGAGAGCCCAAGATCGAACGCGATGAGAGAGCGAATCGCCATAAAGAGAGCCCAAGATCGAACACAATGACAGAGAGATATTGCCATAACGAGAGCCCAAGATTGAACGTGATGCGCGCGCGCACAAGAGAGAGAGAGAGAAATGAGAAAGTCACGAGAAAACGATGTGCGCACGCGCGTGCGCACGAGAGAGAGAGAGAGAGAGAGAGAGAGCCACGAGAGAGCCACGAGAAAGCCATGAGAGAGCCACGAGAGAGAGAGAGAGAGAGAGAGAGAGAGAGAGAGAGAGAGGGATTGACCTGCTGGCTGGCGGCTTCCTCGTCGGCAGCTGGCTGCTGGGCGGCAGGGTGGACTCCAAAGGGTGAAGGGGGGTGGACTCCAATGGACGAAGGGAGGATGCGGCCCGCTCAGGAAACTGGCAGCAGCTGCAGGCGAGAGACTCAAAAATCTATTGTGAAGTCCACACATAGTAACCCCTGTGTCTAGTCCATACACCCCTGTTCGGTACGCTGAAACAAACAAGAAAATCAGGCCGTTATTTTTCAGGGGGCGCCCAGAATGCGAGTATTGAGCCCTCAAGAAGGGGCCTTGCCATGATGTACATGTTCTGGGCTAAGGTCCCAGTAAGCCTAGTGCCCGCCCCGTGAAGGCGGGCCAACAAATCAACTAGAACCGTCTGTGCAAACATTTCCCGAAGAGGGGTCCATAGAGTTGCAGCAGGCCGATTCTCGAATCTCTGCAAATGTGGAGAACCCAGGGCCTCTGAGTTAGTTAGGCCCTGGGCACTTGAACGTGAGGCCGACAATGCATGTTGGGTATAGAGGCCGAAAATGCCAAAGGGAAATCGGCCCACTATCTGAATCTGGCATCAGGCCTTGACGAAAGACGCGCAACTGCATTACCCGGGCCCCAACTGCATCGGGCTTGGGTTCAGGCACTGGGGCCCAGTCGCTGGCTGAAGGGAGGCCGCCCACACGCAGCACTGGCAGATAGGCAAGCAGGGCGAGTGGGCAGGCATTCTTGGCCAATGCGAGCATTGCCGGCACGCTGCGCAAATGCGAGCTGCTGCTGCGCTGCGCTAGGAAGAGGTGCAAGGCAGGCAGGCGCTAGGCGGTAGGGCGCTGCCTGTGCACTGTGCGCTGGCGGCCATAGCCGGGCTGCAAGGGGCGCAGGTGAGGTGAGGGCGAAGGTGGTTCTTCGGAGGTGAAGGGCGCTGTGTGAGTAACAAGGGAGAGTGTGGGTGAAGAGGACACGTACCTGGTGGAGGTGGAGGTCGGCATTGGTGTTGACATCATCACTCGCTGGTAGTCAAGTTGTCTGGTTGCTTTCATTGCTGTAGTTGTAGGCTTAGTCTGTAGAGTAGATAGGGCGCCTGGCGCCATTCATAAGAGAGAGCTACAWTGKGTTATGCTGTTGGTGTTGCCCTGTTGGGCATGGACATTGACTCACGATTCTTCTGTGTCATTCTCAATTGGATGGTTACTCGGTTCCATTGTGCTATCTGCTCTGGCTTTGACTACTTGGACTTCAGTGTGATTTTGCATTCTGGATTTCTGTGCTTCGTCCATATTCATGTTCCTTGCAATGTGGTATCTGAGCTGGTTTGATCGCCACTTACCTCTGGCACGCTGGCATTATACAGACTTGGTGCGTTGACGATGCTTCTTCGCAGTTGGTACTTGTGACGTCAGGCGATATATAGGCGCACACCCTGGGTAGAGAGGGGTGCGCCGGAAGGCTAAGACGACAGTGTATGTCGTGGTGACATGCGGAATGTATGATTGGTGATGAGAGCATGCTGATGTGGCATTCGGCTGAGGTGGCACTGCATTACGTTGTAGGTGGTACCGAGGCCAAGACCGGTCATCAAATGCACACTCAACTCAATCGGTGAGAAATCAGTGGTTGGGGCAGCTATCTCCAGGTACGTTGTTCGCATACCTTATCTACTCTCTCAATCTCTTCTTACCGTGAGGAAGTGAGTCCCACGCATGCGATGGCTGCTGTCCATTTTGGCATTTGCTGCGCTAAATAGAAGTCCTGCCGGGTGTGCCAACCCATGACAGACGCTTACCAGACTGTCTATAAACATTTCTGGTTGGGTTGAATCTGGCTGTGATCGTCGTCCTGACTGCGACGTTAAAGAATTCCTAAAGAGATGGGGGCGCTCTATAAATTCCTCTTGATCAGCCAGATCACATGGACAGGAAGGCTCGTCGCCGTACGAGGGTAAATAAGAGTGGTTGGGTTGGCTTGCTCGGTAACGACTTGGGCACAGGGGTGGGCCGAAATACACACGAAGACCCTGCCTGCTCAATGATGCTGTTCGGTATGTTGGATTGAGGGGAGGGTAGGTTCTAATTGGTGCTCAACTGAATACACAACCATATCCACTCATCATACATCTGCAACATGGTCTTTTTGTATTTTGATTAGTTGGTGGACAGATTGCTAACACCTCACAGACATAATTAGATTAGGACTGTTGTATGCTACCATAGCCAGTTCTGTCTAATGCTGTTGTAAGCGAACCAATCAGAGTACATCTAGACTATGTAGACAATCTGTTGTGAATGTTGTAGACATGCCACTTGATCGGTACAGTAGGGGACCTGCCGGACACAACTATTTATAGAAAATTAGGTGCCGGTCAGACACATGTTGTGGTAGGACTCCACTAGGGGGTTCTAGTGCAGACAATGTTTGCCTAATTCATGAACGGGTCAGACATCGATGAGGAGAGAGTTGACGATGCTAGACTAACACGTGCAAGGTCACGTAGGATCCCGCACGTGTTCCAGGCCCTACAACCAGAAGACGAAAGACGCATTCGTGCCGAACGCAGAGCCCGTGCTCTCGCAGTGTCAAGAGAGGCAGCAAATGTTGCAGCTAGGGAACAGACTACAGCAGCAGCCAGGGCAATAGCCATGTCTTCTGCAGCAGCATCCTCCACTGCATCTTTTGTTGTCTCCTCGTCTGGACCCCAGTTGGGAATGCCAACAGGGTCCGCGGGCACTTCCAGTTTAGTAGGATCACGTCAGTCTACAAGTCAAATGGYGGGCTCGCAGTTCAGCCCGTTGACTCCTCGCGAAAGGGAGCTTAGGGAGCTCCAACAGGTCGAAAGGATTCGTGAAAGATTAGAGAGGGAACTGAAACAAGCTACCGACAGAGAAAGGGAAATTAAAAATAGAACAGCTAGGCTTGATACATTAGAGGCTGACGACGCTGAGTTAGAGGGCTTGGATGACTCTGGAATGAATAAGCCCATGAAAGTGTCGAGGAACAACATGCTGTCGCTGCATGCGCAGGTGGACAGCAGGTTGGACTTCATGCAGAACACTTTGGACCAGATCCTGGACGTTCTGACCAGGCCAGGATTTAGGCCACCAGCACAATCGCCGTTGCCGTTATCGGCGATGTCAGGCCCCTTTCCAGTTCAAGCTGGTACACAACCAAGTGGTACGTCTGCAGCAGTTGCACAGTCTGTAGCATCTTCTTCTTCGGGTCCAGCGGTGGGAGTTACACCACCGCAACAACCTGTTCCTCAACAGGGCCAGCCGCAGGGTCAATGGTATCCTAAGACCCCAATGAAACTGCCTCTTGCCTTCTCAGGTGAGAGAAAGGACGAAGAGCTCAACACTTGGTTGAGGACAGTCCTGGTTTGGGTCAAGGCCAAGAGGACGTTGCTGGAGGACGAAGTGGTTACCGCTGCATCTTACCTCGAGGGTAAGGCAGCCAAATGGCTAGATGGTGTAGTTGTAAAGGCCGGGTACGGGCGACGCATGGCAGACTGGGCTAAGTCTTTAACATTAGACCAATTCATGGAGATGGTAGAAGCGATGGCATAATCCACAGGAGGCACAAAGAACCACTGATGCGATTAACAAGTTAGACCAACGAAAATTCAAGTTGGTTAGAGAGCTTACGACTACCGTTGAGAGCCTGATCCTCGTTCCAGGCATCAACTACAGTGACCAGTTACTGTTAACTACGTTTGTTAGATGTCTTCCAAAGAACATCAGGAACTTGTTGGCCAGTGAGGCACGCGTCGAGTACAATTCGTTTGAGTCATTGTCTAGGAAAGCCTTAGATTTGGAGGCCACTCTAGGCAATGCTCAACCCTCTCAGAGTGACACGAAGAAGAAGAAGAGTCCTCAGGAGTGGAAGAAGAAGGGGGCGAAGTTGATGATGGTTGAGTCTGATGGGACTCAAACGGAAATCGATGAGCTCACCGACCTGATGGACTACTCAGAGTACGACGGCGAGGAGACCGCTGAGGGTAGCACCCTCGCCGCAGTTGTAAAGGCTAATGCAGGTGGCCGAGTGAAGGGCCAACCAAGGAGTCAAGGGAAGGCCGCCTCCAATCAGACCAAGCAGGCCGATTGGGTGAAGGCAGGTTTTGATCAAGACGTGTGGCGTGACCGTCGAGTGTGTGGCGCTTGTATCAACCGCGGGGAATACGGTCACTCGCAGTACAAGTGCCAGAACGCAAAGGTTACGCTAAAGATACCTCCAAAGATGGGGGCATCTTATTCCCATGCTTCTAGCTCGGGAAACGTGTGAGGCCAGTGAAAGTTTTAGCTGCTTCTACTCTTGGTGAAGTGGGCCAGATACCCTCCCCACTTCACGAGAAGGCCAAAGCTAATGACTCCTTAGGCACCCCGCAAACACATCTAGACCAAACTATGCTCTGTACGTTAGATGTGTCTGATGCCTTAGAAGACTTGGAGAGTGAGTGGTCAAACAAGGACCCTCGCGAGTCTTGGGTGGCGCTAAGGAAAGGTCCTAGAGGGGAACATTTCGTGGTGGAAGTCGATGTAGGAGGCCGCAAATGTGGTGCCTTCATAGACATAGGCTCCACGCGGAATTACATAAGTCGCGACTGTTTGGAAAGGCTGCACCTACAAGACCGTGTACGGCTCCTTAGTAGACCTGTAGCATCTACTTTGGCCAACAAGGAGCGCATGATAGTAACAGACTATATCAAGGACGTAGTCTGTACCTTCTCCTGTGGAGGAGGCAAACTTAATCATAAGATTTCGTTCTTGGTTAGCGACGACTTACCATTCGACATGTTGTTAGGCATGTACTACCTCGAAGTTGCTAAGCCCCAGTTTGATTGGGATAAGAAGGTGCTCAAGCATAAGTTGCCCGATGGCCGAACTGTTAGATTGACCAAGTTCAAGGCCAGTAGCATTATAGATACCTATGGCTGCTTGTGCGCGTCAGCGTTCTACAATTACTATAAGCAAAACCAAGAGGAGGGTATGTACCTTGTGTATGTCTCTGAGAAAGGGGAGGCCGTTAAAACACCCCCAGAGATAGAACGCGTCGTTGCTAAGTTCCTTGATCTGTTCGAGGAGCCCACAGGAGTTGTTGAAAGGGAAGTTGTCCACGCTATAGAAATCATTCCAGGGAGTAAGACCCCAAAGGGAAGGATCTATAGGATGGCTCCCGCCGAGTTAGATGGACTTCGGCGACAACTTAAGGAGCTGACAGAGAAGGGATGGATTCGGCCTAGTACTTCCCCTTACTGATCACCCGTTCTATTCGTACCGAAGAAGGGGGGTACTTTGAGGATGTGCATTGATTATAGAGGCCTCAATGCCATCACAATGAAGAACGCAGAGCCTCTACCTCGCTTAGACGACCTATTAGATAGGGTGCAGGGATGCAAGTACTATAGTAAGATAGACTTGAAATCCAGATATCATTAGATCACAATAAGACCTGAGGACCAACACAAGACAGCCTTTCAGACCAGATACGGTCTGTATGAGTTTGTAGTGATGCCCTTTGGTCTTTGCAATGCGCCAGGTGCATTCCAGCACGCTATGAATCGGATCTTCCATGACCATTTAGATAAGTTTGTCGTGGTATACCTTGATGACATTCTGATCTTTAGCAAGTCTGTCGAGGAGCATGCAAAGCACGTTGAGACTGTACTCTCACTCCTGCGACAGCACAAGGTCAACTTAGAGAAGTGTGAGTCCGGTCGCACTAAGATACTATACTTGGGTCATGAAGTATCCGCGGAAGGGATTAGGCCGGAGGATGTGAAGGTGGCTAGTATTCGAGACTGGCCACGACCTCAGACTGTCACTGAGGTTACATCTTTCTTAGGAATGTGCGGCTACTATAGGAACTTCGTAAATAACTATTCCACAGTCGCCTCTCCTTTGACTGATCTAACTCGACTTGACACGCCGTTGGACTGGAGTGATGAGTGCGAGGGTGCTTTCAAGAGATTGAAGCATGCACTCATGAATCATGAGGTTCTCATGGTTCCCGATCCTCAGAGATCCTCAGAAGCCATTCATAGTGACCATTGACGCAAGCCAATACGGCATTGGCGCAGTGCTGGCTCAACAGGATGGGAAAAAGTTGAGACTGATTGAGTATATGAGCAAGAAGATGCCATCAAAGAAGTTGGCGAAGTCCACCTATGAAAGGGAACTCTATGCTCTATATAAAGCACTTGTCCATTGGAGGCACTTCCTATTGGGAAGGTTCTTCTACTTGAGGTCTGATCATCAGACCCTCAAATGGATCAAGACTCAACCGACTCTTTCTGATGCACTCAAGTGATGGATTGAGGTCATAGACCAGTATGACTTCAAGCTTGAGTATCTGAAGGGAGAGTATAATAAGGTTGCTGGTGCGCTATCACGTAGAGCAGACTACCTAGGTGCGCTAGTTTATGACTTTGGCGTATCTGATGAAGTAACTCAATCGTTGGTGGGAGCCTATCAGGAAGACCCTGTCACGATGGACATCATTCGCAAACTTCAGGCAAAAGACAAGGCCACGGAAAGCGAGTTTGTGATGGTGGACGGGCTCCTCTATCTTGATAAGGCCGGAATAAAAAGATTAGTAGTTCCATCTAGTGAACCTTTGCGTAGTTTGTTCTTAGGAGAATGCCATGACGCAACGGGACACTTCGGCTACAAGAAGACGAGTGCTAACCTAGTACAGCGATTTTGGTGGCCAGGAATGTTAGATGACGCAAAAAAGTATGTTGAGACCTGTCAGGTCTGTCAGCGGGACAAGCCGCGAACTCAAGCACCGCTTGGGTTATTGAAGCCTTTACCCATTCCTGATGGTCCAGGACACAGAGTGTTTCCATGGATTTCATGGACACCCTGGTGACTAGTAAGAGTGGCAAGAGGCACATCTTCGTCATCATCGATCGATTCACCAAGTATGCTAGACTAGTGGCTATGCCAGAGACCGCAAGAACTGACTATGTCATCAAGAGGTTCAAAGACAACTGGGTGCGTGACTTTGGTTTACCAAAGTCAATCGTTAGTGACCGAGATGTCCGATTCACAAGTGAGTTGTGGAGGAAGACTGCAGAACAAATGTGCAGTCAACTTCAGATGACGTCAGGGAATCATCCCGAAGCCAACAGACAAGCCGATCAAATGAACAGAGTTGTACAGCACTTGCTGAGGCATTTCATCAAGCCCAGCCAGGATGATTGGGATGAGCAGTTGCCTCTCATCGCCAGCCTGTACAACAATGCTATCCACAGCAGTATCGGCATTAGTCCTAATCAACTTCACTTGGGATGGAAGCCTAGATCAGCATTAGACTTCCTCCTACCTGAAAACCGACCCGCTGCAACTCCACGCACACTTGAGTATGGTGTGCAGTATGAGAAGTTGCTGCAAGAAGCTGTCGAGCACATGAAGAAAGCTCAGCAAGCAATGATTGCTTCTGAGAATCAACACTGTAGACAGTCCACATTTCAGGTAGGGAACGTGTCTGGGTCAAGGCTAGTGAGTTAGGACAGGAATTCGGAATCTCTCGCAAACTAATGCCTCAATACTTTGGTCCCTGGGAAGTCCTGGATTTAGTGGGAGATGAGATGGATGGTGCCACATATGTCATTTGTGTCCCTGGACACCTACGCACTCACCCAGTCTTTCATGCCTCAAAGCTTGCCCCTTTCGCTGAGACAGATCAATTCCCTTCCAGGAGATCGATGCTGCCCCCAACCATGGATGGTCAAGTGGACATCGACGACATTGTGGATCACAGGGATATGCCTGTTCCGAAGCCGCTGGGTCGAGGAAGACCTCCTAAACCCAAGAGAGAGTATCGCATCAGATTCAGGCATCATACGGATCGAAAAGAAGATCGGTGGTTTACCAGAGAGGAACTGATTGAGACAGCTCCTCAGGTGGTGGCAGATTACGAGAGACTGCTGAAAGGGAAGGCACCTGCAAAGTAAGCATCTCAGCGGACTTTCGAAGCTAAGGGGGATGGAATGTGAGGATTGAGCCCTCAAGAAGGGGCCTTGCCATGATGTACATGTTCTGGGCTAAGGCCCCAGCAAGCCTAGTGCCCGCCCTAAGTGAAGGCGGGCCAGCAAATCAACAAGAGCCCTCTGTGCAAACATATCCCGAAGAGGGGTCCATACAGTTGCAGCACGCCAGTTGGTTGGAGTGCACCGATTCTCGAATCTCTGCAAATGTGGAGAACCCAGGTCCTCTGAGTTAGTTAGGCCCTGGGCACTTGATCGTGAGGCCGACAATGCATGCTGGGTATAGAGGCCGAAAATGCCAAAGGGAAATCGGACCAGTATCTGAATCTGGCCGCAGGCCTTGATGAAAGAGGCGCAACTGCATCACCCGGGCCCCAACTGCATCGGGCCTGGGTTCAGGCACTGGGGCCCAGTCGCTGGCTGAAGGGAGGCCGCCCACACGCAACACTGGCGTATAGGCAAGCAGGGCGAGTGGGCAGGCATTCTTGGCCAATGCGAGCATTGCCGGCACGCTGCGCGAATGCGAGCTGCTGCTGCGCTGCGCTAGGAAGAGGTGCAAGGCAGGCAGGCGCTAGGCGGTAGGGCGCTGCCTGTGCACTGTGCGCTGGCGGCCATAGCCGGGCTGCAAGGGGCGCAGGTGAGGTGAGGGCGAAGGTGGTTCTTCGGAGGTGAAGGGTGCTGTGTGGGTAACAAGGGAGAGTGTGGGTGAAGAGGACACGTACCTGGTGGAGGTGGAGGTCGGCATTGGTGTTGACATCACCACTCGCTGGTAGTCAAGTTGTCTGGTTGCTTTCATTGCTGTAGTTGTAGGCTTAGTCTGTAGAGTAGATAGGGTGTAGGCTTAGTCTGTAGAGTAGATAGGGTGCCTGGCGCCATTCATAAGAGAGAGCTACATTGTGTTATGCTGTTGGTGTTGCCCTGTTGGGCATGGACATTGACTCACGATTCTTCTATATCATTCCTAATTGGATGGTTACTCGGTTCCATTGTGCTATCTGCTCTGGCTTTGACTACTTTGACTGCAGTGTGATTTTGCATTCTGGATTTCTGTGCTTGTCCATATTCATGTTCCTTGCAAGAACCTGTAAAATGTCTTGGCCAGCCCCTTTTTTTTTTTTTTTTGTCTGGGGGCTGCTTTCTGGACGTCCAGGACCAGACACCGGACCCGTACAAATGGTTCCGGACTGTCTGGAAACCAGTCCTGACGTCTGGTCAGTTACCATGGACATAACCTTTTTGAAAAGCTGTCAATTGGCAGTGTTCTTTCTGGTTTGCTGGCTTTTTATTTTCTTTGTTCTTTCTGAACTGCTTGTCTGTTATCTGCTTTTCTGTAATAACATTTTTCTGAGGTTACTGTTTTTGAAGGCCATTGCAGTTTCGGTGGGGACTTTGCCAACTTGAGCTCATTGCAGGTTGACTTGACTGCATGGTTGGTCTTTGCAGATGTCTTTGGATTTCCTGGCAGGCCTGAGGAACCTTGTACACGTCGATATGACGCAGGCTCGAGACAGGACGGGGAAAGCATTTGACATGATGGCACTTGCGGCAAAAAATATGGTAGAGCTAAACCTGAGCGGTTTTCGGAACAATTCTATTACCCTACACGCCCTTGCTGGGCACGTTCCTTGTCTGGAACGCATCTCTCTCAGCAACAGCCCGGCAGATTGGAGCGTGTTTATGTACTTGCAGTACATGCCTAACTTGCGTATTGTTGATTTGAGCAATACAAATCTTTATGACCACACTGCATCTGGTAAGTTGGGAACCAGTGGCCCTGCCAAGACTGTCTTCACCTCGAGTGCCTGGCAATTATCACTGTGTTTGTATCCGTGGATATACCTCGTCTTCCTTACCTGTTGCCCTCCTTTCTCGCATTACTGTAGTATCTCCCTGTCCTTGTCTGTCTCTGTCAGCCCTTAGATGCCCCCATGGCTTGTTCATTCTCTGTCCACATGCATTGTCTCTGGGATGAGTAGCCATGACTTATTTTACTGTGGTAAACCAAATTCTTGGCGGGCTTACTGGGAAAGTAATGGTCGAGCTGTGGCAAGAAACAAACCAGAGGTTTGACTATTCATGTCATTGCATTGATGGGACACAAGAATGGCACACGTGGCAGACTTAAACCACCAGTTCATCCGCCCGTTACTGTTCGTCTGTATTTGTGAACAAGTACCGACCTCGGGCCGTTGGGCCTAGTAGGGCTGGTAGTGTGTTGGTAGGCCAGGGCTGGTGGGACAACACAAGAAAAGGAAGTTCCAGTGCGGGACATGCAATGGTGACTCTGAATGGGCAGATTTGGTGAGCAGTGTGGTGCGGCCGAAGTCAAGGCCTAACTCTGACAGTGGATGTCCAAAACGAGAATGAATCTACCCAATGCAAATTGAAATATAGCGCCTCAGGGGGGTGACAAAAGATACACCATGTCCTTATTTTTGTCTTTTCTGCTTTTGGTGAGGCATTGCTGCAAACCAGTCTGCAGATTTGAATAACGAGAATAAATCTTCCGAAAGAAATGGTTAGGTATAACTTCATGGGTACGTCGCTCATTTCAGTGGTACCGGAGCTGGTTCCCGCTACACGTACTTGGAGTTGAGGTGCTGGCAAGGAAGAAGGCCGGGGTCGAAGTAGAAGGGGCAGAAGTTGAGGAGTTTACCTGGGATTGTGGAGCGACACCAACGGAGCGATTGTTTTGTTTTGTTGTGAATGGTACCTTCCCACGCACTTTCCTGGGGATCACTGCTGCAATTAGGGTTCCGGTTGACGTCATCTGGTCATCTGAATGCTTGGTGGTCGAGTCTGCATTGTCTGTGAATGCATGTGAGTCTAAGTCTAGGGTAGGAACTTGCCAGCTGGATGTATCTGTAGGCAAAGTGAGAAGCATGGGCAAAAGCGGCAGGCGCTTGTAAAAGTATGGGTGAACGTTAGGAGTTGTAGGTCTGCTAGAGATTCGGCAGCTGGCGAACGTGCATGAAAAGTATGGGTGAGACGTAAGGTCCACCAGGGAAGGAAGCCAGGGGGAGATCCCCCAAGGACTGGCTGGCATCATCTAGTGGTAGTACTACTTGAACTCTGTGGCACATAGCGAGGAATCTGTAGAGGCATTGAGGCCTCTATAATCAATGCACATCCTTTGTGTTCCCCCCTTCTTCGGGACAAATAGAACGGGTGAGCCGAAGGGGGAGGTACTAGGCCGAATCCAACCCTTTTTTGTGAGCTCTTTCAGTTGCCGATGAAGCTCGTTCAACTGCATGAACCCTAAACCCTGAACCCAAAACCCTAAACCTTAAACCCTAAACCCTAACCTAAAGATTCTCCCTTTCGTTGTCTTGCTACCTGGGCTGATCTCTATGGCATGGACAACCTCCCTGTCTATGACTCTTGAAGGCTCCTCAAACAGATCATGTACTTTAGAGACAAGGACTGAGAAGAAAGAGGAGGAGAAAGAAAGGTTGGGGTGAGCCGAAGGGGGAGGTACTAGGCCGAATCCAGCCCTTTTCTGTGAGCTCTTTCAATTGCCAACGAAGCTCGTTCAACTCGGTCGGAGCCATCCTATAGATTCTTCCTTTTGGTGTCTTGCTACCTGGGATGATATCTTTGGCATGGACAACCTCCCTTGAAGACTCCTCAAATAGATCAGGGTACTTAGCATCGACAACCTCTATCTATGGGGGTGATTTTATGGCCTCCCTTTCTCAGAGACAGACTAAGTGCATACCCTCCTCTTGGTTCTGTTTATAATCTATAAAAAGGAGCAGCAAAAGGAGAAAAAAGGAGGAGAACGAAAGATTGGAGAAGGAGAAAAAAGATTTGGAGGAGAAGTTAAAAATGTTGGAAAAATAAAAACAGTAGGTTGAGGTTGTAGAAGAAAAAAAAAGGAGGAAGAAGAAGAAGAGGAACTCTTGAGGAGAGGAAGAGGCAAGCTAGAAGGAGAAGAGAAGTCGGGTGAGGTGAAAACATTATGAACAAGGGATTGTTGATTAGGAGGAGGTAGAAGTTTGACGAGAAAAAAACGATTAAAAGCGGAAGGAGAAGGATTGCAGTGGACATTGCAAAAGCAGAAGGGAAGGAGCATGATTCACTGGAGAGCTGAACCCTCGTGATTGATTCATTGCTGCACACCACAAAAGAGCTCGCCACATTCCATAAGACCGTCAAAAGAACCACCAGACTGAATTCCAAGGTAGGTGGAATAATTTCCTTTATGCCTCTGCTCATAGGATTGATAATAGGACTCAAAACTATGCCCATCATTAGAGGACATCTTTACCAAGAAACTTGTGAGCACCGCGCGTCAGTATGGACAAGTGGCAGTGGTGGAGGTGGAGATGGTGGAGATGATGGTGGTGATGATGGGAAAGGAGGCAAAGGCTTGAAGAAGGAAGGAGATCAAAAAGGGGAAGGAAAACAATTTGAAGGGGAAGAAAGGAGGAGAATATGGAGGTGAAGATCCCTTGGACATGTAACGGGAAGGAGGAGGAGAACTACCAGTGGGAGGCGCACATGGATATGTACCTTTATGCACAGTTGAGTCCATACTGGGACGGTGTGTTGATTGCAAGTTCATGCCTTGGTGGGGATGCTGCGAACTTTGTTATATCCTTAGTTAAGGAGGTCGGCTGCTCGTCAGTGGTAGGGTATTCTCAGCAGACTCGCATTGAGGATTTCTTTAAAACCATTAGTACATGGCCCAACTATCGATGTCGAGCCTGGATACCCCCTGCGCCAACTGTTGCCGAGGTGTCGGGGCACCGATTTGTTTTCATTTTGGCTGGTTCTTCCAGCCATTGTGGTTCGGTGCACCGAAGCTCGCAACTACCGACGTGTTAACGTGAAATGCCCACGCCCGATAGCTGGGCCGACCAAAAGAACTGATTCGAGGACAAAAACTTGGCCCGGCATACCGAGCATGTGATCCTGAATATAGCCAATAGGAAGCACATGACGTTCTCCGCCTTGGCAAAGGCTCGAAGAGTAGACGGTTCTCGTCTGAATCCCACGGGCTCGTTAACAAAGTTGCTCTGTCCAAGAAATCACAGGAAACACTTATTTCGCAAACTCGATTTAGGATGCGTCAAAACGAACGCGACATCATTCGCTATACATTTTAAATGGTTTTGGCGTAAAGCTAAAACAATTCGTCATACATTGATGGTCATTATTACATAAATGAAAACACTTATTAGTAAAGACCGTATACCTTTGATAGTTCCACATGAAAAAACAATTAAAAGGTAAGCTCTTCCTAATATCCCGCTGTGAACTCGTCCGTGGTAATCCTAGTGATATGACTCCGGGAGCGACACTCATGATCAACTGTTTCTCAAAATTGAGTCAGCAATTACAAGCTTGTAAAATTTTCCCACAAATGGAAGAGTGTATCGACGCTAATTACAAGTTGGTATTTTTTTGTCACAAATGGCAAAGCGTGTCGGCACTAAAGGCCACTATGGTCGAACTACTGCAGGGTCGAACTACTGCAGTGTCCCGATCACGGTCTCACTCCCACACAGAGCTTGAACAACTTTGCACGAGCACTTCCCGATCCCACAGGACCCAATTGTATGCCTGAACCAAGGAAGAGGGCATGGCATATGAGAAATTCAGCAAGATTGTTGTGGACCAGGCTGACTTTCTCTTGGAGGCGAATTATTGCCATTACTTGAAGGACCTGCAGAAAGGAGCCCAGTGGGAAAACAAGATGATATCCGAAAGTACAGAGGGAAAGGATAGCCTGCTAGTCACATTTGAGGGAGGGGGAGTCGAAGCACTACCCTATGAGAACATAGACTACGGACTGGAAGAGCAAAACAGCAGCCGAGTGGCCCATGGAAGGGACTACGTGGCGATGCAGCCCGTAGGGGAGGGTGACAAGGAGGAAGAGGAGGCCGAGGTAGAGGTGGGAGGTAGAGGATCGGGCTCCCAGGGGAGTAGTAGCGAGGGTAGCTATTACATGGTAGGGGTAATGGTTCCCCGCAAGGCGGCTAAGGTCTACCTTCAATGGGGGATGAGGAAGAGGTCAAAGGCTGTACCCAGCACACCTCGGGATCGTTACAGGGGAGCCTTGGAAGAAAATGAATATATATTACAAGTTTTGGAAGGAACGCCCCGAGGCCAACCAAGGCTTGAAGTGTGGTGATCCCAACCACATTGTTCCCTTTTGCGTCGAGTATCGGTACACAAAAGGGAACAACTAGTAGGGGTTGCAGCTGCCCCTACAAGGCCTTCAAAATCAGACGCAGATAGAAGCGCGCTCTGCACAAGCACACTGTCTAAAGAGCCCAATGGTCTGAGGCTGATGTAGGACCCCACCTAGTTAGCTGTCCAGAGATTGCTTGCACTCGGGTCTCTCTAGGTGGCTCCCTTGCAGACATTGGTGATGAGCTGATAAATTGTTGCCAAGGCAGGGCCCGGTATGAAGAGGGTCAGTAGAGAGTGAGCAGGCGCGTTAGTTGATAGTGGATCTTGACGTAGCTATAGTAGCCGAAGAGGGTTGCAGAAGATGCACCTCGGCATGAAGATGGGAAGCTAGACGAGCTGCTAGTCAGTAAACCAGCTGACAATAGAGATGATTGTGAGTGAATATGTCGAGGGAGTGAAAGCATACTTCCGGTTGGAGGGGGGGAACTATGGTGGAGAAAGTTTCAGTAGAGAGTGAACAGGCGCGTTAGTTGATAGTGGATCTACGCGTAGCTACAGTAGCCGAAGAGGGTTGCAGAAGATGCACCTCGGCATCAAGATGAAGAAGCTAGATGAGCCGGTAGTTAGTAAACCAGCCTACAACAGAGAGATGATTGTGAGTAAATATGTCAAGGGAGTGAAAGCATACTTCCGGTTAGAGGGGGGGGACTAAGGTGGAGAAAGTTTTGCACTTCCCTACTCTCTTGGTGGAAAATAGGATTGGGGAGAGGACGCGAGGGCTGGTGTGAAGATGGGCGGGTGCAAACGCTGGTTGCCCAACCTCGAGGGTATCAAGAAAGTGCGGTTGTTCCACGAGTTCGGGGTCGAGTCCAGTTTGTCCCTCTGTTGCATGAGTGCCCCCACGTTTGCCTAGCTAGTGGTCAAAAGCAATTTAGTTGACCAAGTATTCATAGCCTACACGGGGCCGGTTAGCTAGAGCAAAAAGGAGGAGGAGGAGACACCACCCGAAGTAAAGAGTTTTGCGAGAGTTCGGTGATGTGGGAGAGGCCCCGACAGCGTAGTGGAAAGGGAAATAAAGCATTGGATCGAGATAGAGCCTGGTAGCAAGACTCCCAGGGGCCCCACCTATCCCATGTTTCCCACAGAGCTAGATGAGTTGCGCAAGTAGCTAGACGAACTTCTCGAAAAGGGGTGTGGATAAAGCCTAGTTCCTCGTCATACGGCGCACCAGTTTTTTTCGTACCAAAGAAGGAAGGTGAACTGTGGACGTGCATTGATTACAAGGGACTCAACGTAGTCACCATTAAGAATGTCGAGCTGTTGCCCAAGATAGAGGACCTCTTGTATGCTGCAATCTTTTCTCCAAGATCGATTTGAAGTTGGGGTATCACCAGATAGAGGTATAGACTGAAGACGGCCTTTAGAACCCGCTATGGCCACTACGAGTTTGTGGTCATTCTGTTTGGTCTTATGAATGCCCCTGCTACCCTTGAGAGTGGCTAGATAGATTTGTAGTCGTCTACCTAGATGATACCTTGATTTTTAGCAAAAGTCTAGAAGAGCACCAACAGCATCTGCGTCTAATCTTAGAAAAGTTGCGCACTGCGAAGTTCAAGCTGAACTCGAAGAAGTGTGAATGGGCTAAGGGTCAAGTGGTGTACTTAGGCCATGTGCTAGACAGATATGGAGTTCGATCGGTAGACGTGAAAATAACAGCAATTTGGTACTGGCGTACACCGTGCACATTGACTGAACTAAGGTCCGCCAATTACTACCAAAAGTTCGTATGGAACTTCACCATGATTGCGGCTTTAGTGTGCAGGCTGCTGAGGAAAGAGAGTTTGGAATTTACGACAGACGCAAGCCAATACTGAATTGGCGCCGTACTCCAGCAAAACGATGGAGCGGGGTACTGGCTAGTTGAGCTCATGTCTAGTAGATTGCCTAGCGAGAAGGTCGCTGCATCAACGTATGAGTGTGAGTTGTTCGCTTTGAGAGAAGCACTAAATCACAGGCTACACTATGTCTTAGGGAGACACTTTGAAGTCTACTCTAACCACGAGACCTTATGCTGGCTGAAGACCTACAGTCTTCCCCCGAATACAACGCACGGTCATTATCGCCGAATTTGGACCATCTTGCAGTCGAAATTCAGCTATAATGACCGTACGCTGTATTCGGGGGAAGACTGTAGGCCCGGATGACCCCTAAGTTGACTAGGTGGGCAAGAGAGAGATCAGTTTGACTTTGAGTTGAAGCCAGTCAAGGGGAAGTACGACGTCGTCAGTGATGCGCTGAGTAGAGGCACAGATTTCTTCGGTGCCATGGTGACTGACCTTGATGCAGGCACCGAACTGCACCAGCGGATTAAGGCTGCGCATACTGATGATCCAGTGTGGCATACTGGGTAGCCACACGGGCCTACAGGGCCCGTCCCGGACATTCAGCCTAAAAGCCTAAAACTTAGGGCTTACAGGCCCCGTTCATTTCAGCCTGAATGCTGAAAAACGAGGGCCTGCAGGCCCTACCTCGTTTCAGCCTATTTCTGGGTCTTTGCAGACCCAGAGTTTCAGCCTGAAACGGAGGGCCATTTTCAGGCCCTCATTATTTCGACCTGCCCCTAAGACTCGGGCACGGAAACAGGAATGCGGAACAGGCCCAAAATAGCCTGTTCCTCACATGCTCGAGCAGGAGCTGCAGCTGCAGCCCCTGCCTTCCGTCGGCAGGCTCAAGAGGCACACCCGTAGTACATAGGAAGGACCCATGCACTTCACGGGTAGTCAGGGAGAGGTAGTCTTCAGGATTCGGCCGCAGCACTCAGGAGGAGCGCTGCAGTAGTCTCCA
The DNA here is from genome assembly GCA_003427395.1 of Chara braunii. Classification (NCBI taxonomy): domain Eukaryota; kingdom Viridiplantae; phylum Streptophyta; class Charophyceae; order Charales; family Characeae; genus Chara; species Chara braunii. The sequence continues at coordinate 2,035,590 of BFEA01000044.1, forward strand.
GCGCTAGGCCGTAGTGGTAGAGTTAGCTGTAGTCTTCGGCGCTGGGCGCCATAGCTGAGCTGTAGTCTTCAGCGCTAGGCGCTGGTAGGTGGTAGGTCGTAGAGTGGAGAGAGGCTGGCGAAGGCCAGCGTTACTTACCTGTGGCGCCATCGCTCCAGCTCCATCTTCGTGGTACCTGCATCAAGGCGCCAACTTCACAGGTTAGTACTGGACACAGAGAGAGAGAGAGTTCTTCTTCTTCCTCTTCTAAGTCCACCTTCTCTTCTCACCCTCTCGCCACCTGACTTCTCAGACTACGACAGAGAGGGACGGAGTTGTGACTTGAGACTTGACGACATTGGATCCAGACTTGACATTTGGGATTCAGACGGTTCGACGAGGGATTATTTGGGCTTGTGCCGAAGACTTGGTGTTGACGACATTCCCATCTTCCCCCTCCTCTTCGTCTATCCCCTTCCTCCTCGTCTGTGCATGTTCTGGGCTGGCGCTGTCTTCTCGTGTGAAGCGCCAGACCCATTCACACTATGAAACGATGATGATGATGTATGTTCAGGGCTGCATTACAACATTGATTGTTCGGCTCACTGGTATCTAAGCCTTCCACTGTGCTATCTTATACCTTGTATGGAAAGGTCGGTTCTTGTTCTGGTCTGCACCTAGACGGTATGCAACATCCAGTTTCAGCGAACTAATTAAGAGTGTGCAGACTGCACCCACACAAAGTCCCGGACTACTGTATTGAATATTCGAGATAATCGATATGTTTGACAGGCTTTGCATCCCGAATAACAAGACTGTCAAGAGTTTAATCTTGGGGGAATGTCACTGCACCGAGGGCCATTTCGGTCTGAGGAAGAGTTATGCTAATCTCCTCTGGTCCTACACCTGGGTCAACATGAAACATGACTGCATTGCCTACATCCGGGGTTGCCAAGTATGCCAGCGAAACAATTGTTCCACGCAGGCCCCCCTTGGTCTGTTGAAACCACTGCCCGTCCTGTCCGGTCCGTGTCTAGCGACTTCATGGACATGAAGGTCAAATGCAGAAATGATTGTAGTTGTAGATAGATTTAGTGAATTTGCTGTTTTTATTCCGCTGCCCGCTGAGGCGAAGACCGGCTTAGTGATTAGCGAGTTCTTCAATCACTGGGTGAAAGACTACGGACACCCACTACGAATGTTAGTGACAGAGAGTAGATCACGGGCGAGCATTGGCAACAATTGATGAAAGTTTATGGTTCAAAGTTGACCATGTCATCCGGTAGACACACTGAGACTAACGGTCAACAGAGCAGATTGACAAACTGCTCCAGCAAGTGCTACGCATGTACATCAGGCCCGACCAGGTTGATTGGGACAAGCATCTTCCCAAATTGCAGTCTGTGTATAACAATTTGGTGCATCTATCTTCTGTACACACTCCAAATGAATTGCACAAGGAATGGCAGCCTGGACGCATGTACATGAGGCCCGACCAGATTGATTGGGACAAGCATCTTCCCAAATTGCAGTCTGCGTATAACAATTTGGTGCATTTGTCTTTTGTACGCACCCCAAATGAACTGCACAAGGGTTGGCAGCCCGAATGTTCGATCGACTGCCTGAATCCAGACCAGACTCAAAGATTGCCGCCCGGTACGTGAAAGACTTTTAGAGCAGGTGAAAAAGAACATCCTTAAACCACCAGTACACGGCCCCAGCCTTGCAGAAAAATGAACTTGTTGCCACAAGAAAATTACGGGGCTCGGGGAAGGCCTGGAAGAGCGATGGGGGTAGGAAGCTCGTGGGCCCAACAGGGAAGAAAAACGGGCTGTAAGATGTCCTTCTGGTTCAGGCTGTGCATGTGGAAACACGTGTACGAGAGGCGAAATCCAAAAAAAACATTAAAAGAACAAAAAAAAAAGCAAGCGCCCGTTGGAACAGACACCTTGCTCGTTTTTGGAGACAGGTGGTGTCCAGAAACGAGGCAGGCGCCCGTTTCAACGGGCGCCAGCTCAGTTTCTTTCCCACTTTTAGAGCAAACGGGCACAGATGCGTCTGGGCTTGGAATAGCGTCCGGCACAGATGCAGCTGCGTGATTTTTTTTTCTTTTCTTTTTGTTTCTTTTCTCTTTTTTGGTACCTATTGCTTGTGTCAGTTTGCCCACCCATGAACTGTTGAAATTCAGACCCAAGTTCGTGCAATGACTTGCTGATTCTGCTGCCGGTGGCCCGATTCGAGGCTGTAACATAAGCAGGCCAAATTCGTAATCTTGTTTAGCTGAGGGCTAACCGAGACATCTGACTGTGAGGAAAATTCGTGAGGGACATATCTGTAAATTTGGGAAAATTTGAGGCCCGCACTAACCCGAATTTCCTACAGCTACCCTAACTGCAAATAGCAGGCCAGGGCTACCGCTAGGATGGACAGTCCCTAAGGCTTACGCTGTTAGACGGTCTTATAGCCTATAGCCTGGTAGGGAGAGACCCCAGTCGGTCAAGTCTAGGCTAGGGTAGAGCTATTAATAGATTGTCGAAACTGTTGGGGGCTTTTGGCAGTTGGGTCATTTCTCGTGGTTGTTGTTGCAGGCAAGAGACTGTTCACTGCTGCTACGCGTGGGAGCACGCGAGAGACGTCGACCATTGCCTGATCCTTGGAGAGGTAGCCATATTTGGGGCTCCTCTATCTCGTTCTTCAATTGGACCACGGGTTTTCATCACTACCTCCTCCTCGTCAGCAAAGAGAGTGATAGAGATCAGACAGTCACATGCAGACAGTTCCACACAAAAGCCATTGTGAAAAGTGAGTTTGCCGCACAATAAACTTCCAAAGACAATAGAAAATTCCATGGTCTCGCGGGAAAGAAAAATTAAAGAATAAAAAAAGGATCCGGATTATTCATGGTAACCCCGGACCCGGACACCGGACACTTCCGGACTGTCTTCCGGACCAGTGTCTGGACCATCCGGACTGTCCGGTGATCCGGACATCACCGGACACCGGACAGTCCGGACTGGTCCCCGGGGTGCAAAAATGTCCGGACCAAAAAAAAAA
>BFEA01000044.1:2068387-2080554 GCA_003427395.1 Chara braunii
TGTGTGTGTGTGTGTGTGTGTGTGTGTGTGTGTGTGTGTGTGTGTGTGTGTGTGTGTGTGTGTGTGAGAGAGAGAGAGAGATGGGGGAGGTGGATGGGGGGAGGGCTAAAGGTGCGCTATGTGGCCCGATCTTTTTCTCCGTTTTTTCTCTCTACTTTTATTTTTTTTTGGTGAGATATGTACGAGAGAGAGAGAGAGAGTTTGCATTGGTCAGTTGCCTCCACCGTTAATGCTTTGCGAGCGAAGCCGCAACAGGTCATCTGGTTCCCTGGTATAATTACAATCCTCTGGCTGTAGGCTGGGCAGGTCAGTATCAAGCGGAAGGGCGATTGCAAGGAAGTCTGTACCAAGCTATTACCAACTCATAAGGTATAGATTTAAAATTTTTAAATCCATGTCGGTCGCTATTTCTTAATTTTGTATTTTTACTATTTTTAATTTTTTGGTATATATATGTTACAAACACACAGTCTGTCCGAAGGGTAGTGTCCCATGCCAATGTACATATCCCGTACTGATGTGTGTGTTCTACGTGATCTTGGTTGTTTGTGGGCAGATGAGAGGATTTGCTACTCTCAGAAGTTCTTGCTGGAGCTGAGGAATGCACCACTTTCAAATCGTCCGCTGTCAGCACTCGGTGTTGCACAGATACCCAACATAACTGTGGGTTCTGTACCCTCGAAGAATCCTGCTGGTGTGATCAGAACAGGTTCTCTCTCCCCCCCCCGATCTTCCAGTCACCCTTGCGCACTTCCTGGGCTTGATGCACCTTGTGCCCCCGGCTCCTTTGCACCCTTTCCTGCCTCGAGTTCTATATCTATACCTTCTCATCACTCTGGTCATTCCAATCAGCCTTACTACCCCAGTTCTTACCAGTCCTCTGCTCTCCTGTCTTTGACTCCTCCAGCAAGAAGCCCGCCAATTCTGGGTCACATTTCGCCAGCTGCTATGCCGTCTGCTTCCCCCATGCCCAGGTATGTTTTCCCAACTACAATTCCTGTGCCCACTGGGTCTGTTCCGCTCGGGTCTTCTGGCGGGGCTGCCCATCTCCCGCCCTGGTGCACACAGGCTCGGAAGTGACTTACACCAGGTGTGGAACTGGTGCCGAACCATCATCTGTTTAGACTTCAATCAATACCTGACAGCTTGTGTGTCAGCATTCATCGGCTGAGGGAGCAATCATACTTCCCGGGTTCTGTATCGGCCTCGAATGAAACAGAAGCCCTCTTCATGCAAAGTGGTGCCTCCTCTCTTCCTGATTGTGTGTCAGCATTCATCGGCTGAGGGAGCAATCATTCTTCCTGATTGTGTGTCAGCATTCATCGGCTGAGGGAGCAAACATTCTTCCTGATTGTGTGTCAGCATTCATCGGCTGAGGGAGCAAACATACTTCCCGGGTTCTGTATCGGCCTCAAATGAAACAGCAGTCCTCTTCATGCAAAGTGGTGCCACCTCTCTTCCTGATTAGGGAGGTTCATGGCAATGAACCCAAGTGCCTGTGCCAGCAGGTCAGGGATGTTATGACATCAGGTGCTCGGTGGGCATAGTGCGGCTTCCAGAACCATTCTGAGAGCAATCCAGAGTTTGGTGGAGATGAGGTGGGGCAGAAGTTTGTGAAAGATTTGTAGCTAGGTATTGAGAGGGGAGCAATCTGAACGCCTTCCGGGAGTGGGAATGGGGATTTGCGAACTGCCTCAGGTAGGTAGATGATGCATTTGGATAGTAACTCAGCACTGTCAGCAGTCAGGTGTGAGAAAAGCGATAATGTGCCATGATCTTCCTCTAAGTTGGATTACAGGACTTTTTCAGAGTCTGCGTTGTGGAAGACAATACTCCTTGACACTTGATGGATTACAGGACTTTTTCAGAGTCTGCGTTGTGGAAGACAATACTCCTTGACACTTGATGCATGGACCGTAAATGGAGAAGTCAAGTTTTTTGGAGGATCAGCCGAGTTTTCAGAGTCACACACACAACAAACACAAAAGGGAACTGCGTGCTGAAAACATCACTGCGGGGTTCCCATGCTGTCCCACAAGTGATGAGTGACATCTGCAGGTGCTTTCTGCTGCTTCTGCTGCTGCTGCTGAAGCATGAGGTGTACTGCCAAGCGGTTGTCAGGGTTTTTGTGCAGAACTGGATTGTCATCTTAAAGTGCCCTTTCTTTTCTCTAAGAGCGGATGTCAGTGCTGAGTTTCTCTCAAGAGAAGTCTTTGCAGCGTCAGATGAGGGTAGGGGAGGGGGATGAAGAAGGTTGGCGTTGTAGTTCGCTTGGTGCAGTGGCCAGGGCTGAAGTGCACTGAGGTGGCATAAGCTCTGGTGAAGTCTCGGCGAGTTGCATCAAATGGCAGGTGGGCATCATTTATCCATGCATCTTGTTGGGTTACAGTTTGCTTCTCTCTATATATAGATCTGGTCAAATGACAGCTTCTTTGCCAGTGTTGCTTTCATCAAATAAACTTTCAGCGGTCACAGTCGTGATCGCAATGTTGCGTCTCCTGAACGATTCTGAGAGACCCCTCCTTGTGCTGTGTTGCCCAGCTCCATCTTTTCTTTGTGCCTTGTACATCAGTTGGTTTTCAGGTTGGGGCACTTACCATCCCAACTACGGATTGGGCCTCCCTTTTCACCACGATTGGTCTGGTTGCTTCACGGAGAGGCAACGGCATTTGCCCATGTCTGCTGCTACTCCCTCTGGATGACTTCATGTATCCCTTGACACAAGTTGGCAGTGCTTTGGGAATAACGAGTCTCTTATGTGCTGTTCCGTGCCCAGGCCTTTACAATCAATGTCGTATGCTTCAAATCTTGCATCTCTGTGTCTCTTTACTTCTAGCTTACGTCTTGACATACGTTTCCTTCTGTTTTGCTCCCTGATAAGATGTGCCTGCGGACTCGGTGCACAGAAGGACACGATCTACAGTGCGAGCTCATGCACAATATTGTCCTGGATTGTGTGCTCACCTTTTGATGATCTGTGGGGGAGATCCGAGCTTCCCCCACAGATGGTGCATTGCACTCGAGGAGTTTGATTTGCATGTACATTAGAGGGACGAAGAGCCGTGCGGCCAGCATTATGAACGCAGGGCTGTCACTGCATAATATAATTGAATGATTTACTATACTGAGTATACTCACATACATGTGCATAGTACTGCATACTGAGTATACTCACATACATGTGCAAACAGGGTTTGCCGTGCAGGCCAGTCCAGGTGTGCCAGTTTATGAGATATGGAATTGTCTCTCGATGCTGTGATCGTACGAGGGAGGAATCGTCGATTACATGCATGCACACCATCCACTGTGCCCAACAGTTGATGTGGATGTCTGCAGTTTGTCGAGAGAGGTGATGGCTACCCGCTGGTCGACCTTATGTAATAATACAGGACAGCTTTTGGCCCAAAAATGTCTAAGGATCATTCCACCACAGACGATGATGGTTCAATGTGCAGATGGGAACACATAATTATGGGAGCGCACATGTACATGCCCACGTGCACACACACCGCTGTGGTTGCCACCTGCAGGTTCTTCATCATCCATGCCTGCGATATTGCCAACATCCCCCTGCTGCAATCAGCCAGCACTTTGGCCCTGGCTGCCCACACCACACTTAGGAAGGTGACCCTCACTGTGTCAGCTGCGTAAACTTATTCAATGGTAGAAGCTGCTGTCCCTGCTAACCCCATGCCCACCAGGAGGCTGTCTTCCCATCCCCTTCCTCTTTTCAGCGGGACATCAACACCCACATCCCCTTCCACCAGTCCCAGAAGGCTGCTTGGCTGCGGCAGGCCATCCAGAGGTGTGACAGCGTTTCCTCGTCAGCACCACACTCTTTACAGTCCTTATCATGGAACCTTCTTTGTGACGACATCCAGTGGAATGATGCCAGAGCCAGTTACACAAGCTTTGGATTTGGATGGAAAAGGGGTTGTTATGGTGACAGTTGTTTTGTGGCACAGTCATACTTGTGTTTTGTGGAGTACCAAAAATCGCAACACACATGAGAAGAGGTTAACAGAGTCCTAAATTTTCAGGATTTTTTCAGGGTCATTATAACAAACGTCCCATACCTTTTACGCCAGACTTGTCACCAATCCATAGAGTGGACAGCAAATAAAACAACAGAAAAACACAACAACAACAAAAAAAATGATCAAAGGGGCCTTAAACCCCAAGGCAAAAGTGCGTTTTCGTGCAAAATTCACTCTTTTGAGTCTTTTCAGTTTTCAGGATTTTCAGAATTTTTCAGGGCTGGCCAAAACAGTGAACTCCAAGACCCCAACAAACACCAAACTTGGCACACACAGACCTTGACCAAAAATAAAACGGCAAAAAAAGCAAAAAACAAAAAAAAAAACTGAAAAAAATGATCTCCAATCAGTCCAATGCACTTTTCAGGGTTGGGGTTGTTACCTTGGGGCTGAATAGTGGGTGGGGGTCGCTGTTAACCTTTGGTGACACACATGTGAGCCAGTTACACAAGCTTTGGATGGAAAAGGGGTTGTTATGGTGACAGTTGATTTGTGGCACAGTCATACTTCTGTTTTGTGGAGTAGCAAAAATGGCAACACACATGTACACAAAACGGTCTGGCTGAACCTTCCCCCTGCCCAGCACATGGATAAGACACATAGCCTTTCAAGCAATCACGAATGTCAAGAGATGTCCACACAGATAGAAGGAGGAGGAGGAGGAGGAGGTGAAAGATAGACACAGGAAGGGAAGGAGAGGAATAGAACTCATCCCAGATATTCCCGAAACGCGACCATTCGGCTGAAAGATATAGAACATAAAGCACTGCCTAAACATCGTAAGCTATTCGTGAAGACCTGGAGCAGCGGCCCTACGCTGTGTTTTATCCGGCCGCCACTGCCGGAATCGCCAGGGGTCTTTGTTGCTAGGAAGAGGGAAAGCGTACGTCGAGGTTTCAGAATAAGTACTGACCAGCGAACCATTGAAGACCAAAGGACCAGAGAAACCTAGAGGTAGGCACAGAAAAGGAGTGCCAATCTTTACCAAAAAGAAGGATAGGAAGACAGCATAGGACAAGAAAGTCGACCAGCAGCGAAGAACAGCCAATATTCAAGACCAAAGAAAGACCAAGGTTCGTCAGACAGACTGTCGTCACAATACCCATATGGTATGAAAATGACGTCCACTTCCTAGACCGCCATTTGTCCAATAAACAGACCGTCGATTACAGACCTTCCTGTGCTTTCCGGAAACTTTGAAAGATAAAAATAACAAAACAAAAACAAACATTTGAGAAAAGAGAGAGAGCCTAGTACTACTCGGGGCCACCGCCCCATGCCCCTACCCAGCACGCTAGTAGCCACCCCCGAAAAGACCCTGCCCCCCATCCTGCCCTTGGAGGCATCGTTTCCGTCATGCCCGTTGACCCCCACCCTTCTCTGCACAAGTTGAGATTGTGCAAGTTGAGATTGCCCGTTGCCTAGCCTTTCTGCTCTTACCCTCTTGTTTCTCCCAGACCCTGCCTCCATCCTGCCCTTGGAGGCATCATTTCCGTCATGCCCGTTGATCCNCCGTCATGCCCGTTGATCCCCACCCCTCTCTGATTGCGCAAGTTTGAGATTGCCAGTTGCCTAGCCTTTCTGCTCTTACCCTCTTGTTTCTCCCAACCTGTGAGCATCAGAACCCAATCCCAGATCCTGGCAAACTTTGCTGAAAAGGTAGTCAATCCATTGTCAAAAAAGCTGTCCGGAAATCCTGGCTTTCGGAGTTCGATTTTCAAGGTGAACAGGAAGGCCGCCTCCGTTCCCTTCATGGTGGTGTATGATTTACCACCGTTTTTTGCTGTCTGCTGCAGGAGTCGTCAAAGTGCTGTAAATTTTGAAAGAGCAACCCTTCCTCAAGGCAATTTCGCTGGTTCTTTTGCAAAGCCACACGCTGGATTCCCCACGGCCATTCCACAACCTTCATCACACAGACGAGAAAAACCCAACAGTCACTATCATTTGTTTGCTCCAACGACAAATTACTGTCGTAGAACTCCCGAAATTTGCCCAGTATTTCTTCGGCCTTCACGAGTGATAGGGCATCCTGCTCCTTGTAACGAATGAGGAGGGACACATCATCCGCCATTCTGATACCCTTTACCAGTTGCTCATCCCGGCCCAGAGAGATCAGGAAGGAGAGTTCATTGAAAGCGCGGAGGAGTGAGGCCAGTGTGGGAGTGGAGGCCTTGCCCATCGGGATCTCGACTTTTTGCTTCAGTACCCTGTCACAGGCCTTAAAGAAGGTATGTCCGAGCTCGAAAGAGAAACTTAACGACAGAGTCTAGAGACACCGTTTCCCACGCCACCTCAGCTGTGCCAAATTTTAGTCTAGCACCCTTCCCTCCCAATTTAATCAGCACACTCTTGCATACTCTAATTGCCCAGAAGTCCACGACCCAAATTGCAAAACATTTCCTTGAAGCAGTTTTTTGGCCACCACTTCGTGTCCAGCAATTTGGCGGAGATGTCCGAATTGCTGGACTTTGTGCCTGGAGGCTCGCAAGAGTCAGTACAAAATACAGGTAGGTCCTGCGCTATCGTGAAGAGGGTCGAAGAGAAAGCACTTGATTCTACGACGTGGAGTACAAAAACTAATATTGGATCTTTGGACTTAAGTTCTATATAGACTTGAGTACAATGTCACGGGTCTCACTTCACTCACAAACTCAATCCTTCTCCGGGAAAGGTCATATACGTATGTATTCCATAATCTGGCGAAATTAATTGAATTCAATTCTAAAAAAATAAATTGTCTGTATAGTAGTGTATACGTGATCCTATGGGCGCTCTTGCGTTTTCTTTCATTTACTTCGGCCTCTCCCAAATAAGGGCGCGATGCCACTCTGGCTTATTTATTTATTTATTCGTTTAATAATAAGGCAACTTCAGTTGAAGAGCCGTGCGATGGGCAACCATCTCGCACTCAGGTGTGTTAGGTCCATATTGGACTTAGGTTCTCTACATGTGCTGGTAAGTACGTCAGTAATCAACGTAAATACAAAGAAGACGTGCTCATAATGAAGGCAGCACTGACGAACCGATCTCCTTTTCCCAGCACATTATTGATCTTCCTGAGAGTCGGCGCAAGGTCAGTCGTGCTCCTAAGATTAAAATCAGTTTCGTCAGGCAATTCCCACAGGAGCTGATTGACAGACAATCAGGGTTCAGCCTCCAGATAAGTCTCAAGTCGGGTGAAACAGTGTGGCACGGTCATGTTTTCTTTACTGTGTTGTGCATATCGAACATGGCAACACACACATTTGCAGGGTTGGTGTGAGCAAAGTCGACCACTTGTCTTAGTGGGATCGCTAACTCTGGCCGCCACAGTGAGACCTTGTACGTCAGTCCAATGCGGCCTGGGAATATGGTCAGGGTTCAACCTCCCAATGAGTCGATGAAAGTCTGACGGAAGAACAGCCGCACGGTCGTGCTGCTTTTGTGGATGTGTGTGTAGTGAACATAACAACACACAATGTAGCCTTGCTAAGCTCTCAGTTCAGGCCGATTGGTACGGCTAGGGTCGGGAGGCCACACCAGTGGATATCCATGGCTGAGCTCTGCGGCTTTTACAGACTAGTTTCTCAGACTCACTGCCATTCTTGTCAGGGGTTTGGACCGACAGTCTGCTAGAATTTCAGGGTCGGTGTGAGTAAAGTTGGCCACTTTTCTAAGGGGTACCGCTAACTCTGGGCGACGTTGTGAGTCCTTATCCATCAGTCAAATGCATCCTGGGCAGACTGTAGGGGTTCAACCTCCTGATGGGTCGCTGCACTTTAGTAAGGGGTACCAGTAANGTGAGTCCTTATCCATCAGTCAAATGCATCCTGGGCAGACTGTAGGGGTTCAACCTCCTGATGGGTCGCTGCACTTTAGTAAGGGGTACCAGTAACTCTGGGCGACGTGGTGAGTCCTTATCCATCAGTCAAATGCATCCTGGGCAGACTGTAGGGGTTCAACCTCCTGATGGGTCGCTGAAAGTCCGATGAAACAGTATGGCACAGTCACTCTGTTGTTGTGGAGTTACGTATAGCGAACATAACCACACACACACACACAAGGTGCACAGGATGAATGCATACATAGAGTACGGAGACGAACACGGTCACCTCTTCTGCAGACAAAGGTGCACACTCAGATGCGATAGAGATCTCACACATTTGGTTGGGAATGGCCATGCAGGTAACAGCTATTTACATTGCTTTTAGTACATCGAAGTAAAGCAGTCTGATGACAACGAGGTATAAGGTGTGCTAAAGATCTCACACGTTTGGGAATGGCCCCGGAGGTAACAGTGGATGTGATTTCATTGCTTTAGTACAACTGCAGAAGCACATGCACACAATGCCATGCTGCGTAACGTCAGGGTTTCACAGGACAAGGCAAATTGTGGATTCATGTTGTCGTATTCTATCTGTGGTCCATGGAATGGTGTTTGAGTCCGGCGAAGGTTTGACAGCACACGCTGCGATGCGCAGCCATCAGTGTAAGATGTTTTTCGTCCTATTGCCCAAGCTAAAGCATTCATCTCCAGTTTTGTCCACATATAGGCGCACTCACACACTCGAACAGTGTGTTGCTGATTACCTTTTGAATCTGTCCGTTCCACAGATTATAAGGAGACTGATTTTAAGATCTGGGGGCAAACTATGGGATCCCTCGTCTTGTCGAGTAATGTCATGGCCCGTCGCCCATGGAGTGTGTCATCTCTGGCGTGTTCACAGGTGTGTAGGGCACTACCTTCTTTCCCCGAACGGTGCGGATGGTCATTTTCGCTGCATTTGGACTGAACTGTGAGCCGAATACGGCCTTACGTTCTATTCTGGGATGACAGGTAGTTTTGGCGTCGCATGCTCAATCACTCCATCCACTAGTCTCATGGTGTGGTGGGTACATACGGCCTCCTGATAAGTCGGTGAAACTTTGATGAAACAGCCCCTCGTTTGTTGTCCTCTTCTCCATCTCTGCCTACGGTTTACCAGGCATCTCTGCTTGACGATATAGATTCCATGGTCCATGCCACGACTGATGTCACTGATTTCTCACGAAATGATACTGTTTCCTTGCCACAACAAACCGTCCGCAATATCTTTTATGCCGAAGATCATTCCTCTGGCCCCGTGCTGCAGCAACACAATGTACCAACACTCTGCGACCTTCGCCTTTGCACAGCCACAAACACTGTCACACTCGGCTGTAGCCGCCATCGTCTCTGTCACAATCACTACAATGACAGGGTTTCTGCATCCATGTGTGCAGAGGACTGCCCTTCCGTTCCTGAGTGCAGGCACCTTCCGCATCCGGACACCATGTGAGGTTCAAAACGGGCTTCCCATTCGGGTTCTATAACTGTTTAAGCTAATGCTTGTTTAGCTCGATCCGCAAGAAAAAGGAAGTGGTTCCGTCCCCAGAGGCTTGGCAACTGCGACCTGGATGGATGCCGTGTGAATGATCAATCAAATCGGAGGGCGGGAAAACACAACTCCCGACCCCTATCTTTGATCAGTATTAGAGTTCTTGGATTTATTGTGTGGGCTCAAGATGGGTCCCTCTCATGGCAACATATTAGAGTTCTTGGATTTATTGTGTGGGCTCAAGATGGGTCCCTCTCATGGCAACATGAGAGTTCAATCACTTCGCTATCCCATCAAAAATGGTAAAAGGAGCGTCTACATATTCCATTCCTTGAAATGCAGTAAAAACTAAAGCTAGAAGAATAGTGGCTAATATGCCATAAAGGGCTTGTTGTTTTAAACCAGCTAATAGAGCATGATGAACCCAAGTCACAGCAGCTCCAGATGAAAGTAGAAAAAGAGTATTTAGAAAGGGGATTCCCCAAGAATCTAACACATCAATACCTTTTGGAGGCCAAATAGCTCCAATTTGTATGGTATTATTGGAGGTAGACAAACAGGTAAGACTGCTATAGCTATTGATACTGTATTGAATCAGAACCAGATGAATGCAAAAGGTGCCTCTGAGAAAGAAAAGCTGTATTGTGTGTATGTAGCAATTGGTCAGAAGCGTTCGACCGTAGCACAATTAGTGAAAATTCTTTCAGAAGCGGGTGGCACGATTTCTCGAAGTAAGGCTTAGCCTTCGGCCCTTCTTTTCAAAGATGCTCATAACTCGACGAGCTAAAGGCTCCCCCGGGCTGGCTTTTCTCGGGTTTCTTATCAGCTCCTCCAGGCTCTCCCACTTTGTGGCTGTTTCCAGCATATAGCGAAGTGATTGAACGGGACCCATCTTGAGCCCACACAATAAATCCAAGAACTCCAATACTTATCATAGATAGGGGTCGGGAGTTGTGTTTCCCCGCCCTCCGATATGATTGATCATTCACACGGCGTCCATACAGGTCGCAGTTGCCAAGCCTCTGCCGGCTTACTTACAGTCGCTAACTAAGGACCTCCGTGAGAGCTGTATGTAAGGAAACTTGCACATACGGTTTGGGAAAGGCTCTCTGAAGGCGTCAGTTATGCTATTTCACTCAAAGATTTAGTAGGTTGGGTAGCCTTATATGTCCATTTTGCGGCCATGGGCCCTATACTGAATGCATGGCCTTTTGTGGTGGCCGTTCTTCCTTCATTTTGGCCTGCAATTGACATGCCATTGTCGGGGGTGTATGGTGGGCATGCTCAATGCCAGCCGTCATGGCAATTGTTGCACTGAGAATGCTCATCTAGGTCTTCCATGTGTTCATCCTCCTCATCCTTACAATGTGTGTCATCTGTCGTCAAGGACAGACTCATTCTTGAGCCTTTTCTTATGCTCTTTCGACTTCATCCTCACTCCACACTCCGTACTTTCCCTCACTTTCCCTTTACCGTTCTTTGTTTGTCTGCTCTTCATCTCTCCTCCCTGTGTTTATCCCCTCCCCCTTCACTCTGCCCCTTTCTCACAGCGTACTAGTGGGCCGTTATGGTACATGGGTATGGAGGCAGCTCGCGCTCAACTTCATCGACGTGGCGAGCCTTGTACATGAGAGGCACGGTGAAGGGGGAGTTAACAGAAGAACACGTTTGACAAAAAAAAACGTAAGTTTAGAACAAATGAGCTGTTCATACGGTGACTCAAACGGTCGCCCCAAAAATAAGAAATAAAATAGACACAAGGTAAAATCGTATATCAAATCGACTTCTGGCATCTGATTTGCACAGACTTGCCCGAAATTGCCTCTATGATAAACCAATGACTTTGATATGGGAAAAACGAACGGTTTCAGTGTGCCCTTCATGTTTGTCTTGTTTTTTAATTGTTTATTTTTGCCGTTTGTTCTGCATAGTACGCCCTTTTAGTTCATAGTTCTGCAACTATACAACCCCGCGTTTGTTGTCCTCTTCTCTCTCTCTGCCTACGGTTTACTGGGCAGTTCTGTTTGTGACGATATATATATATACACATTGATAGGATGAGGTGGATGAGCACATGGAAGACCTAGTTTGACGATATGTAGGCATATCAAAGTGGGATAGCAAGTGTGGAGAATTCAGCTCACTAGCATCTGTGGGACACATCCAATGCACGGTTCGCACAGTAGTGGAACATTGAATTTGGGAGTTGTAGGGTGGGACATCCACAGTGCACTGTAGGAGACCAGAATTCACAGCCAAGTGTAGCATACACAATGATTACGCATCCACCACAGATTTTCCTACTTGTTTCATGGGGAAGGAGGAGAGGGTGAAGTGTGGCTGGACACTAAGTGTTGGAGCACAAAATTTTGGAACTTGCTGCCCCAGGCAAGTGTGGGCATCCATCTGCTCGTTTCTTTGGAAAACGTTTTTGCAAGAAAACGGATCCGTTTGCAGTTTGTTTTTAATAGCTTGCATCCATGCACAGAGTAGGTACAACTTTGGGTGAGGGGCGAGGGAAGGGGTGTGGAGGGGGGAGGGGTGAATAAATGGGAGACCGCGAGCATGAGAGAGAGAGAGAGAGAGAGAGAGAGAGAGAGAGAGAGAGAGAGAGAGAGAGAGAGAGAGATCACTGGTCGGTTAAGTTTGTGCCTAGACACACATGCATGGGGAGGAAGGAGGGAGGGGCGTGAAGGGAGGGACGGCTGAATGAATGTGTGTGTGTGTGTGTGTGTGTGTGTGTGTGTGTGTGTGTGTGTGAGAGAGAGAGAGAGAGAGAGAGAGAGAGAGAGAG
>BFEA01000044.1:2092706-2103443 GCA_003427395.1 Chara braunii
ATATATATATATATATATATATATATATATATATATATATATATATATATATATATATATACGAAACAGTTTGTCACAGCCCCTCGTTTGTTGTCGTCTTCTCTCTCTCTGCCTACAGTTTACCGGCAGTTCTGTTTGTGACGATATATATATACTTTGATTTTGTTTAAGGTAGATTATCATTACAGTGTAATCAGTGAGGGGATTCTGCAGACTGTTGAGGGTTCAGCCTCCTGATGAGTCAGTGAAACTCCGACGAAACAGTTTATCACAGCCCCTCGTTTGTTGTCCTTTCTCTCTCTCTGTCTACGGTTTACCGGGCAGTTCTGTTTGTGACGATATATATATATATATATATCGTCAAATAGAACTGCCCGGTAAACCGTAGGCAGAGAAGGAGAAGAGGACAACAAACGAGGGGCCGTGACAAACTGTTTCGTCGGAGTTTCTATATATATATATATATATATATATATAGTGTAAGAAAAATATATTGTCACCATGTTTCCCCGTACGACCCGGTTGTGCAGGCACCGAGGCAGGTCCTACCAAACAAACCAAAAACAACAAAATTATAATATATATATATATTACCAATACAAACTAACAACTACATTTGGCAAGTGAAAAAAAAAAAAAAAAAAAAAAAGTTTTTTGCACATTTTTAAAGCGTCATCAAATTACATCTCATATTTTTATACACATTTTACAACTTCGAACATCGCACTAAAACCATCCGTCTCGTGTTACATCCATTGTTCCCATGATGCATCTCATAGGACGTTTGCCCATCCACACATCCGTTAGTACATCCGTCGGTCGATCCACCTGTCCATCGAATGCGATGAAACGTTTTATGTTTATATTAACCCTGTTGTTGTTTGCCACGTCCATCCGCCTATCCAACGAAACATTAATCAGTTTGTTGTTCAAAGAGATGTTGATGAACAGTAGGCGATGTCATCTTCACTCCCGTGGGTGATGTGTTCACGATTCTTGTTTCTTGTTATTTGGTTTCAAATATAAAGTTCCCCCCTTTCATAGGCGCGTCATAGACCCTCGTGATGGACGACAAAATGTGTCGTTCCACGAACACATGCGTCGTCTGCCCCCACGCATAGAGGATGGCCTTACCCAATCGTAATCGCAGGAGATTGAAGACACCATTGACCTCGACGACGTAGAGAAAGATATCCAGACAGTGATAACCAATCTGACCAACGAGCGCGTAGTGCTTCCGACGTCGTATTGCCGGATGAGAACGATTGTGTCGTCATTTAGGAAAAAGAACAAAGAATTGGAGCATCAGGAGGCTTTGTGCCTATCCGCGAGCACGGTTTGCAGTGCGGGTAGACAAGGGCCGTGTCATTTTTCCGCACACTTCGACGCATTGTTTTGCTGTGGCCGCTAACAATCATGGCGGGACAGAGTCAACCTCGGTTTTTCGTTGCCACACCCTGCATCGTCCCTTCCAGGAAGCACGACGCAGATGCCCAACACATTGAGTGCATACTGAGATAATTCAGGGTCGTGTGCTTCAGTGTCATCTCGGGGTGTTGGCCATGACGATAATCAGAATTCCGGTCGATGTGAAGGAGAACATTCAAACGATGTGAACAAGCGAAAAACTTTCGCCCATGGGCCCCCCCGCTTGGACTCGATAGCAAATTCGAAGCGTAAAGACCGAAAATAGTACAGGTATTTTACGACCTATTTTTTTCTGGGTCATCGAAGTTCTCACAATGCATCATGGACAAAACTCGTATTAGTTGTGCTACTTGTGCTTGTTATTGCAGTTATGTGTTGTCATTTGCATTATGTTGCTTGCCTGTTAGGTTGTTGTTATTCATGTACGTGGGCCTCATCACCCAATATTGATGTTCTCTCCTTTGGTTTTTCGATGTTACCATTCCACGAATCTCCGTAACAGCGATACCGTTTATTATTACGCGTCCATGACGCCTGTCACACCGAAAGTTGACAAGTACCGAAATACAAAAACAAGGACAAGCTGGAACAACGACATTTCGTTGTTAGCGTCAAAGATTACCAAGTGCTCAGACTAACAACTGAGATCTACATTCGTAATCATGTCTTGGAACACATTCGAGTGCTCATGTCAAAGCCAACGACTCACTTCAGTGGCCTTGTGCTCCAGTCGGTCGCCGGTGATAAAATGTATGACGTTGTGTATCCTCTTGTCTACCGTCTCCTCGAAACACACTATGGCACTATCTCTCAAGATGGTGTCTTGAGGCTTGTCATATCTGCGCCATATTGTCTGCAATGGCGAAGATTTTTCGGGATATTTATTTCCCTGTTGTGGGAACCGGAGCTAATTTCTGCCACATTTGTTGCAGATACTGTTGTGGCGTCAGTGTCATGGAGCAGGCACGACCTCAAGCAGGCAACGACGAAGATGACGGCGACATGATATACGATCGTCGACCAAGACGTAGAGGAGTATTGCGCGGTCGAGGCGGTGCAGGACTCAGGTTGTCGGGGCGCGTTCCGGACCATATCCTGGTGGTCGTTGCGGCACGTCGCCCAAGGCCCCCTCCCCCGCACATGAATGCGGATCAGATACAGGTAGCATGGCCGCATCCAGCGTTCTTGGTTAAGACTGCGGTTGCGTACGTCGGAGGGGAAAACCGCATAGACAAGTTTTTGCACAGTGTCACCCTCTTGGGGGACGATTGCCTGGGCTCAGCGGCTAACAGACATGCGGGGTACAGGAAGTTTGCGACTCTTTGCGGCTACAATCAACGCCAAAGATTACCACCTGAATTTGAGGAGGTTATGCGTATACGATGGCCTAATTTGCCTGACGAAGATTACGCTGGGTTTGTTCCAGATCCACGTGCTCCACCGGAAAACGATGACCCTCGGCCTAGCTAGGTGGAGGACAGGTGAGAGAGAGAGAGAGAGAGAGAGAGAGAGAGAGAGAGAGAGGATTCATAGTGATAGCTGAGACAGATACCCAATCCATAAAACATGTGCAATGGCAACAACATCGATCACCCCTGCTTCTACCACACTACCACCGTTACATCTCTCTTTCTCTCTCTCTCTCTCTCTCTCTCTCTCTCTCTCTCTCTCTCTCCTTCTGTCTCTCTCTCTTTTTTTTTTTTCTCTCTCTCTATATATATAGTTATCTATCTTTATAAAAACAAACAAGTAAATAAATAAAATATAAAAGTAACTTATTTAATTTTATTATTTCATTACCTTCCTTACTGGTTAATACAATCGCGCAATCACGAGGTACAATAATTGTAGGACAGATCATAGAAAGAAAGCAAAAGAAGTATTTGGATGGAAAAAAAAAAAAACCAAAAAAAAAAAAAAAAAAAAAAAAGGAAAAAATATCGTTCAGAGTGGCGACTGTGGCAATTGGTTCATTTGTGGGACGTGTCATTTGTTTTTTTCCTTTGTCTTTTCTTTGACCTTTCTTTTTCACTTGCCTTTGTGAGGTATGCTTTCCTCCTCCTTTTTTTTACCTCATTCCCTTTTGGTTGCGTGCAAGTGGGTCCTAGTGACACACGACGATGGGGGCAGCCAGCGCTGAACTTGTCATCCACGTGGCCGTCCTTATACGTAACAGGTGATGAACAGGTGGATATTTCCTTCCTTACTTATTTTCCTTTTCTTATATATACATATATATATATATATAGGCAAAAGAAATGCAGCATACGCAAAAACTCTGACGCACTTAGCGAACAGTAAACACAAAAAAAAACAAGAGAGAGAGAGAGAGAGAGAGAGAATAAACAATAAACACGTAGCGATGAAATCTCCAGAATTTGGAATTGCATCAAAGAAAATGTAGTATCTATCAAGGATTGTGACGCACGTAGCAAGCAATAAAGAAAATAAACAAATCAATCTCGAATTGAATACGACGAACATTGTTTTTGTCATCCACATGGCGTAATCACTCCCGTTCAACGAACACCTCCTGCGAAAGCATGGCGCCTTCGAACTAAAGCCGGTTAGCGCCCCCCTCGCTGCCGGAGTCCGAGGACAACTCATCCTCAGATGAGTCATCGTCACTTCCCCTGAACTTTCCGAAGTCCTATGAGGCACGAGTTTGTTGCACGACTTTTGGAATGAAACAAAAACAAAGCAATCAAACCATCGGGCTCCGTTTACCGCAATCCTGCAAACGTCACCCACCGACGACGCTCCGCACGGTGCAACGTCTATGCCACTCGTGACACATCGTGGCGGTTCGACATTGCTACGGAACTTTTCGGGACTCCTCCGGTGGGGGACTGGACCCGTAATATGTTGCAGCAATGAGACGTCGACGACCTGATCGTTGAACACGTTGACGGTGATGCTGATTTCGGGCTACCGCTTGCTGATGAGAACGTGGCGGAGATTGATAAAGCTGGAGTTGTTCAAACGTTGGTAATGCAGAAATCGGATAGGCGTCGCGCGCGAGACTTAGTATAAATCAGCGCGGACGCAAGGCTAACTCATATCGACTCGTAATGCAAGCGTACGCAAGCGGACACCATGATGGCGTACTAAGTAGTACCCATACTCATGCGATCCTCGTTGATCTCGAGCGTCGCATTCGACATTCAAGTGTCGGCTGACATGCGCCTTGAGGGAATGATCTCTCGACGCTGGACAACCGCCTAGTGCGGTTGAAAACCACACCCTCTTCTGCACCCTGCGGAGAGTGGGTGGTACACAAGTTCATACCTGTGGTGGCAATCGTCTCTTATCGCCCTGGAGACCAGCTTCGTCATCTAGGACCTGGAAAGAAGTCAAGGGGTTTGACTTTGACGGCTACCACGGATTACAACGTCCAACTATAAAAATTAACAAGCAAAATCAATCAATAAATAAAATAAGCATCCCAACACCCATATATCAAATCGGGACTCGAGACAACAAACAAAAGAGGGGGAAAACATAAACCCATCAGGTATGCAGATCGCGCGACATGTGGTTGTCATTCCCACTGCCTCCAAAGTATGGCTCATATACCAAGCTCCAAAATACTAACCTGCATAAAACACAGGCACACACAATAACCACATTGTCATACACCAATGTGGTCAACTTTATTATTCCTTGTAGCTCACACCCCGCCTCACACATTCAAGCCTCAGTCATAGTTCAACTTTCCATAAATCTCATAGACTCTTTATAATGGCCATTAAAATAAGTTTGGTTAAAACCCTCAAGGAAACATATCAAATCACAGGGCTAAGGCAATCAAGTTGAGGTACAGGTGTAAGCAAACTTGTGTCGTGAGCCGATAAATCGGCGATCAACCAACCGACCTATTATCAATGATAACAGAAGATGATTCTCGTCGGATCAAACTAAAGTTAGTCCAAATCGTGAATCGAACGTCCAAAAGACGACCTGTATCATACGATAGATCAAATCCCCATGACACATCCTCATTCAAGACTCTCCTGATAGCTAGGCCTATGTCTACCCCTAAGCGAGTGCCCAAAGAAGGTAGACCTATGGCAGAATCTCCCTCATACAGAGTGGATCGCCAGAGTCGCCACCTGTCAAAATATACTCTATCTCCTTTAAACTAAGGAAATTTCGGCAGCGCTTCCCATAGGAAAAGTGCCTTCTCAGAATTTATATCAGCCTAAATATGAAAACAAAAGTAATCTCCAACTTTTCAAAGTCAAACTTTGTTTAACTCCTTGAATTAGCAAAAATTTGGAAACACTCCCTTTAGAAAAGGAGACTTCCCATATTTTCACTAAGCCATATATAAAAATAAGACAAGTTGAACTTTTGAAAAGTCAAATTTCGACTAACTCCTTAGATTTGCAAAAATTTCGGCAGCGCTTCCCGTAGAGAAAGTAGTTTACCAAAATTTATACAAAACCAAGTTCAGAATCTAAAATGACTTCGATTTCTCAAGGTCCAATTTTGTCTAACTCCCTGAATTAGCAAAAATTTGGGCAGCATCCCCTTTAAAAAATAAGACTTTCGAGATTTTTACTAAGTCATATATAAAGTCAGACAAAATGAACTTTGAAAAGACAACATCTGACTAACTCCTTGGTTTTGTAGAAATTTCAACAGCGCTTCCCGTAGAGAAAGTAGCTTGTCAAGATTTATACAAGACCAAGTACAAATAAAAGATCCCAGAAAATACAAAAATTGACCTAAGTAAAAATAAACTTAGCTCAGAAAACGCAAGAATTGAAACTAACTCCCCTGCCTCCAGAGTTCCGCCTGAACTCCGGCAGAGCTCCCACAATCGCCTTGTCATTGGTCATATACAACTCATGCAATCGATTGCTGGGCTCTTAGGGTTAGCTGAGGTAAAGGTTAACTCAACGGGGATCAAACCCTAATCAATAAGTCAAGGGGCATGTATCTGAAAGGTTCGCACAAAGACAAGTATGGAGGAGGATGGAGGAGGTGGGCACCATGATAGCGTCTCCCTCCTCTCCAATACCCCATACTCTCCTTCTCTGGCTCTGTATGATGCCTAATGATAACAATCAGAATAAAGATATAAAATAATAATAATAATAATAATAATAATAATAATAATAATAATAATAATAATAATAATATACTCAGGGTCGACTGTTGGTGGCGACCAAGTAAGTTCTCTCCCTTTCTCAGCGTGTGTCTCCCTGTGTTTCACTTTGTGTCCGTGTCCTTAGGATACCTGTGCCTCTCGTGTCACCATGTATGTGACCTTGTGTATTTGTGTGACACGACGCACGTTGCATATCATAAGGGTGCAGACCAGAGCAAAAACTGACCTCTCTCTCTCATAGTACAGGACAGCACAGCGGAAGGAAGAAATACCAGTGATCAGACCAATCAATGTCGAAATGCAGACCAAGCATACATCACCATCATCGCGGTTGCGAAGGGCCTTGGCGCTCATACAAGAGGAATACGCCAGTCCCAAACGTACACAGACGAGGACGAGGGCGATCAGACGAAGAAAGAGATATGGTGCAACAGCCTCGCTATGTGTGTGTGTATGTCTCACCACGTGTGCGTGTCACATTGCACTGCGAGTCTCTGTGTATGTCACAGTGGCTGTGTACCTATCTACCGAATCTGCTTATCTGTCTGGTCTGCCGAATCTGCTTGTCTGTCTGGTCTGTTTGTCCGTCCTTTATCAAAACACAGCGGAGCAGTAACGCAACACGATCCGTTACAATGTGCAGCATGTGGAGACCACAACATGGGACACAACAGGCAGGGCGTGTATCCCAATAAGCTGGGCGGATGACAGGCTCATCCTCACGACGCCATCGGCCAGTGCATCACACGTCCCCAACCTTTCTTCCCATGATATATTCCACTGATAGACAAGGACACACCGTATTGCACAGAGTTAACATATCCCTGAGAGATGGAAGTGGTCCCAACTTTACTCACACTTGCCCTGCAATGCTAGCAGATTGTCGGCCCAAACCCCTTATGAGAACAAGGTTAAGTTCAAGAACCCAGTCTGTCAATGCCATAAAACCCACCCCACATACTCATTCACTGTGTGTGTCTGTGTGTCACCCGTGTAATTGTGACGGTGCCTGCGTTACAGCGTACCTGTCACGGCGTGACTGTGTCACCTTGTCACTGCACCTGCGTGGCTGTATATCTATGTGGTTTCACAATGCCTGCCTCCGTAACTCTGTATGTATGTTGCGTGCACGTGTCATTGTGACTGTGTATGCCATGGTATACTTAGTGTTTGTGCCCCCGTGCAGCTGTGTGACTGCGTATCTGAGCGTCGCTGTGTCGCTGTGTATGCTTGGTTTACTGTGTACTCTGAGTGTTCATAAGTGTGTGTGTCTTTGTGCCTATGTCACTACGTGTCACAGTCTGCGTGTGACT
This sequence comes from Chara braunii, assembly GCA_003427395.1. Lineage (NCBI taxonomy): Eukaryota > Viridiplantae > Streptophyta > Charophyceae > Charales > Characeae > Chara > Chara braunii. The sequence continues at coordinate 2,100,564 of BFEA01000044.1, forward strand.
GTGTAAAGCCTGTGCATTGTGACAGTGCACAGTGTCACAGTATCTGTGTGACTGTATTTTGCTGGGTCCGTATGATTGTCACTGTCTGCGTGTTCGTCACAAGGTATGTGTGCGTCCCACCTTGCAGAGTCTGTAGTCCCAGTCCAGCCAGTCCGGTCTAGACCAGCAAGTACCGCCAAGGATTGTGTGTAGTCGGGCCCAGGGACACAGGGCAGACCGACGAGTCACAGATGTATAAATCAAGAGGGTGCACACAGCCATTCGAAATGTGCCCGTATCTGGATGCCATATCTCTGAGTTTGAGTGGGCACATGCTGCCAATTTGCCGCATTACTGTTTACATGCATGAAAGTGTGAATGAAAGCGAGTCTAATTGCTCAATAGTGATGATAATAATAATAATAATAATAATAATAATAATAATAATAATAATAATAATAATAACGTAACGAAAACAAGCAACAGCGGAACGACAATTCCAGGTTACACCATCTCATCGAAAGCCTGATAGTCAGAATGTGTCTAAGGAGCAGCATTGCACCAATAATACACCATTGGGGTTCGTAGTTCTGAAACCACTGCTCAGGAGAGCATACTCACTCAACACCAACGCGAGATCCAGTCCTACATGGCGCTTAGCCCCCGCCTATTCCTACGCAGCAATTCCAGTCAACGAATTGTCAATGCAACTGTTGCCATTAGTGGACACCCGTAGTACTTGAAGATGTAGCCCATGTGGATCATTATCAATACAAGGTAAGTACTCTTCACATCATCATCATCATCATCACCTGACGCAATATCTACATCCTACCTGGGTCAGCGCCCAGACAATAGGTGACAGATCCTATCCAACTTACGATTTGAGGTGCCACGGACGACGTCGGCAGCTCCCTGAGCAGATCTCAGACAATGCCGCCATCTCAAGCACCAGGTATATTTCTTGCAATCGGTCAGAACCTCGATCCGCAATACACAGGTGCCACATGCACCCACGAGAACGACATGTGCCCTTACATCTCTCTCCCTCTTACTTTTGTGTTTTGTTTGCCTGAGCAGTTGTCAGTTGCCGGTTATCTCTTGTCTGTCACTGTACGCTTATTATTCTGATCTATCTCCGCTTATCTCTATCTGTATCTGTCTGTTTATCTATGCTTATCTGATTGTTTTGGTTTTATCTTGTCTATTTGTCTGTGTGTATGTCACTATGCATCTGTATTATTGTGTATGTTTCACAGTGCAGCCTGTCACAGTCTGTTTGTCTGATAATCTGGTTGTTCGTCTTCTGTTCGACTGCGTCTGTCGGCCCCTCTCTCTCTCTTTTCTGTGAGGAGGATGAGTAGCAACGAAATGACAACCTTCAAAAATGCACTATCTCGATGGAAGACAGACGGTTTCTTAGCGTCCAAAGGCAACATCGTATCAATACAATATTTAATGGGGAATCGTAATACCGAAACCATTGTCTATGAGAGCTTTGCTCTCGCCACCACCAACATATGTATCTGGATCCTACTCTCCCTACTCAGCTACTGCCTGTCTCTTGATTGACAATGCAACTGCTGACGTCAGTAGATCATAAAGTACCTGAAGACGTTACCCATGTAGACCATGTGTCAATACTAGGTAACTGCCCTATACCATTATCATAATAATCATGGAACCAACTTCGGTATCCTACTTGCTGCTCAATACCCAGACTACCGACATCACATGCTATTTGGCATAATCTACCATGTTGAATATGACGACATCGGTTCTCCGAAGTGTGGACAGATAGCGGCTAATGCCGCACGCCTGCTGCACCAGGTAAGTCATTCTCATCATTCATACCCTCGACCCCCAACTCACAAATACCGCTAGTACCCATAACCACCGTGCACTTAATAATGATAGTAATAATAATAATAATAATAATAATAATAATAATAATAATAATAATATGTAAGGAATCTGAGTGTGAACGATATACAGGAAACCAAGTTTCGAAATCACACAGATGTCCAAGTAGTCGTGTCCAAGCAGAGAGTACAAAAGCACCGAGGAACCATCCATACAGAGCAATACGATGAAGTAATGAGCCAATGTTCAAGCCCGTAGGCCATATCAACACAATATTCATAGTTGTTTCTTCTCTGTCCGGCGCCCAGCCCACTCTACCCGACTATTCTACCTACAACTGTGTTCCCTCATCAGGCTCACTTCGACTCTCGAAGACCAATGTACATGACTGTCAACACCATAGCCGACCTCTCGTCATGTACCAGGTGCGTATCTCGCCGCCCTCATCAGTCCTTGATAACCCCACACTTCGCCTCCTTTCCTAAAGACCACCAAATCGCCCTCTTTTCCCATACTCACGCACACACACACATACATACTCACACACATCTTCCTTATTTGTAGATTACAATAATAATAATAATAATAATAATAATAATAATAATAATAATAATAATAATAATAATAACGATAATAACAATAAAATAAGAATAATAATAACTTAGGTAATGAATGTATATAAGCTATCTTTCCGATCTGGTTCAGTCAAAACGAGGGAGCTCTGGCTGCGAGGTCGACAGTCGGTGCTTCGACCAGGTACGTCTCTCTCTCTCACCTTTTCTTCCTCTCTCTCAATCAATCCCTCCTTCACTCAGTTTCCCTGCGGTGGAATGACGTTGCCCTTGCTGCCCGTGCGCTCCTCACTCCACGTGTTCCCAATACGATGAACCTTACGAAGATTACCCGGGCCTTCCGCCCCGGGCAATTGATCCGTTGGATTCGTCAGTGCAGAGCGCGCACAGCCGGTAAGCTCTCTCTCTCTCTCTCTCTCTCTCTCTCTCTCTCTCTCTCTCTCTCTCTCTCTCTCTCTCTCTCTCT
>BFEA01000044.1:2117640-2153846 GCA_003427395.1 Chara braunii
CGATGTGCAGCATACCAGGACCTCGGTATGCAGATCACGACCAGCACAAACACGCCTCCAACGAGCCGGGCGAGTGAAAGGTAAGCTTCCCTTTTCCCCGTCTCTCTCCTCCTTCCTCTTCTTCTTCTTCTTCTCCTTCTTGTCCTTCTTCTTCTTCTACTCGCGCGGCTATCCGTTTCTTCTGGTCGTGTGCGCTAGCACCTTTGCGCGACCCCCCCTTTCTTCCTCGTCTCCTCCGCCGTTCTCCTCTTCGCTCCCCACTTGCGCTGCCGCCCCGCTCGCCCTCCTTCTATCGCGCGGTCATCTTCTTTCCAAACTTCCCCACAAGCTAACTAGCCCGCTTCCTGCTTGTCACCTCCTCTCTCCTTTTTCCCCTTCTCTCCATCTCCTTCTTCTCCTCCTCCTTCCCTCCTACTTCTTCTTCTTCTTCTTCTTCAGTCTTCTACTACCACTACACCTCCCGTTACTCTTCCGCGCGTCGCCCTTCGTCCGCGCGACCCTTCTTGGTTCCATTCAGAGTCCCCCTCCGCCTAGACTTCGAGGTAGCGAGCTGCAGGTACCTCGAAGACGAAGTTGGAGCAACGGCGCTACAGGTAAGTACCTCTAGCCTCCGCCCAGCCTCTCTCTCTCTCTCTCACACATCTCTCTCTCTCTCTTTCTCTCTCTCTCTCTCTCTCTCTCTCTCTCTCTCTCTCTCTCTCTCTCTCTCTCTCTCTCGTAGTCCGCAGATACTGAGAAGTCAGACAAGGAGAGGGTACAGAAGAGATGGTGGACTTTAGAAGAGGAAGAAGAAGAACTCTCACACACACACACACATATGTAGTGATCAATGCACCTTTCCCACTTCTAGCGGTAGGTTCATTCACTTATTTATTTATTTTGTTTATTTATTTTGCTTATTTATTTTGTTTATTTATTTTGTTTATTTATTTTGTTTATTTATTTTGTTTATTTATTTTGTTTATTTATTTTGCTCGCTTTCATCGTTGATAGTGTCGGGGAGCAAGTTGTGATATCGAAGACTTACCTTTTCCTTATTTCTCCCCTCGTTGTTGTTGTTGACGTCGTCGCCACCGTCGTTGTCGTCCGCGCAATCCTTATTCTTCTCTTCTTCCCTTCTTCTTTCCTCCTCCTTCCTTCTTCTCCTTCTCCTCCTTCTTCTTTTCTTCTTCTTCTTTTTCTTCTTCTTCTTCTTCTTCTTCTTCTTCTTCTTCTTCTTCTTCTTCTTCTTCGCGCTTTCTTCCTCCTTCGCGCAGTCTTTCCCACAGCATCCCCAGCGTCAACCCGCCAAGATCACCGCGCTCCAGATACTTCACCGACCTATTTAATCGGTAGGAGCGACGGCGGTGTGTACAAAGGGCAGGGACGTAATCAGCGCAAGCTGATGACGCGCTTACTAGGCTTTCCTCATTCAAGACCGATAATTACAACAGTCTATCCCATCACGATGAACCCCCTTCCCTTCTCTCTCTTCTCCTACTCCTTTCTCCTCCTTCTTCTCTTTTTTCTTCTTTTCTCCTCTCTCTCTTACTACCTATTCCTCGCTTCTAGCTGCGCTTTCTTCCCGCGCGCCTTCCCTGCGCTGTCCCTCCCCCGTCGTGCAACGCTCCTCCTTTCTGTGTCGTTCGTCCGCGCACCGCCAAGCACTCGTCGTGTTTGCTCGATGAAACTCAGCCCAAGCGCGTGGGCCAGAATCACGCCCTGTAGCCTCGACCTCGATAAGAATGAATCCGCCCGTGATTTGGTTGCGGATTCATTGTCTCGACGAGTCTCGTGAGATACGTGATAATAACAATAATAAAATAAAATAAATGAAGAATCTAACTAAAACTAATAACTAAAATAAAATAAAACAGAATCTAACTACTTACTACCTTAGCCTGCCAAGTGGCGGGCCCCYGTTATAACGGAGGCTCAAGTTCCAACTAACATACTAACARCTACTAACTCCTAATTCGTAGGTCKCGGGTTCRAGTCCCGGCCTACCAAAGGYGGGGTACAAAAAGGTAAGTGTGAGCTYCTTATCAAAAGGAGCWAGCTCRAGTTCAGGCCGGTYGGACTCGATCCCCATRTCCCCTGCCTAACAGTCCAACCCRAAACCTGTTGAGCTAGCTCCTACTTCRTGTTGAARAGGAGTAGCTTYTGTATATRTGTAGGGGTAGGGCTCRGTCCGCCTAGTGAYATGGSCTAGTTTCTAAGTTTGCGGGTGTGCATGCTTGTTGGACTGCACGCCTGCCTGAGTGCTTGTCGGTTTGAGTGTGGGTGTGATCCGCAAGTCTGTGTGTGTGTCCCGCTGGTCTGTGCGCGTGTCCCGTAGGGACACCTGATTGTTTGAGCGGCCCGACATGACGGTTCTTACCTATGGCCGCGGCTTTGAGGGCTGCAGTGAAAACACTCAGGTAGCGGGTCGGCAGGTACTTAGCCGTGGCTGTGATATTGAGGATCGCAGTCGAGGAAACACTCAAGTGGCAGAAAAAGAGGCTCGCGGCGGCGGAAAACACTCAAGTAGCAGGCAGGTCGGTACCTCACTACGTAGAGGTAGATGCGTTTGGTACTCGACTCGGAGGCCGAGTAGAAGAAGGCAAAGTTGACATTTTTAGAGGCCTTGTACCGGTACGTAGACCGGTACCCGTCCATGCCTCAGCGTGTGTTGTAAATCTACCCGATGTACCATTAACTCAATCAACCCCTCGACCTTTCTGGTCGGAGGGTACTACCACTGACCCTAACCATTACAGTGCTCGTCATGACAATGCGCGCGTATACTTTTCAAAATTTTCTCACTGATTTGCTCCCGGCCTCACTAGCCGAGGGATTTGTTTCAAGCGTCACGCTCAAGCGTGCACACCTTTTCCATTCCAGACTAACTCCATCAGGGTAGTCGATGCCGTCACCGTGTCGAATGCAAAAGCGTGGCCAAATACCCTTGTAAGGGTATTTGGTCTGACATCGCCCAGACATAGTTCACCATCTTACCTATCCCAGCAGGCATGCTCACACACAACCCCCTCACGACAGGTCGTGGTTGGTGGACGCTGGACCCGCAGCCACCCCGGTTACTCAGCTTTCTCCCGCACTGTGGACCAACCCAAAAGGTGATCTCCCAAGGTCCTCGACCGCTGCGACGACCACCCATGTTCGACGTCATTGCAAGTGAATCAGGCCCCTCGGTCCTGACGCCGGTTTCGAAGCCGACCTTTGAGTCAAAGGCACAAAATAAAATTGGTAATAATAATAATAGTAAATTTATGAATGCATAAAAAGTAATAATAATAATAATAATAATAATAAATAAATAATAATAATAATAATAAAAGCGGGGGAACGCAAAAACTGAGGGGACGAGGGGCTACATGTCCCACTGGCCTGCGACGCCGCGCATACCCACGCCACGCATGGTTGCGCCCTGTCGTCAATACCCCGCGCGCCCCGCTTACCCAGGTGAGGACCTAAGCTTCCTCTCGCGCGCGCCGTCAGGCGGGTAAGGCTGCACTGGTGTGATTTGCAGAAAATACGCCAAATACCCTTGTAAGGGTACTTGGTACGACAACGTATCGTCAAGGAGGGCGGTGACACAGTCGCCTTCCATCCCTATTGAGTGGGGATACACGACTTCTCTCCGTCCGCTTCGTGGTTCAACAATTTTCACTCAATTTTTTACTTTCTTTCGAAGTTCTTTTCATTCGCCCTCGCGGTACTTCCTCGTCGTCGGTCCCGGAGTCAGTTTCCGGCCAGGTTAACAGACGAGCAAATGGAAAAAATAAACATAAAAATAAATCAACAAAATAAAAGTAGTAGAATTGAAGAGGACGAGGACCTGTCGACGCCCTCTTGGTCTTACCAGTCGAACCCAGGTTTGGGCCCGTCCGGCAAACCAAGGGGGACAGTCCCTTAAAACCCTCGACCCCTCAGTTCCGCTGATCTCGCTCCTTTACTCCACCGCCGTGTGCCGACCTCGAACCCCAAACCTGTCGCTTGAAAGTCCAGTACCGTAACCATTAGAACTAGGCCGAGGGCTGAGCTAAGTAGGCATGAACTTGCATATGATTAGTCGCGGGCCCGTGATTAGTCCTACCCATACAAAGCAGGCCTCCGCCTCGGCCTACCAGCCAACTTCCTGGTCGTCAGAAAACACCGAGATGCCACCCGCGCCTAGGATCGTAGCTATCTGGTATCCTGGTCATCAGGCGCACGACATACTTTGTCGAACTTCCCGACCTTCTCCCTTGCTAGCTTTGCCAATGCGACGCCTTTTAACATGTCGTCAAGCACAATTTTCCTGCGCATGTGTAAAGTAAGATCTTTATCTCCCTCGCGATAAGCCCTGCCAGAGGTTGGGCTAGTTCGTGGAGTAAAGCTTGCCTCTATAAAGAAAAGAAAAATATAACCAAATTGAAAACTACAGAAAATGATAACCGGAACCTATGGCTTTGATGTCTTCCGAGGCCCTGATGTTGTCGAGGACTAACGGTCACTTCACAGTGCAACGCAATAACTCGTGCCCCATACTCTCTTATTTAGTCGTACTTGACTCGGAGTCTCGCCAAGAGCGAGGTTGTGGAGGTGAGCATCCTGACGGGACTTGCCCCATCAGCGTGCTACATTGATCAAGGAAACACCGTGTGCGACTCGGACTTTCAAAAAAATGACGGCAAATACCCTTGTAAGGATGTTTGCTATGACAGCGTCCCAATCGTCAGCAAAGAGCCGCCCTAACAAAGCAACGTACTCCGGGACGGCTCCGAGCTCTCTGTCTAGGAATTCCCAAACATATGATGGTAGGGGGTACCTCCACTCTGACGAAGTATCCCTCAACCAATGCCTATATGACATTGGGGCTATAGACCGCACCAGCTCTATGAGTTGGAGTCTCTCGTCACCCCAACGTAGACCTCCTGTCACGAGAGAGTAGTAGATGTAGTCCGTGTCAAGGTCGCTACAAGCGCAAATACTACTCCCACAAACAGCTCGTCAGCTACAAATGTAGGCACATTGACCCTCAATCGCCTGTTTGAATGAGGGAAGAACCCCAGCCCAACAATACGGAGTTCTCCCGATATCTCTCTAACAGGGAACTTGTTAGGCCATCGTCGCACATCTCGCTCCTCTTCCTGTTGGAACGAGTCTATCTACTCTTGGAGATTTTGCTCAGCCCAATCTATAAGTCTTCACGATGTCCAAGTAACAAGAGACAATGCGATCCTCTTTGTCGCCTCAAAGCTCAGATAGATATAAGTCTTTACCTCTTCCTAGCCAGCTCCTTGTATAAGTCTACCCCTATTGTCTCTCATTCCATTTAGCTCTCGAACATCCATAACCAGATTCCCGACCACAAAAATATCGATCTCCATCCAAAACAATTGTCACTTTCGCGAATTGGACGAGAGGGCAGGGTGAACTCCACCAACTTTAGGGGCTCGTATGACAATTTCACCGTAACGAGGAACTCCTCAACAGCTGCTAGAGACCACGTCCGCCCAAGTAAGCCTCTTCTACGGCTCGTAGATCGAAAGAGGCTTCGAAGGAGCAGAAAAAACAAGAAAAAATGACAAAGATTTAGAAGACTTTTGGGGATCGGGTTTGGAACAAGTCCCAAAGTAAAGACTGTCTGTAGTAACCTTGAAGCGAATCCTAAAACTAACCTAAGCGCGGGCGATGCCGAAATCCGGACTTAAACAGAGTCTACTCCTTCTCCAGTCGAGTGTGGTACCTCACACATGAAGAAATACGACACAGTCAACTGGGATTTCCAAGAGAATAATGACTCAATGGGAATTGCAAAATCAATCTGGGAATTTGAATATTGTCAACATTTCTCAAACTCTAATCAAAGCTCAAAGTTGTTCCTGACCCAGGCTCGTTCCGAACACGAAAATTTATCATGTCATCGACAACAGCGCCATTTGTGTCGCACTTTTTCGGTCAGGCCACTTCTGGCGATTGAAAAACCAACAGGCTGTCATGCAAGATTTTGATGACTTTTGTATTAAATAAATAAATTTAAATGAAGCAAATCCCTTCCTGTTGTGTGCGTCCGGCTTCAAGGGAAGCCCTTCAATTGCGATTTTCGCCGGTCCCCGATCTTAGGAATCTTGTATTTTGATTCAGAATAGCAATGATCATGCTAATAATAATCATGAATTTTTTGTGTGTTATGCATACATCAATTTTGCCGTTTGGTTAATTTTGAGAACTGTGACGAGAATCATCTGAGAATAGAATCATTAAGCAAAGTCAGAGCAGTCGAAGCAGGACAGGCAGACTCGAGCAATGACAAGGGTAAGTGAGGGAAACATGAGAACTCATAATAATCTCAGAAAGTATAGATGAAAGAAGAATGACCAGCACTCGTCAAGAGTCCTCACTCATCCCTCTGGGTCGTACACTCAATCTCTCATTTTGTTGTGTGTTTCCTATGCCTTGAGCCATAATCCCGTACTCCCTGAGATTGTGGCATATGGATATAGAGTCACCTAAAGCCTACAAGCTCCAAGCACTTTCATCCAAGGGTCATGACGTGAAAGTCAACCACAGCACAAAATTTCTCCCATAATGTAGAGAGATACAGTTGTGAGAAGATCCCTCGTCTCAGATGTTAAAACTCGGACTGCTCAATAACTGCCTCATAGTTAATCTCAATGGGTGAAATATACCTCTTAGCCAGGTCAACCAAGTCACCTCAGCAGTAACCGTTTGTTAGGAGGAAGAAACCGGAGGTCTAGGATAATCGGTATAGAGTTTGGGTCCGAAGCTACGAATCAGCTTGGTACCATTCTCGTCAGACTCTCTTTCTCCTCAAGGTACCTAGCTGCCGAGATCCAGACTGAGTCGAAGTGCTCATGGGTTTCTTTACCCTTCTTCAGGTAGACCCTCGGGTCATGGATGGTACATCCTGCAAACTCGGTATGAACCACAAAGGCTGACAAGTTTCCCTGCCTGAAACTGACTGCACTGACGTAACGGTTCTGGAAGACACCCTTGAGTGCAATCCTATTGAGACTAGTCAACACTGACTCGTTAACTGGAGAGGACTGAATTAAAATCATGTGCAAGATGGATGTTGAAACTCATCTCTGCATTTTTTTTATGAACATCGTCTGACTGATACGGGCCTATGAATCGAATGACAATGACTGAAGGCAAATTGATTTTGACTGAGAGCTTCAAGTAACTCGGATAACTGAATGTTGCTAAAATAATAGGTCATTAAATGTTGATCTCTTAGTAGCGAAAACGCTAAGGAGACTGCAGATTGCAGGGCGACTTCGAGAATTGAAAATTATGGAGCGGAAACATGTGCTTTTTGCACTCACCTAAGCCTTGCCCTGGCTTGATCAACAGTTTCTAGAAAGGAGCTCGTGTTGTGCAGTTTGTCATTATGATCATGGAATTGGATAACATATATGATATATTTTTCCTCCATGATTCTACTAACTGCAATCTTCCTCTTAACATGTTTGTTGTGCTCCATGTCTCGAACTGCGTTTGTTTCTCAACCCTCAAGCTTGTCTCGATTGATGATGTCTTTGACTACTAACACTTCTGCATCCGATGTGTTCCTTTATCTCTTTTTCCGAAGTCCGAATTTCAGATAGGTGCAAGGATGAGAGGAGGGATGGTTTGTTGTTTAACGGCTCCGTACCGAGATAATCAGGAGTTTTTCATATTCGGTCTACCAAATGCCTCTCCCATCTCTCTTTTTGAAGGTTCGTGTTGTGTGCACCCACCGGCTAGCAACCAGTGTTACTGCAGTAGCTCTGCTTCCACCACTTTCAACTTTATTATGGTGGGAGATACTCAATATAACCGGAAGTGTGGTGGCCTCATACTTCACGGTGGAAAGTAGTATCTCCTGTCCTGTTGTCACGGGTGGTGAAGGATAGTAAACACTGAGCTAGTGCGCTTCCCAAGTAACACAATGCCCTGTTGAAAACTGTTGTCGATTCTCTCGGCTTGCGTTGCAGGGCGTTACTGGTCCCTGTGTTTATTCGCGCGCAGTATGGGGTGTTATCAGGTTCTACCCCAGTTTGTACGCAATGCAGAATTTCGCAGAGAACATTGATTAGTCGATGCTCGACGTGAAAAGGAAAGAGTGATAGCCATCAGTGGTTACCCTAAGCCATTTAAAAGGATCCACACCGATTTTCAGACTAGATTCTCAAGAGACTTCTCATGCCCTGCCAACGGTTGTCTAACACCGAATTCCAATAATAATGTTGTCGATGACCCAAGGCATCCACCCGTTGGTATGGGTGTCAAGTCAGGCTATGAGTGGCTATTGAATGCACAATTGTGAGGTCTTCCGAGTTTGGTTTCATCAAAGAGCTCAATAACTCTACAGTCTAGAGTCAATCAGTTCAGTTGTCAACATGTATGAGCCTTGTTTAATTTGCTACAACACGTGGGTCTCTCTAACCCATTCTGGTATTCCTCTGCTGGCACAAACTCACAACAGCAAGTTGGTCCTTATTTTGCCTAACCCGAACTTGGCGAGTAGTATACAACTTTTCTGCAACTTGTTACGATGTCGGAGCTGATACCCTTACAGGGATATCCGCTCATGTTTTTATGGTCGGCACAACGTCGCCACCAACAGACAGGCTGAAGACGGCTAAAAACGAGAAATGAGGCAAATCCCTCAACTGTTATGATCAAGGAAAGTTTGTCAGCGCAAGCGCCGAAACACCGTGCTCACAGACTAGAGTCGATCGTCAAATTTTTTCGAATGTTCGCCTGCCTTATCGTGGCATACGCCGAGGAGATAAGGATTAGGGGGTTAAAATTTTGAATGACCTTGCACGCCACTTTGATCAGCGCAAAGACTGGAGAAGGATTAATAAATTAAACCGTCGACCATAGAGGTTGGAAGGTTAGTCTAACAAAAAGGGAGTCGCGCGGGATGCGACGACGGCACACCGAGTTAGTAGGTTCCGGCTAAAGCAACAAGGTACGTTAGTTATGAACAGGCCTTATAGCCAGGGCAGCCGAAAGGGACATGCCGCCTATCATGGTAGGCGGCGAAGCCAGTAGAAGACCTAAAACTAATCTTGGATGGCAGGCTGTGGACCTGTTACCCCAACAGAACCGGCCTGTACTCTACTTATAGCCAGGCTGCTCCTATTCTAAACGAACTAGGAGCTAGCCCAGTAGGTACAAGTGCGGGTCAAAATGCTGAAAGGTGCAAGGATCAAGCCCATCCTGCCTCGGGCTAGCTCTTTTTGCAGCCCGCCCGACCACCACTTCGAACTGCCTTGGGGAGACAGGACTCGAACCCGTGACCTCAGAATTGATAAATATTACGGTTAAGCCCGTTGTGACAGTCGGCAGAACGGGGTAGTTAGCAGTTAGAGTCTCTCTTCTGTTTTAGATTTTATTTTTATTTTCACCTTCATTTGTCAGAATATGTTTCTTCTTTTCTTTTTTTATTTTATTTACTTAGGATTTGGGCACTGTGGTTTATCTCCGATGCATTACCGTTGCGGATCTGCCTCCTAATCCCGGGCAGGTTCAACGAAAGTAATATGAACCACACGACGGGAGAAGGAAGCCGCAGTAATAAGCGGCTAGGCGAGAAGCACAGCGGCAAGCGTACGGGCCAAGAGGGCGAGAAAAATGGACTAAGTAAGGAATGGGGAGGCAGGCGTGAGCATTCGTGAATGCGCGAGCGAACACGAGAGCAGTGGATGCTAGCGAGGGCTTTCGTAGATTTACAAGCAAGCACGGAGGAGCGGCTTGCGCTATCGTGCGAGCCAACAGGCAAGGAAAGCGAGCAGGAGAGGAGGAGAGAGAAGTGAAGGAAGGGAAGAAGAAGAACGAGAAGGGGTGGCGTGAAAAGAAGAAGAAGAAGTAAGGGGGATAAAAGGAAGGAGGAGGAGAAGAAGGGAGGGGAAGGAGGAGAAAATTTAGCATTTACCTGCGAGGTGGGGACGAGTCGACGTACAGCCACAACGAACTCGGCGAGAAGAAAGAGAGAGGTAAGTCTCTCGGCAACCCTCATGCCACCTCCTCGGATAGAAAACAATCGAATCCCCCCCCCCACAGCGGCGAAGTTATCACTACTACACATGTGTGTGTGTGTGTATGCAAGTGTGAGTAAGGGTGTGCAAGTTCCTACTTCGTCGGGGGTGTCACTCTACTTCCGTCGGTAGGACGAGCAGCACCGAACACTCGTGTTGCTCAACAAAGGAAGCTACGCTACAAACTTGCGTGTGTGCGGCGTGCGTCTCTGTTGTGTGTGTGTGTGTGTGATATCATGTTCACTATACAACACTCGACGTAAGAAAGCATGACTGTGCCACACTGTTTCATCGGACTTTCAGCGACTCATGAGGGGTTGGTGTGTGTGGGTGTATGCGTGTGTGCACCCGCGCACTTGTGTGTCGTATGGCAGCTGCCGCTTCCTCGAAACCGATCGATTACCAGTAACGGCGACGTCATTGGCATCATTTAGTCAGTGTGCGAGTTAAAGTGGTAAAAGGGGTATGTATGGTTGCGAAACACCGCTGACATCTGGTGTTGGTAGGAAAGGTCCTTAGCATGTCGTTAACGGGTTGTATACAGAGTCCTATCGATTGGTTTGCATTCGGCGTTTATTGATTGATGAGTATTTCGCGACTGGTTGCCGATAGCGATGAGATATGAAGACAACCAGGAGTGTTAGTCGCAGGCCGTATCTGAGATCGCGCAAACGAGGCAGGCAGTTTACCTCGGTGCAGTAGTGATCAGTTTAGGATGACTTTGGGCAGGGAGGAGTGTGCTCTTCCACTGACCCGCTCTGAATAGCTCTCGACATTCGTGCTAATGGTGTATACCTACATCGATGATCATGTGTGTGTGTGTGTGTGTATGAGAAACGAGAAGAGGGAGGGAGGTAGGAATCGACCAAATGTGAGGGGTTGCACTTACCGCCCCGATCCGTGAGAAAGAACACCCTCCTTAAACCCCGAAAACAACACTCCTCGGCTTAAATGTACCAGGGCGGCAAAAATACGTTGAATACGTACTATATAATTTATATTATTATTTTAAAGTGTCGCTGTTATCGTTGACTAATTTCTATTATTATTATTACTATTGATATTTTTTTTTGTCGTTGTTAAATACCAACTACTATCGTTATTGTTAGCATTTGACGATTCTAATTATTGTTGTTATTATTATTTTTATTATTATTGTTATTATGTTTATTATTATTTCTATTATCGCTATGATTATTATTGTTATTATTATTATTATTATTATTACTACTACTATTATTATTGCTGTTATTATTATTATTATTATTATTGCTGTTGAGAACTGTGACGCCTCTACCATTGGTGTCATAGAAATCGGGCCATCATCGACCCGACCTGTTGAAAACGCGCATGTAACTAGCGTATACCCCATGACTGAGATATGCCCGTACTTCGGGAAAAGCTATTGGCATCATCGTTCGATGGGCTAGATAGGATCTACTATCTGTAGATTGGGCGTCGAGCGCCAGGTAGAATATCTACATTGGTTCTTCATTAATAATGATGAAGAGACTCTATCAAGCATTGTCGAATGAGAACTCTCGTTTGCCTTCTTACTTGGTGAGGCTCTTGATGCAATCTGCTATTGATTCGAGGTCACGACAATCTAGTCTTGTGAATGTTATGCTGCTAAAAAGTTCGCTATTACTTATTTTCTCTATTATTACTTCTATTATTATTATTATTATTATTATTATTATTATTATTATTATTATTATTATTATTATTACTATTATTATTATAATTACTATTGCTATCATTATTATTATTATTATTATTATTGTTATTATTATTATTATTATCATTATTATTATTATTATTATATGATCAGACTCGTTTTTTTACTTCACACACATACAAGAAGATGGTGATTCACATTGATGCATAGCGCCCTACTCCAAGCTCGAAATTATGAAAACTGAGACCCAGTTCAGACTCAAGATTGCATCAACAGGCTATGGTGCGTCAAGACTACACAACGCAACTATTGCTATTGTGTCCGACACCCCAGTGAACTTCACCCTCGAATCACCCTGGTTAACCCACGAAAACACGCACAGACACAGAATAAGAGAAGAGAAGAGAGAAAGGAGGGGGAGAGGAAGAAAAAGGAAGAAGGAGAAGGTGGGAGAGAGGGAGAAGATAATCGTCCGGCCTCGTCCGGAGCTTATCATATGCGAGGGCAGAGACTCTGGGACATGTAATGCATCAGTCGGTGATGTAGCAGAATTGTGCCCGGCACGACGGTATCAGGCGAGTGAAGTAGCCTGTTTCTTTATAGCGATACTATTGACTGAGATTTTATTATTATTATTATTAGCATCATTATTACTACTACTAACAATCCCGAGCAATACTAACTTGGTTTAGGATTTGATCCCTGGGGACAATGGCATGTGTGAGTGAGGGATCGAGGTAGTGAGGGATGTGAGAGATATACCGGGTACTGGAGGCGTGCGACATTGGTCGCCTTATGCTCGTACTTCGGGAATGTTGTTGGTGTCATCTTTCGGCTCAGTAATGTAGGCTAGAAAGGATCTGCCACATGTATTCTGAACGCCGAACGCCAGAGAGGATATCAACTCTGGTTCTTCGTAGATGATGATGGGGCTATTTCAGCACTGTCAATTATCAACTCCTGGTGTGTTCTTATTTGGTGATTCTCGTGATGCAATGCTGCTGCTGGTTCGAGGTCAAGACTATCTGGACTCATATGTATGATGCTGTTTGATTGCTGAAGTTCGATATTGCTCATCTTCTTGCATTAGATCGGATCTGCCATCTGTAGTTTGGGTGCCAAGCGCCGGATATGATACGTATATTGATCCCGTGTTGATGATGGAGAGATTATTCCAACACCGTCAATATTGAGTTTTGTGTTGTGCGCTTATTTGATGAAACTCGTGATAGCATTCTGCTTTGGATCAAGGTCGCGACTATCTAGTCACATGCGTAAGATGCTGTTGTGATTTTTGAAGTTGCAGTCGCCCGTTTTCCTTGTATGTTCTGCAGGCTAATTTTTGTTTGATTTATTATTATTATTATTATTATTATTATTATTGTTATATTATATATATATATATAATTATTATTATTATCATCATTACTATTATTGTTGTGATTATTATTATTATTATTATTATTATTGTTATTGCTTGAAAAGCAAACTCGCGTCTTTTCTTACTTCACATGCGCACTAGGCTGGTGACAGGCGCGGATTCAAGATTTAGGAAGATATCGCAACTCGGAAACATAGTTCAGATACAAGTTCGCATCAGATGGTTGTGGCGCACGAACGCCTACAGCTCTCAGTTCGTCAACTGAGCACCACACGCTGACGACTTCGGATCACCCTGGATATTCTACACGTAACAGGCTGTATCACATATACGCTCACACAGAGGACGGAACGACAGACAAGACAAGCAAAGATTGGGACAAACAGACCAAGACAGACAAAATCAGACAAGCGAGACAGGGGGATGAACAACCAGACGGACAAACAACAACAATCGGACTAAACAGAAATAGTCAAACCATCAGGAGGTGAACAAGCAGACAGTCGGGCAGGCAGGGGAAACGGACTGAGGATAGAAGACAAAGAGGGAGGAAGAGAGACTAAATCAAGGAGAGAAGAGAGAGTCACCTATCGTGGTTGCAGATGCGGGTAGTGGGTTACTGACTTCTGCATTGCCAGACGGTCAGTGGCTGAATCGTGTGAGACTGACGAATGCAGAGTCTTGACGGGGGTTCTAAGTTGCGCATGTCTGTGCTCTGCATCTTTGGTCACCAGTGTGGGCTTGGTCCGATCCCGCAGTCTGTGACCGTGTGCGTGCGTGTGATCGAGCAGTTGACTCACACTATTTCCACCGATAAGATGAACGGAATCGGATGAATCTACCGCTAGAACGTGGGAATATACGTTGCCACACTTGGCTGATTGGAGGCGGGCGTGTGTGTGTATGTGTGTGTGTGTGTCGTTATATTCACCATACACTCAGAATAAGCATGACTGTGCCGCGCTGTCCCATTGGATCTTTCATCAACTCATCAGAAAATTGAAGACCTATGTGCATACATACATTATGTATACTAATGTACCTAACGGCCCAATGATGCAAGGAGGGAGGGGGGGAAGAGAGAGAGAAAGAGAAGAGACAGAGAAACGCAGGCAGACAAGACGCAAGCGGATACGGACAGCGACAGATAGATAGATGAACACGGACAGGCAGATCAGCACGGGCACACGTCTACTGTAGGGAAACCAACAAGTATGACAGACAACAGATAAAACAAACATGCAAGGAGAAAGACTTACTTGGTTGTTTGGGCTGGCGCTACTGCCAGTCGAACAACAAGTTCTCTGAAGCAGAACACATCTCCCCTCCGACATTGTGAAACCGGGCCCCGAGCGCACACAGTCTCACATGGTACCTGCTAACCGTGCTAAGTAAGATTGGGACAGGGTACCGCAGACTCAGCATGAGTAAACCTCACCACTTGCCAGTTTACCTCTTATCTGATGTGAGCAACGTTCGAGGCGCTATTTCCAAACTTCCCATAAGCCAACGGACCTTGAATCATTCGGGGCTGCAGCAACTACTATCTTGACTTTTCAGGGTTCTTACAACTACGACCTCTGCGTAATTCAGACGCCTACTCGGTAGGCCTACAGACTGAACTATGGGAGCAGCGTCTGTCATCACGAAGGGGAAAACCACCTTTATATTATTATTATAATTACTAGTTTATGCTATTATAAGTTACTACTATTATCCCTGCAAAACGGATACAGACAGACAGGTGCAGAAGGACAAACGCAGACCAACTAGATATAAACAAAACAGACAAACAGACAAATATACTGACAAATACACTGACAAACAGATAAACAGACAGATACGCTGGCAGACTGATAGACAGACAAACAGACAGAGAAAGACGGACAGAACAACGAGGCAGGCAAACACACACACAGAGAGAGAGAGAGAGAAGGAGAAAAGAAGGAAGGAAGAAAAGTCAGGCGCAAACAAATGCAGGCAGGAATCAACAGACAACGAGACACGGACCAACAAATAGACAGGACAGACATGAACAGACAGTCACACACACAGACAGAGAGGTAGAGAGAGAGAGACGTATCTAGTCTTGGAAATCGTTTGCGGGGGTCGACGACTTCATGTGCTTCAGTTTTGATGCTGACATTAACTAGAGGCATTGTCAACTCATACGCTGGTTGTGGTTGCGTGATGGTAGATTGGGCGCTACGCACCGAGAAGGAGAAGGGATCTGGGCACTTAGGTTGGTGACGGCCAAGGTATGACGGACAGATGCAATGTTCTGGTTCTCCGTGATTGTAGTATCGATTCAACTCTGCTTTTGGGACAGTGTCGGACTCCCCGGATCTCAAAGTGACTTTGCAAACCAGAAAACTGTCGATTAGCTATTGCCCATTTTCCCTGCATTATTATTAATGATGGTATTATTATTATTGTCATTATTATTATTATTATTAGTAGTAGTAGTAGTAGTAGCTTAATGGTCCCCAGTAGGCCTCGCGCCCGCCCTGAGTGAAGGTAGGCCTGAGTATCCACGAGAGGAGCCTATCTCAGCATCCTTCAATGCAAGTCTCAGGCAATGCTGCACGCCGGTTGGTTAAAATGCAGCCGGGGCCTCAACCCGGGGGTTCTTCCAATAAAGGCAATTGCATCAGGCAGTTGAGCCCGGTACTTGGGTTGTTGCACCCTGGGCACATGCAGCATGAGGTCAACATGGTAAGGAGGGGCGCGGATCACGGGAAAAACGCGACATTGTCACCATACCCACGCGCAGGCACGCGGAACAACAAGCGTGCGCCCATATGGTCTTGCGAACAGGCAAGACATCGAACATGCGCGGTTCTAGAGGCACGCATGTGGAACAACGACCGGGTTGCTATGCCCAGGGCTGTGTGGCGAAAGTAAAAAGGTGCGTGTGGGTTAAAGCGAACGGGATACCAAGAAGGAAAGAAGGAGTAGAAAGAGTGAAGAGGAGAGAAGTGAAGAGAGGAAGAAAGAAGGAAAAGAAAGGAGCGAAAGAATGAAGGATTGTAAAGTAGTATCCTTTGAATCTTCTGCTTCTTTCAATATCGCTCAGGAACATTGACAAGATACTACCGCTATTACTATTATTATTATTATTATTATCATTTTATTATTCTGTCATTATTATTGTTTTCATTGTTTACTTTACCTTTATTATTATTATTTGCTTGTTATTATTATTATTATTTATTGTTATTGAATTACAGCTGCCATTATTGGATATCGTATGTTAAACGGAGGCCAGGAATGAGGAGCATGCGGGATATTGGAGAGGAGAGAGACGTTATCATCTATGATGGTGCCCACCTCCTCCATCCTCCTTCGTTCTTATCATTGTTTGATCCTTTCAGGTACCTATCTTTTCAACTATATTTGTTTGATGATGTGTGTCCATTTAGGTCCAGACAACTAATTACATAAGGCATACATGACCAAATACAGGGCGATTGCGGGAGCTCTGCCGGAGTTCAGGAGGAACTCTGGAGGTAGGGAACTATGAGGTACGCATCACGTATCCCCTTCTCATATACCCTTACAGGCTATGCCCTTCTATTGGACTGCCGGTATGATTGTATGATATACTGCTTGTACTTTCTTCGGGACTAAGATAATCAGAAGGGAAAAATGATATATGATTGGAATAAGAATCTTGCATGGTGAAATGGAAGGAACCTAAAATAACTAAGAAGGAACCTAGACTGTTTGGACGCGAAGAATGAAGTAGGGCGATGGAGGCTCATGTGTGAGTCGTCACACTACTTATGTATGCGCTGACGTGACTGAAGGTTGACACTTAGGTACTCATGTGTGAGTTACCTTGCTATTTGCCAGATCGACTGTCGTCATGAAGAGCAAATGTGTCTGACAATGACTTATGAAATTAATTAGGAACTTTCTACCGGATCGACTGTCATTGTAACGGGAAGGGGGTTCTAGCAATAACCTAGTCACTAAATTAGGTGCTCTCTACCGTAACGACTGTTGTCATAATGGAAAGAGGGTACTAACAAATACTTATGAGTTAGTCTAGGTGCTCTCTACCGAATCGACTGTCGTCGTGATGGGACGAGGGTACAAACAAAATACTTATAAACTAATCTAAGTACTCTCTACCGGATCGACTATCGTCGTGATAGGACGAGGGTACAAACAAAATACTTATAAACTAATCTAAGTACTCTCTACCAGATCGACTGTCGTCGTGATGGGACGAAGGGTACAAACAAACACATATGAACTAATCTAAGTACTCTCTACCGAATCGACTGTCGTCGTGACGGACAGAGGTACCTGACGATAACTTATGATCTAAATTAAGTACTCTCTACTGGATCGACTGTCGTCGTGATGGGAAAGGAGTACTAATAATAACTTAAGAACTAAATTGGGTACTCTAGACCGTAACGGCTGTCGTCGTGACGGGAAGGGGTATCTGACAGCAACTTATGAGCTAGATTAGGTGCTCTCTACCGGATGGACTGTCGTCGTGATGGGAAAAGAGTACTAACAAATACTTAAGAGATAAATTAGATACTCTCTACCGTAACGACTGTCGTCGTGACGAGCAGGGGTGTCTGACATTGACTTAGGAATCACACTAGGTATTCATGTGTGGGTTACCTTACTCCCTATCGGATCGGCTGTCGTCGTGACGGGAAGAGGGGTATGAATCTTAGAAAATAATGAAGGAAGGCTCCAGGGAGGGTCGTCCTATTCACACGCTTGAGTCTAAGGCTGACTAACAATCTGCAAAGAGTAGGAAATCACATTTCTACTCTTTCTTTCCTAGCTTATTCACCCTCTGATAGTCCGACGACCAAACCGGTAATAGGGAGGTTTCTGTAGGAGTCGTCTTATTACTTATTTAACGGTCTGACTACTCATTACCCAAGGAAGGTAATAGAGGGGCCTCTGTCGGGGTCTGTCTATTGCCTACTTGATTCTGTACTAACTCTCTAAGAGGGTACTCCTGTAGAAAAACTCTAAACACTCGTCTTCTGTCCAAACTAACCCGGACTCAGGACGGTCGACTTCGGAAGGGCAGCAGGGTACCATTGTCAGGATTATCCTAATGCTCTAATCAAGGGGACCTTGTCACGTGATAGTAAGGGGCTCTTGTGCGGATCGCCTATTATTCACGCAGACCGTTATTTACTTTCGGGAGAAGGCCGACATCCGGATTTTTCAGAAAGATACCTAAAGCAAGTAGTAGGGTGCTTTTGTAGGAGCCTCAACTATTTGTTGTAGGAAGGATGCTCATGTGTGAGCTATCCTGCTGCTCTGATTAGATCAAGTGGGGCTAAAAGAGAGATCAATACTCATGTGCGACTTACTCACCTGTCTGTTCGGCTAACAAATTGCTTGATATTGGCCAAGTAGCAGAGGATTCATGTCTGAATCGATCTACTACTTGAGTGTGTCAGGACAAATTGAAGAGAAAAAAAAGAACAATGCTCCTGTTGGAGCAAGGTCTTCACGTATCCGGAAAGGGAACAAGGGAAAAAAATAGGACCGCAGGAGAAAGAAACTTAAGAATCACCTCGCAGTTCATAGTTGTCCATAGTTTTCAGATGGAAGGTCACGACGATGAATGAATTATATCTCGTCTACATAAGCGTGAAACGGTGCGCTTATTTCCAAGAGAGAAAATGCAAGGACTGAGAGTAGGGAAAATAAGAGTTTCCTTAAGACGACTTAGGACACAGGCATGAGACTCCTTTAGAGAAAGGAGAAAGTGACAGACGGCTTAGGGTAGGGTTGTGAGAATAGGACTAGTGATTAGGCCTGGGATGCCGGTCCCAGAACTCACTACCCATGTCTAAGGGCTTGACCCTTAAATATCAATACGTGGGAAATCGAGTTGGGGTGTTGAATCTTTGTTGACCTGTGTGTGTGCAGGTCTCTGATTATCTATTGCATTTGAAGGAAGAGGTTCTACAGAAAGGACCAAAATTTTTGTTATCTCTCGATAACAGGTCGGTTGTTACCGATTCAACTTTTCCCCTTTGATTTGATACCCACCTCTAAAGTCAAACTCTGTGATCAGTAAAACTGTCACCTGTGGCCATTGCCTAAATGGTCCTACTAGTAGTCACTCTCAAGGGTCCTTTGAAGAAATGTGAGGGGGTTGGGCTTACGTCTCAGGAAAGATAAGGCCGTCATACATGGTTTGGGAAGTGAGGGACAAGGTCAATGGTTGATGTTGACTCCGTTAGTGCATGGCATGTGAACTGTCTTTGCATTATTCTGTGCAGGTGTGTTTTACGTGTGATTTTGGATTGAACTGGACCTGGTCTGTTGAAGAGTCTCGGACACACAACACTTGTGAAAGTGGGAAGAGTTCTCGGCGGTAATACTTCCATATTCATCATATGTCCAACTTAAACTTATATACTATTCTGATGCTCAGCGAAGTCATAACCTGTTAAGAAAGATAGGACGTCATTTGGTAGAAAGATGGTTTGATTGATAATTGTCGAGAGAATAATACATTACGCAGTAGCGGAAATAGACGGCCTTTTATAAAGTCACGGTATGACCTGAATATCTAACGGGTCAGTTCTAGGCGTCTTACCGCGCGTACCCCATTTTATGCTTTCGCGATCGAGCAAACACCCTCAGCCGACCTACCTCTACAAAGGCATGTAAAAGCCTTCGCATGTGGGCCGGTAGCTCAGCAGGGATACGCCTACCTGAGGGTGGTGACAGCCCCTCGGGTAGAGGTAAGTTGTACCTCGTGACGTCCCGACCTGCCGCAGGGCGTCGTGAGAAGTATAGCACGCGCACACGGTCGAAGTGGTGATCGGTTCTTTTTTAGGAATACATCCTGCGTGACACGACCGTGTGGTTGAGCGCTCCCAGCGGGGTGCGGGACCGTCGCGCTCGACAACGAGAATCACATAGAGGTCATTAGCACGCTGCACATTGATCTTTTATCTTTGCTACGGCGAGTGTGAACCCCCACTGCTGACGCATTTTCTCTATGACGCCCAGCAGGAGATCCCTAGCATTCATCGGGCTTCACCCCCGTAACTAATGTTCAGGCGCAACGCAGTATGCATTGATGGTAAGCATTAACCAGGATCATTCACAACATGGGCATCAGTGGCCTTGGTACCGCCTCATCCATTACACAGACGGTTGAGATGCTAGCCTCGTCCCCATTAAGGACTGGTCAGTACAAATAGAGCAAACACCATTTGACTGGAGTATAAGGTGTCTCAAATCAAGATTTATGTCCTCATAGATTAGAGGATCGTTTAGTCAAAGCTCTCCAGTTTATGAAGTGGGTTAGCCGCTTACACTGCAGGGTGCCATTCAGAATTAGATAAATACCAACAACTCGTAAAACTCAGAGGATCACCCCAAGCACGCTTACCCTGAGCACAACCTCGGGCTTCGTACGGAGGTGATGCCACCCCGGAGTGGACCAGATTCTGTATGACATCCGACCTCGCCTTATCCATCGTGTTGAGCATTGTTTCTCATGAAACTGTATCAAGGCACACTGTAATTCACAACTCAAAACAGGTTCGGCCTGAGTACCGTCATCGGTGCGAATACCCTTGCAAGTGACAGAAAATAGGTTTGGTTTAATATTGAAGTATTCTGCACGAGGCGCGGCTACGTCTGTGGTTTACGTTAGGCTGAATGGTTGACAAGAGTGGAGAGTGTGTGGGCGCGTAGACTTAAGGCGCGCGTGATTTGTTTTTTATCTTTGATGACTGAAGAGCCGGCGTGGGCGCCGACCAATTTTTTTTATTTTTTATTAAACGAGGACTAAATAGATTTTTGTCGTTTAACTGGTGCGCTTACCGGTGACTCGTACGTACGTACGGAGGACGGCATCGACAACAATGTGACTTCTGTAAATGTTTCGGTAGACCTGCGCGTCACGCAGCGTTAGTTTATTTGGGTATCCGACAAAGCTAGACCCAGCCTTGGATCCAGCACTAGCAGTTACAGCATCAGATTATCATCAAAGAGATTCATGGATCGAGGTCGAGCGGCGACGACGTGAGGACATTGGAGTAGCGCGAAGGGACCGAGGGATTGAGGGTTTTGTGGGGCTATCCCCCTTGGATTGCCGTCGGCGGCGTAGAACAGTACTAGTGGGTTCTTTTTCCTCGACTCGTCATATGCTGACGATTAACATTTTCTAAATATTTTATCATTCACCGTCGTATTATCGTTTTACCTTATGCGATGACATTAATTGACTTAGACGCGGCACTGGGTTTAGAGATCGTCACGGCGGCCGAGGACCTTGAAAGCGCGCATCTTTTGGTTGACCTACGGAGTTCTATGAGTTCGGGGTGCTGGTGGAATTCCTCGGCCTTGCCCGTCTTGAAACACAGACCGAAGGGCAATGCATGGAGGATGGTGGGGTCCGTGGTCGTGGTTGCCCTCGTTTCCCACTTGGAAAATGTCGGTGGCCTAAAGTAGAAAGGGGACGAGAAAGCAGTTTGAGGGTGGTAGGGGTCGTCGCGGAGCGCACAGTCTGTCACCCGCCGTTTGCCGTGGGAGGTTTAGGTGTGAGTACGCTCGTTGGGGCTCGACAGATGGCGGACCATGCTCGGGCGTACTGGCCCGACAGCGGTCCAGAGCGCTGTCGGGAGACCTCAGCGGCGTCGTGGCAAGCTGCGGATCACGGGGAGCCATTTTTCACCCGGGCCCCCAACATTTTTTATGTGAATATTGGCGACCAACAGGTCCCACGTTGCAGGACCCACAATAGGTCCGCGCCCCTAGCTTTGTCCAATGCTAGGAGAATGCGTGAGTGTGCCTACCAGGCCGTAGGAATGGGACTCCTCGTAGAGATCCGCAGCAGTACTGCTGCACAGCGGTCAGAGGCTGATATTGGGGCGGAAGGCTAATCGGCCCGTCTAGTGGCGGAAGTTTCCCCCGTCGTCCTTCGCAGAAGCAGCCCGGAGGCAGTGAGCAGGTATGCGGCTTGGCTGTGTGACCAAGTGCTATGCCAATGGTGATAACAGGCCTGAACGAAGGCGACGAACGGGCTGGCGGACCGTTGTTGAGAAGAGCAAGAGACAGCGGGTGCTAAGCAATCCGGGTGAGGTAAGGTAGCGAGCGGGCAACAGGGTGGCTGGCAGAAGGGAGCCCGAAGGCACAAAAAGGAAGGATGAACCCTGGCGCTGAATCGCGCCAGGTGCATACGGGTCGGGAACGAGGCGGAGTCGGCGGAGGAGTCGGAGTACGCTCGTTGACGGGTCTTAGTGCTCATGACCACCGTCCGACTGTCCATATCGACCGGCAACGGGCGGTGGCTCCCGGGCTAGCGCATGGCTGGGCGCGAGGAGCAAGCCGAGCGGAGAGACAACGGGCCGAGGCAGTGGAGGCAAGGCCAGAAAAAGAAAGAAAATAATCTGGGAGTGAAGTGGGGCCAGGTGCACGCAAAGAAGTAGCGAGCGGAGGTGGCGAAGCAACAGGCGCTGTCGGGTTGTAGGAGGGAGCGGACTGAAAGCAAGGAGGAGCGGGCGGTCGGAGCAAAGTGCGAACGTATTGAAATGCGAACAGACCTGGACGGTATACAGCGTCAGGTGCACTTAGCAATGAGATGGCATAGAGCAGGCGCAGTGGCAGGAAGAAAAAACGATGGCATGGTTGTTTCGTCGTGGATTGGGGCGGAAAGAGGTACTAGCAAGAAGTTCTTGAGTCGGGCGAGAAGAGAGTTATGTCGAAAATGCTGTGCGCGGAGATATGGCAGAGGGAGGAAACGGAGAAGAAGAAACAGATGTGTTTTGCCCATTTCTAGGCGGAATCAAGCAGGGAAGGATCCGGATAGGGGGTGTTCGGGGTAGGCGACCCCGAAACTGAAGTTAGTTTTAGTAGATGGTTAGTAGATATGGTGATAGAAGGAAGGAAGACTGCGTGAGAGATGGGGGAAAGAGAAGTGAGGGAAAGGAAGTGTGAATCCCTCCCGTTTCTTGATGAAAACGTGCGGGGGAGGTTTCGTTTCGGGGGCTTAAAGGCGTCACGAATCGGATGGTGAGGTTGGAGAGTGTAGTAAGGTGGTAGATTTGGGGCTACGTGGGCTATAGGCTGCGCGGTGGTGTCGGGGCGACGATGGATATGGCGGAGTATGTAATAGAGATATCACTCATTTCTTAACGAAATCGAGTGAAAGAGAGTGTTAGGTAGAGGTTTTAGCTTCAGGCGAGTTCAATGATGAGTTTAGTTTTAGGAAAAAAATAGAGTGCGGGGAGTTAGAAAGGGAGTTAGATAGAAAGGAGCGGGAGATAATGTACCTGACTCGATTATCGAAAAAAAGGGGGAGTGAGGAGTTCAATGTATGGCGGGTTCAAGAGAGGAAGAGAGAGTCGAAGAACATACCTGAGCGTGAATCTTCCCGTGTGTCGGTGGAAGATTCATCCTTGATTTAGCTAAACAAGGGCGGGACAGTTAGCAGCACAGTCCCACTTGCCATCACGATGTCCTTATGCAGATCGCCAAGGCCATTGTGTTCGAGTTGCTGCTCGTCGTAATGTTTATGTTCGCCATGCTTATCTTCGACTCAGCTGCTACTCACGACAACCATCTTGCTAGTCCACTTGTATTCTTGAACCGATTCTGGCCATAGAAATGGCCGAAGGTATTCACGTGACTGGAAACCATACGGAGGCGGGGGCCACTCGGTTCGGGATGTCTGGATTGCCTGGAAGTGATGACGGAGGCCTGTCGGAGTGATTCCCTGGCTCAGCAGATGGAGGGAACCGACGACCTGCGAGAGACGATGGTGACGTGAGTTGGTCATGAGGTGTGGTGCCCCGTGTTGGGTGTATGGACATCCTCGTTTGTGCCCCGCCGTTGCCCTGCTGTCTGTGTCCCGTTCGCTTTTTTAGAGGGTCCTTGCACGTTGGTATGCTCACTGGCCGGTGTGCCGCCCGCCCCATCAGCAAGAGTGGTGGGCGCTCATTCCTGGTGGAGGCAACGACCTGCACGAGCTGAAATTCTTACTGGCTCGGAGTTGCTAGTGATGTCGACCGGCTGCTGTGGTAGTCAGCTGTATTATAGGCCTACCTGCGGACTGATGGGTGCGCACGGGAAGGAAGCGGCGAAGTAGCAGTACAGGCTCCCACCTACCAGTTGTGCACTACCCGCCCAGCCAATAGCGATGAAGCAACATCAGGGGCGAATTAGTAAAAGCAACGGTTGACAAGGGTGTGCGGTGTTTCGCTGTTGCGAACAGTATTTGAGCGGCGAAGCGTCAACTCGGACTTTACTGTTGTTGCAACAGGTGCTGCACTTACTGCTAAGTCTGGGCCCTATGCGCTTGATGCAGAATACTACCGCTGCATCTGGCCGTGGCTGGCAGTGTATACTGGCTGATCAGTGAATCATACAGCCTGTTGAGCTGGGGAGACTTACCTGCTGGCATGGTGTTGGCTGCTACTGGCCGCTACGAACGATTGTTGCGTTTGTGGGTTGTGCACAGACCGCTGCTGCGCACTGCGCGCAAACTGTTGCTGCGGACTGGGCACAAACTGCCTTTGTTGACTATGTGTGAACGGTTGCTAACTGTTGGGTGTAGTACCATCGCCTGCTGCTGGCCGCACGAACTACTGCTGTGTACCGTGCATGAGTTGTTGCCTATTGTTGACTGCGGCATACCACTGCACCCTGCCGCGGACTATTACTGCGAGTTGGGGGTTCGTCGGGAGAGTTGGGGTTCACCAGTTTGACTTTGGAATGACCAAGCGGTTGTTACTTGGTCGCCACTCCGGGGCCCTCAGGCGAGTGAAGGATCAAGGTCCTCTCCTAGGAGTTGAGTCAGTCTCCTTTTTATATCTCGAGAGTCTGAAACCCCTATCTTCTGCCTTTCTTACTCTAAGTCTAATCCGGTTCTGAGAGGAAGGCGGCAGGCGGGATTACAACCCGTAGGACCGCAGGAAGGCTCTGTGGGGAGTCATCCCACCGATTGCGGGAGCTCTCCCGGAACCTAGGCGAGGTTCCGGAGGCAGGGAACCATCAGGTAAACTATCTCTATCTGTATAACCCACTATACCCATGTTTGCCTATTCCCCCTGTAGTTTGATTGGCGTATGCATGCCTGTCCCTAAGATTTTTTGTTTTCTTTTCAGAAAATATCCTAACTAAGTAAAGGAACGCATGTAATATGTCAGTTTCAGTTTCATTGTTTGATTGAAAGCAGATTGTGGGGTTGCATCAGGGGGAAGGGTGAGAGAAAGGCAGTATTGTATGAAGTTTGACTGGGTCAACTAAAGGCTGGACCAGTTCCATAAGTTTTTGAAGGCTTAGTGCTATGTTTTATTTTGAGTTGCCTGGAGGACCAGACATGTTCCATAAGCTTGGGTTGCTCTGACTTGTGAGGGCTGAATGTGAATGACTTTTCAGGAGCCAGTCAAATCCATAAGTTTGGGTAGTCTGGCGGCCTTGTTTACTTTGGGTTTCAGTCTTTTTTTTTTTGCCTTGGCTTTGAGAGAAACGAATCAGGCTGAGGACCAAGACATGTTCCATAAGTTTGGGTGGTCTTGGTCCAACGCCTCATACATGCTGGAACCAGAAGGTTATAACTTGGCTATACTCTAGTATTATTTTATCTATGAACATGCTAGTCAGACAGGGTTTCATAAGTTTGGGTGGTCTGACTATAGCTTATCACAAACTGGAGAGAGTATAAATTAAGAATAAACTTGTGGTACGAAGGGGCAGACTGAGTCTTGAGCTGAAGATGATCGACTCAGTTATATGCTACCTCAAAAGACTAAGTACAGACAATTATATAAATTTTGAATACTTAAACAGTTCAGGGCGGCTAGGGTGGCCTAGTCACATGTCCAAAGAAGAGAGAAGTTGTTCTGCACTGTGTTTGTGTATACTCTATGGCTGAGCTAGACATGTTCCATAAGTTTGGGTGGTCTAACTTTATGCCCTATATAAGCTGGGTATAAAGGGGTAAATCATTGAAAGATTATGAACTATTGTTTGTTAAAATAACTTTGGGGATGGTGAGAGTACTTACCTTTGTGGTTTGGCCTGCATGTGACTGAGTGAGGCCACTACGTAGTCTAAGTTTCAGTTTGATAGTTAGTTGCTTTAGTTGCTCGCCACGTGTTAGAGTCATAGGAGTTAGTTTCAATTCCTGCATTTTATGAGTTAAGTTTATTTTACTTAGATCAATTTCTGCATTTTCTGGGATTTTTCGTTATACTTGGCCTTGTATAAATCTTGATAAGTCACTTTCTCTACGGGAAGCGCTGCCGAAATTTCTACAAAACCAAAGAGTCAGCCAGATTTTGTATTTTTCAGGGTTCAGTTTTTCTGACATTTTGGCTTAGTAAAAATTTGGAACACCTCATTTTCTAAATGGAGTGCTGCCCAAATTTTCGCTAATTCAGGGAGTTAGACAAAATTAGACCTTGAAAAGCCAAAGTCACTTTATATTATGAACTTAGCTTTATACAAATCTTGGAATAACACTTTCTCTACGGAAAGCGTGCCGAAATTTCTACAAATCTAAGGAGTTAGTTAAATTTTGTCTTAGTTGAACTCAGATTTTATGTTTGAGTTCATATTTGACTTACTATAAATCTGGAAAGTCTCATTTTCCAAAGGGAGTGTTGTCGAAATGTTTGCTAATTTAGGGAGTTAGATAAAATTTGACTTTGGAAAGTCAAAGACTATTTCTGTGTTTATATTCGGGATGATATAAATTATGAAAATATATTTTTCCTATGGGAAGCGCTGCTGAAATTTTCTTAGTTTCAAGGAGTTAGATTATATTTTAACAGGTGACAATTTTGACAATCCACTCTTTACAGAGGAGATTCTGCCAAAGGTCTACCTTTCTTTGACACTTGCTTAGAGGTAGACTTAGGTATAGTTAAATAGGATAATTTGAGTGAGATTGTGATATGGGGATTATTCTCCATAGACTTATAGATTTAGCTTGGGGATTGACTTGTCTTGTGTTACAGGTCTTCTTGATAGATTGATTCAGGATTTGGGCTAAGATTCAACTTGATCCTACAGGGATCATCTTCTGTTATCACTGATAACAGGTCGGTTGTCGATTCGTCGGTTTACGATTCAACTCCAATCCACCCCTGCCACTCAGCCTTACGGCTTTAGCCTTGGGATTTGAACTGTTTTGTTGTGTTTTCACCCGGACCTTATTTGAATGGTCATTTAAAGAAAAGTACTGAGTATTTTATTTTGGGAGTTGCACAAGAGTGAGGCTTGTATGGCTAAAAGCAAGGGGTGTGAGTGCAGAGGATGGTTGAAGTTGACCCCGTGTAGTGTATGGACTTTTGGTTGAATCTTTGATGTGATTGTAGATATGTTTGGTGATTCGGACTTTGGATTTGACTGTCAGCTCTCACATGCATATATATATGGCTGAGAGAAGGCTCACTGTGACTGTGAGAAGTGATCGTCCAATATTAATAACCCTTATATTTATGTGATATATATATATATATATATATATGTCTTGAGTGTTTCGCGCGACCTACTGAGATCATATGTAAGGGTTAAACAGATCGTGTGTTTGAGAGAAGAGGGAGATCCTCTTTTATCCTTTGTTTTTTAGAGATTTTTATAGTTGGACTTTGTAGTCCGTGGCAGCCGTCAAAGTCAAACCCCTCCACTTCTCTCCAGGTCCTAGATGATGGAGCTGGTCTCCAGGGCGATAAGAGACGATTGTCACCACAAGTATGAACCTGTGTACCACCCACTCTTCGCAGGGTGCAGAAGAGGGTGTGGCTCTCAACTGCACTTGGCGGTTGTCCAGCGTCGAGAGATTAACCCTCAAGGCTCGTGTCAGCCGACACTTGAGTGTCACATGCGACCCTCGAGATTAACGAGGTTATCATGAGTATGGGTACTACATAGTATGTCATCATTGTGATTGCTTGCGTACACTTGCATTGCGAATCGATATGAGTTAGCCCTGCGTCCGCGTGATTTTATATTAAGTTTCGCGCGAGACACCTATTCGATTCCCGCATCGGAAAGTTATGGGATGGCTACTAAGGGACTAGGAGTGTTGTCACGTTGTTTGTTCTGTGTCGTTTCGTATATATGTACGTATGTGTGCATGTGTGTTTTTACTTTTGTGTTCTTATAGTGGTGTGCGTGTGGCGTGTGGGATGCGTCCTACTCGACCGGCGACGAGTCACGCTTGGGATCTCAGCCCCCCAAGATGTCGGTTCGCGTGCGGGTCCGATAGAGGCGTAGTACCGCGTGTACCCCCTATGCTACAGCGAACGAAAAACGCCCTCGGTTGGTCCACCTCTGCGACTGCAACTGATCAGCTTTCGTACTGTGTACTGGTAGCTCGGCGGGGATACGCCCACCGAAGGGAGGTGACAACTCCCGTAAGGTGGAGGTAAGTCGTGCCTCGCGTATGCCATATCCTATCGTAGGGGCTCGCGAGAGGTATGGCTGGCGCACTCGGTCGGAGCGGCCTGCGGAAGCTCCATATGCATTTGTGACGAGGATTAAAACCAACTCCTTTGTGACGCGGCCGGGAGGGTCCCGCGCTGCCCTGTGTGGTGTCGGACCGATGCGCTCGACACCGCTCCATTTATCACAGTACGGGTATTTCGTTCGTTCTCTGATGACAAAGTTATCTCTACTCAGAAAGGAAAGTAGGGTATTACTTTGGAACCACTCAAAGAGGTGCACGAGCAATTGCTAAATTTAGGACAAATAAACCCGACTGGATCGTTAAAGGACGGTTCGTATAATCAGATCGAGGTTAGAATTGCTATACTGGGCAGTATTCCCATTGGTTAGCGCATAAGGCATTCCTCTGAAAATTGTTATACTGGGCAGTATTCCCACTGGTTAGCACATAAGGCATTCTCTTGAGAACAACGTTCTCGGTTACCCTAGTAGAGTTCGCGATAAGCAAGCTACGAATACTCTCTGAGCCTTGAATGCCCGTCAGAATAATTGTTGTTCAGTCACTGTCAAGCCCATATTTAGCCAGTAGGTGGGCAATCTTCCCTAAAACAGACCGCCTTGGACTCGTTGACCATGAACACATGAACAAACAAGAATAAGATTTGTATTCGAAGTTCAATGAGCCCCTGCAATCATCCTGCCCTGTTTCTTTAACTCATGGCGATTGTCCCAACATGATTGATCGGTTAATCATCAAGGTTTGTCAACTTAAGCCTAAACTTTAACTAGTAAGGACTAGTCATGTAAGAATTTTCCCCAGGCGTCTTGGCGAGAGGGAGGTGAGAGAGCAGATAAGTCAAAGTTGATAAATAAATTCCTTATCTTAGCATCTCAATCATAAGCACTATCACCGCCAGAGTCTCAATACCAAAGACGAAGTCTCCCATCAAATGGACCCCCTCATACACTAATTGCTCTCTATCTTGTAAGCTTCGTTTTTATTACCTAGTTACTTCGTGACATCCGAAAAGTGATCCCACTGAGGACGCTCAAAGGAGAATAGTCAAACTCGAGCCTGAATGGTCGCCTACAACATACGGTGACTTCAACGTCCTAGGCGACCAGATCGATTTCAGTACCGTGTGCAAAATCTCTGTCCTCCTCCCCATGGATGACTAATGTCACTTACGCTTGCTAGCAGGGACCACCTCCAGCTTAATCGACGGTGATGAGTTAGCGCTGATTATATTACAATGGAACGTCATCAGCCTCCGAATATGAGTACTCGTCTCTCAACTGTCATAAGATACTCCCTTGGAGGTCCGACTTTAGTCAGACCTTCTCCTTGGTCAAGCCCCACACGATGACGACCAGTAACACAAATCCTGCATACGGTAGGGGCCATAAGACAGCCTACTCAGGCTCCCTTCGCTCCAAAGCCGCTAGCAAGAGACGGGCGTCATGCACAAGTGATTGAGAATACTCCCCCTTTCCTTCTCGTCGGTAACTCTCCCTTGCACACCGCTCGACACGACCTCGGTGGAGGTGTGGACCCTACGACCCAACCTGCATTATGAAGACTAATGCCGAAGGGCTGGTCGTCAACAGAAGAGTTGCGCACAAAGTTTTCCCTCTCTCTTCCGCCTGGCTCCAACTGCCCACGCGTCGCTCTCCTCTCGCACTCTCGCGTCATCACTCTGATTGCGTCCTCCCTCGTTGCACGTAACCCCTTCTTGTCGTAGCCTCTTTAGTCTTTCTCATGCAGGTCATTAACCTATGTGTGCACTTGTCATACAGCATATTGACATCGTGTGTTTATCATTACTGTTTTGTATCACTAACCCCCTTTGGTTCACCACGATAATCAGGCGGAACTGATAGCTTTGCGGCTTGCAAAGACTGGCGAGATGGGTCACTCAAAGAGGAGAATGACCCAAACCACGTACTCAGGCATAGTATTATCGCTTGGGCCTGAGCATGAACACTCTTTCACGCAGTCACGCAACAAGAGTCCCGTTAGCTTTCTTGTGATCCCCTCAGTTTAACAGACACATAGTGTTACTGACTTCGTTCAAGGGCTGCGAATGCGCTCTATGCAAGGGAGGTGTTGACGTCAACAGTGGCGCCTACTGTCGCGCTCGTCTGGTCTCTCTCTTTCTCTCTCGATCCCCCTTGTCCGTGTCCCTGTAGCCGTTTATCTCTCTCTCAGAGACTCGTCGACACGCGTTGACCCCTGAGCCTCTCCTCTCTCTCGTTCTTGAACGTGACTGTCACGGGCGTCCCTGTTCTGTAACTGCCTAGCCCTCTCAGTCTTGCCGTCACCGTGAGTTTGTCTCTGGGCCGCTCTCTACAGGCCCAGTCGGCGGGTGGTCCTTCCGCAACCACAAGCGGTTATCGGGTAGCTGAAAATTCATGAATGAAATCCTGAAGTGAGAGTTTTTGGCAGTCTGAAAATCCTGAATGGTTCTGAAGTGGTGAGCGGTCTGAAGACCCTGAAAACCACTTGTTTAGGCAGGCTGCATCCTGAAGTGTTGAAGGGTGTCCTGAAGTGGTCAAGTGAGAGTTTTGGCCAGTCTGAAAATCCTGAATGGTCCTGAAGTGGTGAAAGGTCCGAAGACCATAAAAATCACCCTTCACAACTTGAGGATGCAACCTTCCTAGACAGGTGGTTTTCAGGGTTTTCGGAGCTTTCACCACTTCAGGATCATTCAGGATTTTCAGACTTGAATGGTCCTGAAGTGGTGAAAGGTCCGATGACCCTGAAAACCACCTGTTTAGGCAGGCTGCATCTTGAAGTGGTGAAGGGTGTCATGAAGTGGTGATGAAAAATACGACTATTGTTAACCTTCTCTCTCCGCCACTTGTCTAGCCCATGCCAAGACAGAGTCCCAGCCGTGCACTTTTGACTCTCACCTCCTGAATCTTGGTCCAGGTGAGCTTGCTCGCGTTCCACCGTATCAGTGGAGATCTCTGCCTCGTGGTAAGCGACTGTTACCTAGACCTGAGCAGTGACGTTGTCCCTCACGTAGCGCCTCTTAGCCCGATTCTTTGCCTCAGTGACTACCACCTGCAACTTAGGGTCCGTCCTCATCTCCTCCTCCCTATCCCCTTCGACATTGATCTTCAACTTGGTCTCTACTCCCCCATCGTAGTTGAGAATGGTAGTGTCCAAGGCCCCTCCCCAGATATCGACCTCCAGCGCGTTAGGAGGTTCCAACAGTCTGACCTATAGCCATACAAAGTCATGACCGCACACTTTCAGAATAGCCAAAGCTCGACGTCTGGCGCCCCGCACACAGATAGCTTGCCACCTTCTTACTTCACCGCCCTGCACTCCCTCCTCAATTTACCCGTATTGGCAAGACGAGGTAGCCTGCGTGAGCCTATTGGCCAGCTACACGTAACGCGACCGTCTCCGTTTTTATAGGATTACTGTGGGTTGCAGTCCTTGCGATGTGGATGAGGGACTTGAACCACCTTTTTTTTTTTTTAATTCAGCGTATTGGTAGTTTGTAATCCGAAACTTAATAACATAAAATAAGATAAAATAAAACCAAAACCAAATAAGGAGTCGAGGACCCCGACGGGCATATCGTCCGTAACGCCTTTGACTGTCAATACCAGTCGCCTTGTTTCTAGCGTGAAGCAACCACGAATTCGAGACAGTGGTCCCATAATGGGATACCGACGACGCTGCTCTCCCTTTAAAAACAGAGCATTAGACTTTCTTTGACGGGGACCCATGTCTGATGGCAGGGGGGGGGGATTATGACCTTCAGCGGGGGGTGATAACCTCCTTGCTGAAGCGGTCGCGGGTTGCCCCCTTTTGGGGCCATCTGTAATAGAATGAAACCTGAAAAGTCGATCAGTTTGAGTCACTCGTTTGAAATTCAGGTTCAAAAGCCAATTGTTCGCTCCCTCGCGAAACACCGATGAGAGAGAGACGAAAATTAAAAGGTCAACTAAAAAAAAAAAAAAAAAAAGTATGATGGTAATGATAATAATAACGTTAATAATAACAATAAGAAGGGGAAAAAAAAGAAAAGAAAAAAAACCTGACAACATTTAGATAACTCAGAGTAGCGATTCGATTCAAGGTGCGGACCCGCTGCGAAACTTTTCCTCATTTTCCCCTTCTCTTCTCTTTAAATTTTCCCTTTTCTTTTTCGAACTTTTACTCCTTACTTGATTGCGACCGCCTGACCTATACACACCACCTTTAATCTGTCAAAAGGGGATTAATGCACGGTAGAGGACACTGTGTCAACCTTGCTACCCTCGCGTCCCCGCGACCATAGACCGACACTGCTCCGCAGTACTGCAGCACGCCAAGCCTGAGTAGGCTGACGAAGAGTCCCCGTGGCACACTATGAAGAAGCGGACGCGCCTTGTACAATACAGAGGTTTAAAAACATAGTATATCTGATACCCGGGGATAGTTTTTTCCTCCCTCAGTCCTTTCTTTGCCCCGACAACGATTGCAGCACTCTGCATGCATCCCGTAACCTGTCTAGAAAGGGCCCCAACGCGCACCACTATGGTCTTTTCACAATCCCGTCCCTAAGCATACCCGGTCACAACACAACTAAGTACCGAACCTGCTAGATATTTGTAGGCTAAAAGGCTTGGTGCGCTGTGGGAAGTGAGCGGATGCCTGGTACACAGTGGAGGTAGATGAGCTGATGTCTAGTACGTAGCGGAGGGCCCGGGGACTGTGCCCTCCGACAGCGTCGCCTAACCGATTTTCCATGTCGGAAGGTAAGGGTTGGATACTGAGGGGACTAAGAGGGTTTCGTTTATTTTGTTTTGTATTTATTTTTTTATGTTTTTAGTGTGGTGTAACGCGTGGTGAGTGGGATGCGTCCTAGTCGACGGACGACGAGTTGCGCTTGGGACTTCAGCCCCCCAATGCGTCAGTTCACGTGCAGTTCCGATAGAGGTGTGGGACTGCGCGTACCCCCTATGCAACAAAGTACGAGAAACGCCCTCAGCTGATCCACCTCTACGATTGTAACTGATTAGCTATCGTGTTGTGGACTGGTAGCTCGACGGGGATACGCCCACCGAAGGGAGGTGACAACTCCCGCAGGTGAGGTAAAGTTGTACCTCGCATAGACCCTATTCTGTCGTAGGGGCTCGCAAGAGGTATGGCTGGCGCACTCGGCCGGAGCGGCTACGAAAGCTCCACTCGTACCGCGATAAGACCAAATCCAGTGTGACGCGGCCGGGACGGTCCCCCTTGAGAGACCCGTGTGTTCGACAGCGGGGAGCACAAGGGCAGGCGCTGGCCTCCAAAAAAAAAAAAAAGTAATTTTATTGGAATACAAGAGTTTTTTCTTTTTGAAATCCGAATAGAAAGGGTACACGTTGTATTCGAATACGTGTTTGTGTTATATTCGAGGTGCTCTGCCATTCGAGAAAAGTGGACCCGCACCGTTTCAATTTTAAAAAAGGACCGCGGCCTCCTCGGCCTCCTACGGGCAGCTATGGGTCCTACGCGGGCCTGGCCTTTGCAAGGCCCCAAGACCCAAAATGCCCACCCTCCCAACGACCACTGACATTGAAATTTGAATGACGTTGAAATGTCTCCGGGGGGGAAAACTCATCCCTGACTGATGGGCTGAAACTCAAAGGAATTGACGGGGGCCTGCACAAGCGGTGGAGCATGTGGTTTAATTCGATACAACGCGCAAAACCTTACCAGCCCTTGAAATATGAAAGAAACTCCTCGTAAGAGATGTACTTTGACTTCGCACTCACCAGCAGGTGCGATACCTGCTACAGCAGGTGGGCGATACTGGCCAGGGGTCAGCTGGTAGCATCAGGACCGAGCGTCCTCAATGGGCCAGTCACTGTGCCTCCCCTCTGGTCCCCTCCCCCTATGAGCTTCGGCAGTCTATGCTCAATGCCACTCGGGGGGACCAACGGCATATGTCTAGGTGGCGGGCGCCGAGCTTGCCCAGGAAGGTACATGAGTACAGTGGGGATTGAACCCAAGACCTCCTGAATGCCACTTGCGTGCCTTACCATCTGAGCGCCGCTGGATGTAATACTA
This sequence comes from Chara braunii, assembly GCA_003427395.1. Lineage (NCBI taxonomy): Eukaryota > Viridiplantae > Streptophyta > Charophyceae > Charales > Characeae > Chara > Chara braunii. The sequence continues at coordinate 2,152,182 of BFEA01000044.1, forward strand.
TAATTAAATTGGTTGGGCTTGAAAAAAAAAAAAGAGGAATTATTTCACGTGGGGCGCGCGGGGGGGGTGCGAGCAAAATGCGTCGAGATTCAGGGTCTCGCCGCACGGCACACGAAACGAAAACGAAACGAGTGCATCTGCCCAACGAAGGTGGCAAAATACACTCGTTACCATTTATAGCAAACCGACGAAGCTGGCCATTTTCTGCCGGAAGATTCATTCGTTTCGTTTTTCGTTTCGCGTGCCGTGTGGCAACGCCCTCAGTCGAGAAAGTCCTAGGCCCTCGTGACGTGGTTTGATTACTCCACTCTCTTCTGTATCGCGCTGGTCGGGGCCTCGGCGCTCTGCCGACCCAACGTGGAAAGTGGAGTATCTTCCGTTAGATCGTGGGAAAGATACATCCGCCATAGCTCTTGCCTTTCTTCTCCACTTCAGAGTTGGCCTGTGTTGAGGCGAGGCTTGTGGACGGGGGCGCTATCTACAGCACTTCTGTGGGCCTTGCTCCGCCGCTCGCCAAACAAATGGTAGGAGACGGAAGGAAGCTTGTCGCTTCTAATGTCTCTGCGCCTCGCCGCACCACTCACATAACGTAAAAAAGGAAAAATATGGCGCGTGCATTGTTCAATGCTCCCTTTGCACATTTGGTGAGTAGTGCGGCGAGGCCCTCTGTCGCTGCGGGGTTGGTTGTGGAGCGTTACTTGATAGAAGGGAGAGGGGGAAGGGAGGGAGGGAGGGAGAGAGGTGAATTCGTAGATAGTATCGATAAGCAATTGAACGACTTGGCCAAGTATTTATCTTTGCTTATCTTTGCACGGAACTCAGCGCTGATCGGGACGAGATTGGAGGAAGAATGGAGAATGGATGGAGAGGAGGAGGGAGAAGAGGAGCGAGAGGAGGGCGGGAGGGAGGGAGCTTTGTTTAAAAGGTAATGAAACGGCTGGTTGATTTGTCGGATCGTGGCATACGTCTGCTTTCCTACCAGCATGTCCGGATTTGAGTACGCGTCCTTCTTTGAGAATTGTCCTTCCCGATGCGTGTCGTCTTAGAAAATCATCCTTCCTGATGAGAGCGCCAGGTCGTGATTGTCGTTGCTGATGTGGCCATGATGCACGACCACCCGTTCGATTTTCGCAAGGTCTCAACTGCTGCTCCTCTCCACCATCATCAGCGAGTGCATTCACAGAGAGACATGTTTTTTCCCCTTCGCTGCACATAGTTGGTCGATTGATTACCACCATCAAAGAGAAAGGGAGTGGAGAAGGAACGCCATCGCAGCGCGAAGGAGCAAGTATGTATAGGAAAAAATAACGAACAACGTTTATGAGAAAATAATGTTGGAAAAAAAAACACGTTGGAGTAGTGAAGAAAACGGTGATGGAACCACAATAAAGAGCACAAATACGCGCGCGCGAGAGAGAGAGAGAGAGAGAGAGATGCGTTTGGATGATGAGGCAAGAGGTGTTCCAGGGTTGAGGCAATAGATAAACTATTGTAATTGCATTGATAGTAGTAGACTATAGACTATACATAGGAAAATACAATGTGTACGGCCACACAGAGTCTGATATGCTTGTGACGAGAGAGAGAGAGAGAGAGAGAGAGAGAGAGAGAGAGAGAGAGAGAGAGAGAGAGAGAGAGAGAGAGAGAGAGAGAGAGAGAGAGAGA
>BFEA01000044.1:2157063-2167433 GCA_003427395.1 Chara braunii
GAACAACGGGAAACAACCAACCAGGATGCCAAGAACCCGAATGGCTGGTCCCACATGAAAGCACAGCCACGCCCATAAGATAGCCCGAACAACGGGACCAAACCAACCGAGGTACAGACAAAATCAGCAAAACAAAAAAAGGCTCCAATCCACAATGTGACAACCAACGAGAAGGAGAAGACAATCCCGGATGGCGATTCCCACATACAGCACCGCCCCGCGCTCAAAGGGCCAAACAACGGGAAACAACCAAGCCAACCAGGATGTCAAAACACTCGCCTGCAAAACGATAACCCGATAACCAATCCCACATGAAGCACCGCCATCCCTCCTCCCTAAGATAGACCAAATAAGGGGACAGAATCAACCGGAATCGAAGCAGACAAGATTCTCATTCAAAAGAAACATTCTACCATAACCATAGTTAAAAAAACGGAACCATACAGTAGGTCCGCAAAACAAAATACCCCTAAACAAAGGGGGAAAGACAATAGGAAAGGATATGGGACAATAGGACAAGGATTATTTTCTACCATAGCCAAAGAAGAGCCTGCTAGTACAGGCCCGACGCTAGCCGCATCATCTACAAAAGTAGAGCGCTATATATATACATGTATATATATGTGACAATATATATCATCAGACAGAGCTTCGCGGTAAACCTTAGGCAGAGAGGGAGAAGAGGACAATAAACGAGGGGCTGTGACAAACTGTTTAGTCGGACTTTCACCGACTCGTTACTACCGGTTGGCTGAACCCTCAACAGTCTGCAGAATCCCCTAAGTGCTTACACTGTTAAGTGGTAATCCACCTCAACCCCGTTTGTGGTTAAGCATCAACGATTCCCAACAAATGATACCCTGAGGTGGGCACCAACCACTGCCCTCAAGGTACCTGTGACGGAAATCACCCATGAAACAAATAAACCAAGAGACAAAGAAAGGTCTGTCACAGCCAAAAAATAGTCTGTAGAGGTTTCCACCCACGAAACAAAGAAAAGGTCTGTCACAGCCAAAAAATAGTCTGTTGGTTTGCACCCCATCACAAGCCAGCAAAATACGCACGAAAGAAATTCACAACCAAAAAATACACTCCAGACATACGTATATAAGTTCATATATAAATATATTGTCACATATCTATGAACTGGAAGAGCGCACTTCGCGAAACGAACGGTCAAAATAAAAAACACGACAGACATATCTATCTGTTTTGCTGGCTTGTGATGGGGTGTGAACCGACAGTCTGTACAATTGTCCATCTGGTGTGGGTGAGTGATGGTCTGCTTTGATTTTCGTCACAGGTATCTTGAGGGCACTGGTTGGTGCCCACCTCAGGGTATCAGTTGTCGGGCAGTCGTTGATGCTAAACCACAACTGGGGTTAAGGTGGATTGTCACTTAGTGTAATCGGTTAGGGGATTCCGCAGACTGTTGAGGGTTCAGCCTCCTGATGAGTGGGTGAAACTCCGACGAAACACTTTGTCACAGCCCCTCGTTTGTTGTCCTCTTCTCCCTCTCTGCCTATGGTTTGCCGAGCATCTGTTTGGCGATATATATATCGTCACATAGATATTGGAGCGCAAAAGCGAAAAAAACAAACAATATGAGAGCGCAAATGCGAACAAAAAGGAAAAAGAAAAAAACCAGGAAAAACTGAATTCATTTTTTTATCTTCTGCCTTATAACTCCCCTTATAAAACAATAATGCATATATATTTTGCGACAGCACTTGAATTACGATATATATATATAAAATCTATACTCGAAAACTCTTTCCAAAATGAAGTTAAAATACACAAAATCGTTCAACTTGTGAAAATTCGACATTGGTCAGCGCTGAGTTTGGAAAAAAATGCATCATTAGCCAAGTCATTGAAAGAAAGATACTCCATTAGCCAAGTCGTTGAAAGAAAACATCATCATTAGCCAAGTCATTGAAATGATTGTGGATGCTATCTATGAATTGCCGTCTTCTACTGGGCCTCATAAAGCATTGCGCAAAGTACGAAATTGGAATACCACAAAATGGCTAGTGAAGGGCGAAGCTCAGTGTATAAGTGGGACGTTGCAGATGTCCACAACGAGATGGACACAACTTATTTCATGCGTGGAACATGCACCTGGAATGACAAACTCATTCCGGGGATGAAAGGAGATCACTGGATTTAGCCAGTCCTTGGAAGTTCTCCGACCGTGTCTCTGAGATGCAGTGGAACGGGGAGTTCGTGAACACGCGAGGTGTAGGTGGGATAGTACCAGACCAGACGTGGCAAGTGTTTGCACTTTCGGGCGATCCCGAATTCCATCGAATTGCGAACTTGGGATCCTTAAGTGTCCCCACATCTTGGATCTGCTGTCTGCAGAGAGTCTGTACACTTTCTCCTGTGCGAACCACCATATATGTAATGTATGGAAATTGGTACGATTGCTACAGAACCAATTTCCGACGTACAGAACCAATTTCCGACCGCGGCAAAGATGTCTCGGACACGTCGCCCTCTACTACCGTCTCGGACACGTCGCTCACTGCTACCGTCATCCGGCGAACGCAACGCACCCTGATAATGACAATGAATGTATGAGTGCCAGCCAAAATGAGGGTGAGTTGTGTTCGGGGGACGACTAGCAATGATCCACCTGAGGGCGATTACGTGCCACGAGTCGGTAGGCTCTCATTCACATCTCATCCCAACTCCGGCGCCATTCTCAGAATAGCGGTCGTCGTCATCGTCATTACCGAGGTGACAAGGACCAGCAGGAGGACTTCTTCGACTGAGGCTGACCGTAATTGCCCTCAGGTGGATCGTTGCTACCGTCTTCCCTCGAACACAACGCACCCTCATTTTGACTGCACTCAACAGGTGGATCATTGCTAGTCGTCCCCCGAACACAACGCACCCTCATTTTGGCTGCACCCAACCGGCAAGACGGTCAGACTCGGTCGAAGAAGTCCTCCTGCTGGTCCTTGTCACATCGGTAACGACGATGACGACGACGACGACGACCGCTACTCTGAGAATGGCGCCGGAGTTGGGATGGGATGTGAATGAGAACCTAACAACTCGTGGCACGTGGTGGGTTGGGGGTGCACCATTGTGTGCTTCCCCTTACAGCCYCCCCCCCCCCCCTCTCTTCCCCCCCCACTCCTTCCCGGCCGTCAATGTGCAGTTGTCTTTCTGGGATGTTAGTGTGAGCTTTTTCAGCCGTCCATCCATTCCTTTCCATATCCTCCCGTCTGTAAGACCCTGTCGGTATCCCCGTGTCTTATCCCGGCAGTCGTTTCTTTCCACGTTCTGCTATCTGATTTTCTTTCCTCTACTCAGCTCTCTCTCTGTCTCTCTTCTCTCTGTCTGTCTCTTCTCTCGGTCCCTCGCTTTTTGTCTGTCTGTCTCTCTTTCGTCCGCCTCCTTCCCCCTGTTGCCCTTCCCGAGCTGGACGCGAGGCAACGACGTTTTCCGCTCGGGGACTCCTGCAGCTCACGGTCACACACGCACAAGCATGCACACACGCCCGCACTCACGGACGCGTCTGTCCCGGTTGCATCGACTCTTGGCTACGTGTTGATTTGCTTGGTTGTTTGATTGATTGATGGATTGATGATTGCTGGATTGATAGTTGCTGGATTGATGATTGATTGATTGATTGGTTGATTGCTGGCTGATTGATTGATCGATGGATTGATGGATTGATCAATTAAACCGGTGAACCAGTGTGATCTGTGTCTTTTGTTTTCGAACGGGGCACCTCTTCCCCTGGTTGGTCTAATTTTTCTATGGCAGCCTACCGACGTCTAACAGAAGGCGCGCAACGCTGTTTGTCTTCACACCCAGTCAGCGGTCAGGATAAAGATTGAGCTCCGAGATCCAGTCATACAGTCGCATAGTGTGAGCAAATGATTTCGTCGGCGATCGTTCGAGACATCCCGGCCGTGGGCTTCGTTCTTTTTTCTACTGGTTGCTTTTAAATGGGTATGATAAGCGAAGCTAAGCTAACTCCTGCAGAACAACAGGTGCGGGCCTCGGTGTATTGTTCTTTGCAATCGGCGATGCAGATTCTCGCAGAACTGCCGGTGAAGCGTAGGCAAAAGGTATGTATTGTGATGACGATACATATATATACATATATTGACGATATATATACGATACATATGTATTTTGTTGTGCTAGCGGCGATGCAGATTTTCGCAGAGAACTGCTGGTGAAGCGAAGGCAGAAAGGAGAATACATTTTATATCACGATACATATGTATATACATGTATTCATATATATCGTGTGTGTGTGTATAGGTCTAGTTTTATATTTCAATTTTATATATATCGTCATATATATGTATATACATATGCGTGTGTGTCATAAAGAAATGCCCGTTGAAAAGTTGGCAAGGAGGCATAAGAGGACAACAAACGAGGGGCTGTGACCCAAGGAAAAATCAAAATAAAATTCGTGAGTCGTTTCAATAGACTCGTCGGATTTTCACCGACTCATCAGGAGGCCGAACCCTGTATATATACATATGTATCGTCATAGAGAACTGCCCGGTGAGATATATTGCCACATCTCTATGACGGTATATGTGCATATATATGTTTGTGACGATATATACATATATGCATGCACTCTGATTTACAGTGTGACAATATATGCATATATGTTATGTAGAAATTCTAAATAATGTTACAGCCTCACACACTCACGGAGAATATAGATGCACATTCTCCGTGGCAATGTATATATATCTGTCACAACCCCTCGTTTGTTGTCCTATTCTCTCTCTGTGCCTACGTTTCACCGGGCAGTTCTGTTTGGCGATATATAAATATACAGAACTGCCCGGTGAAACGTAGGCACAGAGAGAGAATAGGACAACAAACGAGGGGTTGTGACAGATATATATACATTGCCACGGAGGGGCTGTGACGAACTGTTTCGTCGGAGTTTCACCGACTCATCAGGAGGCTGAACCTTTTATGTACAATATGACACACGGGGATTGGGGCAGCCAGCGCTCAACCTGTCATCCACGTGGCAGGCCTTGTACGTAAGAGGTGACGAACAGGTGGGGCTTTCCTTCTTTTTCTTTTTCTTGTTTTGTCTTTTTCCGCCTTTGCGCTCCGATTTCCAGTGTGACAATAAATATAAATTTATGTATTTATGTATAGAGTAGCGCCGTTATTCGGTGATTAACATACTATAAGTACATGAGAGGAACCTTGCCCGAATCACACAGTAAGACCGAAGACTTCGCCACAAAAAAGGTGGGAAACGAAAACTAACAAACAAGCCGAAGTGTCGGTGTTGCATTTCGCTGGCTGCTAATGTTCTCTCTCTCACTCTCTCTCTCTCTCTCTCTCTGTGTCTTGGGTGAGTCGGGTGGCTGATATGTTTCTCTTCCGAACCTTGATCATCTCCGCGCGGACTTTCCCATTTAACGACGGGGCATTTGGCCTTTCCAAGTTGCAAGGAAGTTTATTACTGTATTTATTTATTTATTTATTCTGATTCATGTTCATGTTTTTACTATGTTATTCATGTGCAGCAGCGACTAAGGGATTGCCGCGGCGGGTAGGCTCATTGTCGACATGGTTCACGCGCCGTATCCGGATCCAGACCCGGTCATGGTGCTTCTCGCTGGCTGTCCGTCTCTCCACAGCCTTCTTCTTATCATCCTAGGAGTGGCAAGGGCAGCGGCGTCATAAGCGCAGCTGAGATTGTTGGCGGCGGAGCGCGCGCGCGGGCTGGGCTGCCCAACGCTTACAGTCGGAGCGACATGGACGACCTGGGCGACCTGGGCGACTTCCATGTCCCCATTGGGCGGGCGGGGATGGGGGATCGAGGTTTCTTCCTCTCCCATGCTGACGCGACTTCACCCACCACTCCTCCTTCTGCACACGATTACGCCGACGGCAGTGAGAATTCCACCTCTGGAGATCGAGGGCGAAGCATGGGTGTGTGGGGAAGCGATTCTCTCCCCTCCCCCCCCGGCCACGCCTTCCAACCTCAAAGAGTCCGGGAAGTCGCCGACACCGCGATAGCTGGCAGCTCCTCCTCCCCCTCCTCGGGCTTTTGCGGGGTGGGCTCGACTGCCGCGAGATCCGACCGAGAGGCGACGGCGGAGGAAGAGGAGGAGGAGGAGGAGGAGGAGAACGCCTGCGATGCCCTTGATGAGAGCCTTGTGGGCAATGGAAGGGTTCCGAGGGGGCGACTAGGGGCGGACGAGAATATATGTCCGACCTGCGGCACTAGCGCAGGTCTGGCTCGAATAGCTCACAAGACGTGCGATTTCTTTAGGCGCCAGTACAGCTACGAGACGCCGGAGCAGAGCGGCAGACAGCGCGAAGGGCCCGGAGCAAGGGAGGACGGAGGCGCTGCGGCCGCCGCAATGGGTGGCGACGGAGAAGGAGGCGGAGGTGGAGGAAGAGGAGGAGATGATGAGAGTGCTTGTGCAGCAGGATTTGGCGGGAAATGCTGCTATGGAAGACCATCCTCGGTGCGTCACGGGCGGACTGTGCTTGTTTTTCGTCGATTGTGTGGAAGAGTACCGGTCCATGGCCGTGAGGCGGGAAGCGATGTCGGGAATTGCGATCCCTCCAGAAGCCGCGGTGACGGCGACCGCGAGGGCGACTGCGGGGGGATCGAATCTTGTAGAAAGGATAGGGAGAGTACGCCAGGCAGCGGGGGCACACGGAAGAAGAAGAGGGTAGGGTTTAAAGAAGAACCAGGCAGTATATGGAGAGATGAATGTAGGTCAAGGAGCTTGAGAGAAGATAGCACTCGGATGCGGGACCTGGCAATGAAATTGGTCTCGAGTCAGATTCTCTCAAGATGTCAGAAAACAGAAAAAGGAGAGCGCGCAGGAGGAGGAGGAGAGGGAAGGTCCATGGCGACAGACAGAGAATCGAATTTTTCGTCGAGTTTGTGGAATGGGAGCAGCAGGTGGAATCTTCGATGGCAGAAGCTGGCCGTCGTTTTCTGCGTCATTTTGGGATTGACAATTACGGCTTGTTTGTTCGGGAAGCTTTTTGTGGCCGGGAAAAAAACGCGGGAAGAGAAGTTCCAGAGAGTGTGTAATCAGCACGCCGAGATCTTGAGAAGCGAGGTCCTTCACAGCATCCAGGGTGTTAAAATGCTCGTCGCCGTTATTCGTCAGTTCGCGGTGAACAAGTAATTGATGTCGATCTCCCCCTTCCCGTCCACCCACGCTCTCCCTTTCCCTTCTCCCCTCTCCTCTCCTCGCCTCTCCTCTCCTCTCCTCTCCTTTCCTCTCCTTTCCTCTACGGTAAACCCCACGCTCTCCCTGCTCCTTCTGTCCTTCTGTCCTTCTGTCTTCTCTCCTCTCCTTCTCTCCTGCTCTCCTTCTCTCCTCCACTCATCTTCTCCTGTTTGCTGTGAACAAGCGCTTGATCCCCCCTTTCCGAGGCCAACACTGCTTGCTCTCCCTTCTTCTTCTCTCCTTCCTCCTCTCCTTCTGTCCTTCCCGTCTCCCCTCCTCCTCCCCTCCCCTCTTCTCCTCTCCTCTTCTGTCTTCTCGCCTGTTATGTGGTCATAATGATGCCTGTGTATAAACCTTCTCTTTTTGTTTGGCTATCAGTGAATGCGCTGGAAATGAAAAAAGAAGTGTGTGTTACATTTGAGGGAAACCGTAGATTCTCCTCCCCACGCCTCTTCCGTTCTTTTTTAATTTCTTTTTCTTACAGAAAAACAGCAGCAAAGGCGGCAATCCATCAGGCGAGGGGTTAGACCCCAAGCCTTTTTGAAGTGCCGTCCAGGACGAGGTCCCACACTAGCAGAGAGGATTGCATCGAAACCCTGAATCTGGACATGTTTGTGGATAGGTGTAGAGAATAGGGATTGATCTGCATTTCTGAATCTCTCCTCAAAACTCACTCTGGAAGCAGGCGGTCAATCCAATCCTCTTTGCTATTATGACCTTGCTTTTTGCTATTAAGACCTTGCTCCGTTTTGACGGCTTCGATTCATTTCTCTCCTAACCACTGTGGTTGTCTTCTCTTCTCCTCTTCTTTTCTCTTCTCTTTTTCCCGGGGAGCTCCGGGCGCGGTGCCACGACCCAGGAGGAAACCGGGAGGCGCCGCGGGCCAAGCGGGAGCAGAGGGGGGCGAAAGAACGGGAGGCCCGGGACGCGTGGGTTCGCGGGGGCAGCAAGGCCGGGTGCACGAACGGGTGCGGTACGCAAGGTCGGGTACGCGATTTGGCGTGCGCGGGCCGGAGTGATCGAGATAGGGCACACAGTCACACGGGCACGGACGCGGGTACTCTGCCAGCTCAGATTCACAGCGAGAGAACGACATGGAGAACAGCCCACACACTCTGCCAGTGCACAAGAGCGAACAATGAGAAAGAGCAGGAAGAAGGAGGTGACCGACCAAGATGGAGAGAGACAACAAAGGAGGAAGGAGCAGAAATTGGAGGAAGAGGGGGGCGGACTGCGAAAGAAGAGGGAGGACCACATTCAAGACTGCGAAAGAAGCGGGGCGTGACGGAGGAGTAAGGGACGACCACCGAGGAGCGAGGTGGAAGGACCGTGCAGGCAGGATGGACGGAGAGGAACCGAGGATCGAGGTGGAAGGACGATGCAGGGAGGATCGACGGAGAGGAACATCGATAGAGTGTGTACAGGTGCGATCTTTATGCATGCGGACTTGACACGTGGCGCTTCACAGACGTGCGGAAAAAGAAAAGAAAAAAAACAGCGCACAGGGCGCGCATGTGCATTGCCCACATGCTCGTGCCGATCCGCTCTCTGCGACGGCGTCTCTGCTGCGGACTCCATGTGGACCGTGGATTATCCCCTCTCTCTCTGTCTCCACGTTTCTCTCTCTCTGTGTATCATGGCGTCTCAATCTGGTCACGTTGACCCTGCCTTCGGCTTCTACCTAACCCTCTATCCCGTCACTATGTTCATGCCTTCGTTACCCTTGTGCTCTCTCCCTCCCTCCCTCTTTCTCTCTCTCCCTCTCTCCCTCTCTCCCCCCGTGTCTCTCTCTCTGTCTCTGTGATGGGAAGAGCGAGCGAAGAAATAAAAAAAACTTGCTGAGAAGAGGAGTGAGAAGGTATGGGAGCACGTCATCGATCTGAAGATGATTGAATGACCAAGAGGATACACACAAGGAGGGCGAGGACGCACAGGAAGAGCATTTTTTTTTTTTTTTTTTTTCTTGAGCTGAATGCACTTCAGATTCGAGCCTCTTGGGGGGGAGGGAGAAGGAAGAAAAACAGGAGTCTCGAATTTTCTCTGTCGTTTGTTGTCTTTCTCTTTCTCTCCATCTTTCGGTTCTCCTCACCTCCCTCCCTTCCTCTCCTCGCGCCCCTCTTCTGCACCGCGCTTGTGGAAGGAAAAGAAAGTCTTGAAAAGGCAAAAAACCCAGCTGGCCTCTCTCAGTTGGTACACCCCTGAACTGTTGAAATACAGACCTGAGTTCGAACTCCACTGGGAGCAGATAAGTAAAATACTACAATCCTGAATTACCTTGGGCCCGTCAATTCCATGATCATATCTCAAGGATGTTGCCCTGTTAAAAAGGACAGGACATAGTAAGAAAGGGGAAAAGTGTGCAATAAACCCAGTTCATGGCCACCCTGTCGCCGGCAAGGGTCGTCACTCTTGATCAAAAGGTCAGAAACAGGGGTCAAAGGTCACGTTCCAAGTGTGAGAAATGTCTAGGAAAAGCCCTAAGGTCAAGGTGTATCTGGGCCCGGGTTGAAAACAGCGTCCAGTGCCCCCACGTGAAATAGTTGACTCTTGGAAAATCAAGAGTCAGACCAAACACGGGAAAGCAGGCCCAAAGTCAAAGTCAACCCAGTAGTCAGCCCCGGCCATAGATCAGATGCACATCAATGGTTGTATGCAGCTATGGAGAAGATTCCAGTCCCAAGTGGGAAAAGGTACCGCTGCTTCACGGCTGCATCCGGCCCGACGAGATCAGGCAAATCTGAAGTGTTGACACTGGCAAAAGGGAGACTGGCGCACGCCAGTCAACACTGGTCAACGCTACAAAGGACAGTCAGACACTGGGGAAGGCATTCTGCCTTGCGCTGGCTTGATGCTAGTTGTTGCATACTCCAATGAGTATGGGCAGAACCAAGAATCAACCAATGTAGGATGAGTATAGATGCAACGGAAGTCTGATAAACGGACTGACTCACATAGACTGACTCACATAGCATCACTCCACACACATTCAATCGTGAGATGGTGGGGTCTGAGCCATACATAGAAGGGTCGGGCGGGACGAGCTGCGTCCTTAGCAAGGCGTCGCTTCTCATAGTCGGCGAATCTGAGGGGTGCAGAAGTCTGCAAATCTGTACTGGAGATCCACCGAGTGTCATCAGGCGCACATTGCTTGAATGTGAC
>BFEA01000044.1:2174548-2192420 GCA_003427395.1 Chara braunii
ATAAGTCTCTAGTCCGAAGAAGAAGAAGAAGAAGAAGAAGAAGAAGGAGGAGGAGGAGGAGGAGGAGAGAGAGAGAGAGAGCTGACGAGGGAGGGAGGAGAGGTCCTCCGGCTCCCAGGTACCTCAGGCGGCGATGGCCGCCGTGCTGGCTCAGTCGCCCTGCTGCTGCTCCGCTTGCTGCTGCGCTAATGCTGCGCTGCCGCTGCTGCTCCTTGCTCGCTCCTGCGCTGCGCTGACCATACCGTACCGGTATAGTGCCGGTAGGTCGATGCCTCCAAGTGAGGCTGTACCGGTACTTTATACCGGTGGGGCAGAGGCCGGCCTCAATGCTGCGAGGCCTGGCCATGCCCTGAACCGTCCAGATGGACGGTTCAGCCCCAACCGGTGGGCGGCAGCCTCAAGAGCGCCGCCAGGCCCAAACGATAATGCCGTTTGGGCCTGCCCGTCGGGTACTGTTCCAAGATCAGGCCCTGAGGGCCTGTACTACCCCAAGGTCGGGCCTTTAGGCCCTGATGTGTTCCTCCGGCCCTAAGTCGGGTCCGGTAGGACCCGTGTGCGTCGAAGATGTAACATGCTGTATTGCGAGGGTGCTGGAGTTTGAAGATGGCGCCAGATGCTGCTGGTGGGTGCGAGCCGAGGGAGATTATGTTGGCACGGCCATAGCCGCTTAGTTGTAGACTAGCTGATGGGGTTTGGCGAGGAGGAGGATCAGGGCTGTGAGACTGACCGGAGATGACGGAAAGTTTACCTGGACTTACCTCGACGACACGTGTGATCTGCTGTTGGTCTCCACGAAGGTGAGGAAGTACTGTGCCATCCTCCATATCTTATTGCTGACGAGGAGGGAGGATGCACAGTAGTTATGTCAGAGGATGTCAGAGGGAACTGCAACGACTTGCTGGTTTCTGGTTGTCTGTAGCCTCTCGTGTCGAGGCTGTATCATAGGCAGTATAGATTCGTAACTTTGTTTGGCTGAGGGCTAACCGAGAGACCTACCTGTAGGGAAAACTCTTGAGGGACATATCTGCAAATTCGGGAAAATATAGGCCCGTACTCGCTAGCAGTACCTATAGCTACCTTAACTGCGAATAGCAGGCCCGGACTACCCCTAGGACAGGCAGGCCCTAAGGGCCTATGCTGTTAGACGGTCCTATAGCCTATAGCCGGGTAGGTAGAGGCCGAGAGGCCGAAACTGATACGGTACCGGTCGGTCCAATCAGTCCGGTCTAGGTCGTGTCTAGGCTAGTGTAGGTTATAGATAGGATGGGCACATCGGCTCAGGGCTTTTGGCAGTCGGTACCGTGTACATGGCTGCTGTGCAACGCGTGAACTGGAAGTGGTGACAGCCTCAGCGTTGGAGAAGACGGACATAGCCGGACATAGCCGGACATAGCCGGACCTTTGGAGCGTCAGCCATAGCTGGGACGTCAGCCATAGCTGGGACTGACACTGCACTCTGACAGCACGCGGGGCTGCTCAGAGGTCTGGGCTACGTGAGGTCTGCTGGAGGTGAGAGAAGTGGTTCCCTGCTGGACCCTCCGGAGTAGGGTTACAGGGTGTGTGGTACGCTGCAGCCATAGCTGCAGCTTCTTCCTCAGAGATCATCTTGTCAGGAGAGGTGGCGCTGCTGCAGACTTCCACCCGGGAAGTCATTCGGCACTTCATCATCATCAGATACTGTGGCGCTGGTCTTCTTCTTCATCCTCTGAGAGGCGCTTGGCCTCAGAGGCCTGTTTCAGGGTGCTGCTGCCTTCGGGAGGCTGTATCTGGGTGGCGCTTGATGTTTCAGGGACTCAGGGGTAGAGATAGCAGTTACTCAGGGTTGGGGAGTGAAGCGCTGCTCATTTCTGCACACCATAGTTCTGGGGGTTTCCTGACAATTCGAGACTCTGAGTTTAATAAACAGTGTGTAAACTGTGTGCAGACTATCTTGGCTTCATTGTTTCTTGGATGTGATCTACTCGGCTTTCCTTTGTGACTGGTTGTGAGGATTCTGTGGAGCGAAGTGCACTTTCAGTGTTCTCTGTCATATCGCATGGTGAAGTCTTCCGCTGTGTTTATCTCTCCCTGTGCGGTGTGATACTCCCATCCTCTCCTCTTCCTTCTGTGTATGTATGGGCATACCTGGAAGTCTATGTGTGCGAGTGTTGGTCTTTTGACAACAAGCAATCAGGTTCATAACAGAACATGCATTGCTGAGGTGGCAATACGGGAGAAGCCCGAAGTGGAAGTGGGAGAGAGAGGGAGACATACATGAACTATTGATTACTATTGAGACTCTCCTCCTCCTCTTCTCTGTCTTTCCTCTCCGGTACGTCACAGGCCTGTCCTTCTTCCTAAAAACCCAAACTACTCGCCGGGTTCCGGCTCTCACAATGGTTGCCTTGTTGTTGTGCGAGGAGCACCTCCTCCCTCCTTAAGTTCCTTTCTCGAACTAGCGCTAGTGCTCAAAATGGTATTATGTCCCATAACTCAGTGGTGGCAGCTCCAGACCTCCCCGTTAAGTTTTTGAGAAGCCAGTCTGCTAATTGTGCTAGTTTTTAATCATCTGGGATGTCTGCAATGAACCCAGTCGGGAGAGAAACTTGTCAATGTCTAAGTACAAGATGTCTCATCTCAAGTTAGTGTCTCCAATAACCATGAATGTGGTCCAAAGTACAATGTCTCATAACCAAGGGACGAAGCTGATAGGAGGGAGATAAGACTTACGAGGGTGGAAGAAAAAGTATCCATCAATGTCATCGAAGATAGATCTCTTTCACGTCCCACTCCTCCTTCGGGCATCTCCCATGTTGCCACGTCAGCGTACGGTATCCCAAAAGTCAAGCCTGGCGAGAACCGATCACAACATAGTGCCACGTAAGCACAAATTTCCCATGAAGACGTCACAGCAACGTGCAATGTCGACAAAAATAATCAGGTAAGCTTCCCTCTCTCTCACAACCTATCTCACAGCCTTGATCTCCCTCCTCGTTGATACCCCAATCTATGTCGAAGACAGTGTGGCAAGCGCCACGTCAGCAATCAAGTCCCAGCTCGCGCTGAGCACAGAGAGGCGCCAACAGCGGAATGTAGCAGTCTCACTTCGTCCTCACACACAATGCTAGTGTAGTGCCAACATCAAGCCAACGTCTAGCCAACGTTAAGCCAACGTCTAGCCAGCGTCCAACCAGCGTCGTTCCAGCGTCGAGCAGCGAGTGCAAGGCTGAATGTCAATGAGCAGGGGCTGGGGTAATATGTAGTGTTGACGCAGATTGACCAGCCTCTGGTCTCTCGGATGTGAGGGCTCAGATTGACCCGCAGTGAATGGCTTGAATCACATGCAAACTTCCACTTGGACCAGATTCTGCCTGGATACCTGCGTACAACCAAATGTATGTGTCTGATGGGTGGCTTGGACTGGGTCCATGCAGACTTTGACTCGTGAGGCTCAATTTTCAATTGACCTTCTTTGGTCAACTGTCGGGCGCAGGGCCTCATAGGCCTCATTTTGGCCCTTGTTCGGATACGGTCTGACACAGGGCCTTGTTGTGGCCTGTGGGAGGCCTCTGGGCGATGACAATGGCATATTTTGAGCGGGTTATTACATTCCTGCCGGCCCAATTTTTGAGTTCCATCTCATAAATTTTCAGCTTAGGCTAGGTGCCCTTTCAGTCCACGTTCGTATGCAGAAACAATATCGAGAGCAAATGCTAGAAGTTCCTTTTTACTAAACCATCTGGCTTCTAACAGGTATTGAGATTTGAACTTTACCTTAAACTGCATTTGTGGCCTTCCTCTGCCACTTGTAGAAAAGTATCCATGCTTGAGTATCTTTTCAACTTCATATCCTCCATTCATAGAGGGAGGAAACATGGATGGACGGTTAGGGAAATCGTGGCCTTATACATATGGTAGTAACTTGGAGGCGTGAAAGACGGGATATGTCTTGAGGTGTGGGGGTACATCTATTATGTATGAAGGCCCATCAGTGAGAACTTCCTAGGGTCCATAATGGATAGGCAACAGTTTCTGCGACACATTTACTTCTATGTTATGATCCTCGCCTATTTCGAGATACACATTCATCAGATAGTCCAATGTCGTCCACTTGCAAAAAGAAATGAACGAACTTGAGAGGAGAGAGAGGGTTAGGAGAAGAAGAAGAAGAAAGAAAGAAGAAGAAGATGATGTACACCAACATAGACAAATGAGAAAGCTCTTCTTCTTCGCCAACCACTGTCCTCCTCCTTCTCTCCTCCTCTCTTATTCACACAAGAAATAATAATACAATGTTGAATTGGTACTAGAATCAAAGTCTCAATCCCTCTTCTACTGCAGGTATCACTTGAGGTCCACCGTAGCCATGACTGCGTCCCTCACTCTTCACTCTCATAGGCCAAGGCTACGGCGGACTACTCGGGCCTGGCCCTGATGTCCAAAAGACAAAGCAAAGCAACTATGACTGCTCTAGCTGAGGCTGCCATGCCTAGCTCTGCCTCGAAGCTTTTTGGTGTAGCTCTACCCCCAGCTGGGGCCTTCCTGCTGCAGCGCCCACGGAGGTGATGAAGATGGCTGCCACCATAGCCAGGTAACTTCCCTAGCCCTGACCTTCTTCCTCCTCCGTGTCCTTGCTCCTTCCCCAGGCAGCGCTGCTGAATGCTACCGCTGCTCCAGCCAGCGCTCCAACCACTGTGTCGCCAAACTTGCACACCAACAATGAGGCTGGGCTCTTCGCCCGACCTGGAGATATAGCGGTCTGCTTGCCTCTTGGGCGGTGACTTCCAAGTCGCTCGACCTTCCAAGCAACCGGTACCTCCTCCTTTTCGAAGGGAAACATCATTGCATACTCTGACTCCGACTGGTTGTGGACTAGTACCCGCTTCGATCTAGCCTACAACTACTGGGCTTCTAAAAATGCCACTTTTGTCTTCTTCTGCTCGGCCTTGAGTACCCGGCACATATACCTCTTCAGGGTGTGGTACCGGCCTACCTGCTACTTGAGTGTTTTCCCGTTGCTTCAAAGTGTTGCGGGCCTCTTCCCCCGCCACTTCAGTGTTTTCCCCGCTGCAATCCTCACTGTCAGGGCTACAGGTAAGTATCGGTCGTGAGGGCCCAACGAACAAACAAGTGCCCTTGCGGGTCACACACACAGAAGCCATCAAGCACTCAGACAAACATGCAGACCAGCAAGCGTGTACACAAACAGACTTAAAGAACTTAGTAGCAAGCGGGAAACTCGGCAAGGCATTCAGTCCATGGGCAAAACTCGGAAATCAGTTGTGTCTCAGTTTGTGTTTGGTCACGTCATCACACTACCGCCCCCTTAAGAGTGAGGCCCCTTCGATCGAGTAACTCAGTCTCAGTCCCCGACAAATGCGTCGTAAGCAAACAAAGCAAATAGATTTTGGGAGTACTCTGTCGCAGTGAGCTTTGCAGAGATTTTAGGTACAACACCAGAGGTGATTTTGTTGCTCATAGGCTTTAACAACGAGAGGTGATACATAAAGTGAACCTGATACTGTCTGTTACGTCCCTTCCCTACGTGCTGTTTAATTCTATCTATCTCATGACCGCCATTGATCGCACGAGGAATCATGTCTTCACGGTAATCGAAGGACTTAGCATCACGGTGTCTATACAGTTTTGATGCATGAAAGAGGGGGTATGTGCGCAGATGAGGCGGCACATCACCTATGTATGAAGGGACGAACACATCCCTGCCAATCACATCCAGAACTTCATGCGGACTGTAATAGAGCGGGAGAAGTTTGCGTGACACTCCCTCTTCTTCTGAGAATTCAGACATCTTGACCCATACGTAACTTCCCATTTCAGTCTTTGAATGTCTGCACTTCTTGTTTGCATGATGGATCGTTGCGTGCTGTCGCTTGGTCATTGCTGTGATGGCAACTTTGAGCAAGCGATTGTACTCGGCACTGAATCCAGGCCTGCCGGGCGTTAGACCAGCGGGCTGTTCAAGGAATAAGTAGGAGAGAGGATTACGAATTTGCCAACCGTAATGCAACCTGTTCGGCCGCATGCCGCTGGAAGAATGGATGAAGTTGTTGTATAATCCCTTTGACTAAATACAATTCTTCATCCCACGTTTCTTGATCCAGAATGATCAAAGCGCGGAGAAGTTGGAACACAGCCTGGTTGATCTCCTCAGCCAAACCGTTGGCTTCGGGATGTCGGTCAGATGTCATGCAAGGTCTGAGGCCAGGGAGTAGGGACATGAAGTCCTTCGATTTTGGTACTTATGAAGCATGAGTCCTGATCACTCACAAGAGTTTTCGGGGTTTCGAACTGCAGAATGTACTTTTGTTTGAACTCACAGATCACCAATTCAATTGGGGCATGAGATAGCAAAGGAATCGGATTGAGGAATTTAGAGAACCGGTCAACAATCACCATTACTTGCGAATAGTCGTTCTTACTTACCTTTCCCATGTTGGTGAAGACGATAGAGATGGACTCCCCGGGTCCATCGGGAATGGGAAGAGGTGCAAGTAGCCCCATGGGCTTTTGTCTACATGGTTGGATTCATTGATATACTTGACACTCAGCCACAAGCTTTCAGCAGATCCCTTCATACCAGGCCAATCAAAGTGTCTCAATAGGCTTCCATACGTCTTTGCCATGCCGAAGTGTGCACTTCGGCCATGAGCCAAGTCCAAGAAGTGCGTGCGGAGAGGCTCATGGTATGGCACACACAAACGGTCGTCTATTCCTCCATATTCGTGAAAATCAGGCTGACTGTTGGGGTCAGCCCGCAACTGCGCAAGGATGGGACTAAGGTCCGGGTCCTTGGCAGTGTGTTCTACGATCTCTTCGTCCAGTTTCATTTGGAGGTCATTGGAATTTACAAGGCAAGTCATGTACTCGGGGTGGCGAGACAACGCATCAGCAACTCGATTACAACAACCCTTTTTATGTCTTAGCTCAAAGTCAAATGTCGATCTCATGGAACCAGGGAAGTAATGTAGGGGACAACGTGGTTTTATCTTTGATCCACTTCAAAGTTTCATGATCTAAGAACACCTTGAAGTGGCATCCTAAAAGATAGTGCTTCCAATAATTCAAAGCCATACGCAAAGCATAGAGCTCACACATGTAGGTGTGAGTGGCTACCTTTCTGCTGGGCATGTGTTTGCTGTAGTAATCGAGCGACCGCAAGCCATTGCCATCATCTTGTTGCAGCACTGCACCAATTCCATATTGGCTAGCATCCGTAGTGACTACGAATGTTGGTTTGGAATCTGCAATGCAGAGTACAGGGTAACTTACCAAAACCTCTTTCAAGGTTTGAAATGCGGTTTCGCATGTTGCATCCTAGGCGTAAGGTACATTCTTACTTGTGAATCGGGACAACAGGCGAGCAACAATAGAGAATCTGGGTACAAACTTTCGATAGTACGATGCAAAACCAAGGAAAGAACGCAGATGTTTGCGGGTTGGGGCCAGTTGCGTATGTCCTCAACCTTGGTTGCCTCAGGCTCGAGGCCTGTAGCAGATAACCGATGCCCAAGGTAGACGACACTATCCCTCCCAAACTCGGATTTCTCTAAGTTGAGGTGGAGTTGCGTTTTCTTGAGGATGATGAACACTTCCTCAAGGTGCTTCATGTGTTCCTTGGTGAATTTGTTGAATATTATAATATCATCGAGATACACCACCACAAATCGGCCAATCTGTTTGCGAAGGACCTTGTCCATAAGGCTTTGAAAGGTGATCGATGTGTTCGTGAGGCCGAAGGGCATCACGGTAAATTCGTAAAGCCCATCGCGTCTCTTGAACGCAGTCTTGTGTTGGTCCGCAGGATGGACTTCAATCTAGTGATATCCAAACTTGAGATTGATCTTGGAGAAGACCTTGCACCCACTGGCAACATCAAGCAAGTCATCTATGTGTGTTAATGGGTATGCATTCTTTCTGGTGATGAGGTTTAGACCCCGATAATCGATACACATATAGAACTTGCCTCCTTTTTTATGGACAAACAAAATATGTGCACAAAATTCAGACTCGCTAGGTTTGATCCAACCATTGTCGATCATTTCGTCGATTTGTTTTCGAATTTCCTCCAACTCGCCAGATCTCATTTGATATACGCAGCCCTTTGGAGGAACAACACCCTCGACCAACTGGATTGTGTGTCGGATCGATAGCGTGGGAACTCCATGTGGTTTGACCATAATTTTCGGGAATCGATCAAGTAAGTTTTTAATGCTTGTCGGGACTGGTGCGGACGAAGGATCAACAAACGGGTCACCTAGATCAGGTCGCACATTATGAATGGAAGTGACTGAATCTGAAGTTGAGTTGTTTGGACTAGTAGAGAGTAGAGAAGTAGAAGTGTTAGAAGTAGACTCTTTAGATGGAGTAGTATTAGTACTAGCCGCAAAAGTAGATGGCGGATGAGTAGGGCGAACATAGGCAGCATACATTTGTTCATCCTCTTTGTGCTTGCGCCAACTTTTTGCAGAACTGCATGGCCTTGAGAAAAGTCACTGGGGACTCGTGTTTCTCATCCAAGAGGACGGGAAGCTCGTTCCCTTTAGCATCTTTGACCATGAAAAGTGGCTCCTTCCACTTGGTCCATTCACATTGGGACTGCAGCCAGCCCAAGCCAAGGATTGCGTCGAAGGGACACTTGTCAAGGACATAGAAGTTGAAAGCGTGTTTGACTGTCTTGTCCTTCTCAAAGGTAGTGCGCACACCTTGGACTGCATGCATAGATGAGACAACCTACTTGCGTATCCCATGTGGTGATATGTAGTATCGGTACTGGCCGCAAAAGTAGATGGAACATGAGTAGGGCGAACATAGGCAACGTACGTTTGTTCATCCTCTTTGTGCTTGCGCCACTTTTTGTAGAACTGCATGGCATTGAGAAAAGTCACTGGGGACTCATTTTTCTCATCCAAGATGGGAAGCTCGTTCCCTTGATCTTTGACCATGAAAAGTGGCTCCTTCCACTTGGTCCATTCGCATTGGGACTGCAGCCAGCCCAAGCTAAGGATTGCGTCGAAGGGACACTTGTCAAAGACATAGAAGTCCAAAGCGTGGGTGACTGTCTTGTCCTTGTCAAAGGTAGTGCGCACACCTTTGACTGCATGTGTAGATGAGACAACCTACTTCAGTCTCACAAGGGTTTTGCAAAGCCACTTGCTTCATCCCCAAGCCCACTGCGTATCCGTGTGGCGACATGAAGTTAGCAAATTCCGACTTCTTAGGATTTAACTTATAGTTTTCTTCTCTTAACTTTCCTAGAACCATTCGTAGGTGTTTCTCGTGGTCTTCAACGTCTTGCTCTAGACGAGGATGTCGTCGAGATACACAACTACGAATTGATATAGCCACTGCCTCAACAATTAATTCATTGACCTTTGAAAAGCCGCGGGTGCGTTAGTCAGCTCGACATCACCACAAACTCATAGTGTCCATACTTGGTTCGGAAGGCAGTTTTGTGTTGTTCGTCAGGTGCCACCTCAATTTGGTGGTATCCTGACTTCATATCAATCTTGCTGAAGTACTTACATCACTGATCAAGCAAGTCATCAATGCGAGGAAGAGGTTTCACGTTTTTGACAGTAACAAAATTCAATCCTCGATAATCTATATGCACAATCTGAGTTGTCCATCCTTTTTGGGCACAAATAAGACAAGTGCGCCATAGGGAGAGGAACTTGGTCGGATCCATCCTTTTTCAACTAGTTCTTGGAGTTGTTATTTTAGTTCTTATAATTCCATCGACGATATACGATAAATAGTTCGCTTAGGAATTTTACTGTTGGACTCTGCCTTGGAGCTTCTTGGTGTAGCTCTGCCCCAACCGGCCTTCCTGCTGCAGCGCCCCCAAAGGTGATGAAGATGGCAACCACCATAGCCAGGTAAGTACCTTTGGCGCTCCCCTTCATAGTCCGGGTCTTCTTCCTCCTCAGTGTCATTGCTCCTTCCCCAACAGCGCAGCTGAATGCTAGTGCTGCTCTAGCTAGCGCTCCAACCAGTGTGTCGCCAAACTTGCAGACCGACAATGAGGAGGAGCAGTTGGCTCCTCTTAGAGATATAGCGACCTGCTTGCCTCTTGGCGAGTGACTTCCTAGGCCGTGCGATGTCTGCTCGGCCTAGAGTACCCGGTACATCCACCGGCCTACTTGCTAGTTAAGTGTTTTCCGCTGCTTCAAGTGTCGCGAGCCTCTTTCCCTGCCACTTGAGTGCCTTCCCCCGCTGCAATCCTCAATGTCACGACCACAGGTAAGTACTGGCCCTTCGGGAGCACTGAAGGAACAAACGTCCTTGCGTGTCACACACATACTTAAGTTGACAAGTACTCAAATAGACATGCAGGCCAGCAAGTGTGCACACCCATAGACTTAGAGAACTCAGTAACAAGCGGGAAACTGAACAGGCATTCATTCCATGAGCAAAACTCAGAAATCAGTTGTCTCAGTCCGTGTTTGGTTAGGTCATTACACAAGGATTATATCAAGGATGCCACTTGAGTGCCTTCCCCTGCTGCAATCCTCAATGTCACGGCCAAAGGTAAGTACTGGCCCTCCGGGCGCACTGAAGGAACAAGCGCCCTTGCGTGTCACACACATACTTAAGCCGACAAGTACTCAAATAGACATGCAGGCCAGCAAGTGTGCACACACATAGACTTAGAGAACTTAGTAACAAGCGGGAAACTCTGAAATCAGTTGTCTCAGTCCGTGTTTGGTTAGGTGATTACACTAGCCAATAAAGAGCGCCTGTTAGTCAAGGATTATATCAAGGATGTGGTCTGCAACTTCTCTTATGGAGGTGGGAAACTTAATTATCAAATTTCATTCCTAATTAGCGACTCCTTGCCTTTTGACATGTTGTTAGGTATGTACTATCTTGAGGTTGCTAAGCCCCAGTTTGATTGGACTGGAAAGTGCTCAAGCAAGTGTTGTCTGATGGGAGAACCGGTAGACTAGCGAAGTATAGAGCTAGCAGGTTAATTGACTACTATGGGTATTTGTGTGCAAGTGCGTTCTACAACTACTATAAACAGAACCAAGAGGAGGGTATGTACTTAGTATTTGTCTCTGAGAAAGGGGAGTCCGTTAAAACAATACATGTGTGCAAGTGCATTCTACAACTGCTATAAACAGAACCAAGAGGAGGGTATTTGTCTCTGAGAAAGGGGAGGCCGTTAAAACAATACATGTGTGCAAGTCCATTCTACAACTACTATAAACAGAACCAAGAGGAGGGTATGTACTCCGAGGAAGTAAAACACCAAAGGGGGGGATTTATAGGATGGCTGTGGCCGAGTTGGACGAACTTCGTCGACATATGAAAGAGCTCACAAATAAGGGTTGGAGTTGGCCTAGTACTTCCCCGTTCGGCTCACCAGTTTTATTTGTCTTGAAGAAGGGGGGGCCGTTAAGGATTTACATTGATTATAGAGGCCTCAATGCCATTGCCGTTAAGAACGCAGAGCCTCTACCCTGCATCGACGCCCTATTGGATAGGGTACAGGGATGTAAGTACGTCACAAAGATAGACTTAAAATCCAACTACCTTCAAATTGCCATTAGACCAGAGGATCAGCACAAAACCGCATTTCAGATCAGGTACGGTTTGTACGAGTTTGTGGTGATGCCTTTTGGACTTTACAATGCGCCGGGTAAATTCAAGCATGCCATGAATAGGGTATTTTTACTATTTTATGACTACTTGGATCTCAACGATATACTTATCTTCAATAGGACTGTCGAGGAGCATGCCTGTATGTAGAAATTGCACTTTCACTCTTGTGACAATGCAAGTATAAGATCAACTTAGAGAAATGCGAGTTTGGTCGTGCTAGAATCTTGCACTTGGGTCATGAGATATCGGCGGAAGGTACAAGGCCTGAAGATGCAAAGGTGGCTAGCATTTGTGACTGGCCACGACCTTAGTCGGTGACCGAGGTCAGATCATTCCTAAGGATGTGTGGCTAGGCCTGAAGATGCAAAGGTGGCTAGCATTTGTGACTGGCCACGACCTTAGTCAGTGACCGAGGTCAGATCATTCCTAAGGATGTGTGGCTACTACCGAAGTTTTGTGAAAGAGTGGCCTCCCTTTTGACTGATCTGACGCGCCTTGACACACCATGGGAATGGACAGACACGTATGAGGCTGCTTTCAAAAGATTAAGTATGCCCTCACACACCATGATATTCTCATGGTCCCCGGTCCGGAGAGGCCATTCCTTGTTACCACTGATGCAAGCCAATATGGCATTGGTGCAGTGCTGGCCCAACAGGAAGGGAAAAAGTTGAAGCTGATCGAGTACATGAGCAAGAAAATGCCATCTAAGAAGTTGGCGAAGTCCACCTATGGAAGGGAACTCTACGCCTTCTACAAAGCCATTGTCCACTGGAGGCATTATCTCCTTCGTAGGTTTTTCTATTTGAGAACTGATCATTATGTTCTCTCAAATGCACCCAACCATTGGATTGAAGTCGTAGAGCAATATGACTTTAAGCTAGATTAAGTGAAGGGAGAGTACAATAAGGTTGCTGATGCGCTGTCACGTAGGGCAAACTACCTAGGTGCGCTAATAACCGAAATTGGCTTATCTGACTATGCAACTTGATCAATGATGGATGCCTACAAGGAAGATCTCGTCATGATGGACATCATACTCAAACTTGAGGCCCAGGACAAGGCCACATCTGACGAGTTTGTGTTGGTGGACGGATTACTCTTTCTTGAAAAGATAGGGTTTAGAAGGTTATGTTCCATCTAGTTAGATTCTTTGTAGTTTATTTTTAGGTGAATGTCATGATGCGACAGGTCATTTCACATATAGAAGACTAGTGCTAACTTAGTACAACGATTTTGGTGGCCTAATATGCTTGACGATGCAAAGAAGTATCTACAGACTTGTCAAGTGTGTCAGCGGGATAAGCCGCGTACTCAAGCACTGCATGGGTTACTCGAGCCCTTGCCCATTCTTGCAGGTGTGGGACAGATTGTCTCCATGGATTTCATGGATATGATCGTGACCAGCAGACGGGTTCACTAAGTATGGTAGACTGGACTGGACTGAGCACGTCATCACGTTATTCATGGATAACTGGGTGCGTGATTTTGGAATGCCCCAGTCTATAGTTAGTGATAGAGATTGCCCCAGTCTATAGTTAGTGATAGAGATTGCCCCAGTCTATAGTTGGTGATAGAGATGTTCGATTCACGAGCTAAATGTGGAAGAAGGCTGTTGAGCAAATGGGCAGCCAACTTCATATGACCTCCGGGAATTATCCCGAAGTCAATGGTCAAGCGAAACAGATGAACCGCGTGGTGCAACACCTCCCGAGGCATTATGTTAAGCCCAACCAGGATGATTGGGACAAGAAGCTGCCTCTCATCGCCAGTCTGTAGAAGAACGTTGTTCAGAGCACCACGGGCGGCGCCGGTGGTCGGGGGCGGGGTCGGTTTACCGGGGGCGGGCGTTGGGGGTTACCGGGGGCAGAGGCGGGGCAGAGCAGGGCAGGGTAGGGCCGCTCTGGGAAGAGGCATGTGGCAATGTGCGGCCGATGTGGGCAGGGCAGGGCCGCTTTGGACAGATGGGGGGGGGCGGAGGCGGGGCACGGCAGGGCAAGGCAGGGCCGCTCTTGGAAGAGGCATGTGGCAGGGTGCAGCCGCCGTGGGCAGGGCAAGGCCGCTTTGTACAGTTGGGGGGGGCGGAGGCGGGGCAGGGCAGGACAGGGCCGCTCTGGGAAGAGGCATGTGGCAGGGTGCGGCCGTTGTGGGCAGCTTTGGACAGTTAGGGGGGGGCTGCCTTGCTCATATTCCTTGCAATTTGGTATTAGAGTTGGCTTGAGATCGCCTATCTGCCGCCGAGGACATTGTTACTTGGTGTCAGTTGGTGGCAGACTAGCAGTTGGTGCGCTTACGATTCTACTGTGCAGTGAGGATACATTGGTGCTGGTTTGACAACGCGACACCCGGGTAGAGGGGTGCGTTGCAGGAAGGTTGTGGCGAGTCTGGCGACAACGGATGTATATACGATGATAAGAGCATGCTATGGGCTGTGGACGACTTCGTGCAACTTCATGGTTTTCTTTTTGAATTCCATTGAAAAGAAGAAGAAGAAAAAAAAAGACGGTTATCAGCTTATCATGATTCGTCCCCAATAAACGGTGAACACTAAACACCGAACAACCGGGCGACAAAAGCAAAAAATGAACACAAACATATTATGCAAGTCATAGCACAGACTGAAAGAAAAAAATAATAATAATAATAAAAAAAAGGGTGAACACTGAACACAGATTACACAGTTACACAACGACTCAGTGAGTGCACTCGATGGGCATATCAGCCGCATATGATGATATGAGCCTCAAGCACGTCATATCAGTCGGATTTGTACAATGTCCGACGCTCTCCGCTATCGAAGCGAGTTGAAGAAACATATACATTACTGCGACTCTGCGAGAAATGCGAATAAGCCCACGTGCGTCAACGCTATCCAAGCAACATGATCCAACAATATCCGGACCAAGAATATGCCCATGTAGGAGACTACTCTATCCTTCTCTCACTCTCTCTCTCTCTCTCTCTCTCTCTCTCGCCCTCTGTCTCTGTCTCTGTCCCGCCAACACCTCGACTACCACCTACCCCCCCTGTCTCTCCCCCTCCGTCTCTGTCTGCCTGTCTCTCTCTGTCACCGTCATGACGCGGAAATGCAGTTGTTTGTCCCCCAAGTCGTTGGTAGGAGACTACTCTATCTTTCGCTCACTCTATCTCTCTCTCTCTCTCGCCCTCTGTCTGTGTCTCTGTCCCGCCAACACCTCGACTACCACCTACCCCCCCTGTCTCTCCCCCTCCGTCTTTGTCTGCCTGTCTCTCTCTGTCACCGTCATGACGCGGAAATGTAGTTGTTTGTCCCCCAAGTCGTTGAGATTCTAGTATCTGTAGGACGCTACGAGCCTGCGCGCACGTCGATCAACCGGGGGCCGGGGGACAAATGGTCTCCGAGTCGGAGTCAGATGTCCCTGTGAACCGAGTGCTGCCCTGCATCTGACTCGACGTCCTCCTCCGTCAGACCCATCCGCCATCCGTACATCCGGTCTATAATGAGAGTTGCCCGCGTCGTCAGGCCCCTTGACTCGCCGGTCGGGATGTCTGAACTGTCATCGTGCAGTATCGTGAAAGCACCTCGTCTCTTCTCCGCAAGCCTTGGCCCCTCGGAATGATTGCGCCACTCGTCCTCTGCAGTGCAGGAGACGTCACGCACGCGTGTCGCTCTGCGTAAAGTGCCTCTTGGAGCTGGCGTCCGTCCTCCGGTCCACCAGTATGTGCAGCAATCTCCTCCTCCTCAGCGTGCCCATGCACAGACTCCCTGGGTGCGGCGTCATGACGACTTGGATGATGTGAAGATCTCTGGGGTCCGGCCTTCCTTCTTGCTCATGACATACCAGCCTTCAACACTCTAGCGAAGGCGACATCCGAATAGAGCGCTGTCGGCACCAATACCCTTACAAGGGTAATTGTGCGTACTTTTGCACCTCGCAGGGGGAGCACTCTTGATAAAATTTAAGGAAGTAGCGTATTTTTCGCTCGACCGTGACTGACTTTGAAGTCAGGGACGGCGGGCGCAGGCATAGCTTATTCAAAGAGTGTGTGGGCGTGCACTTTGTGGGCACGCGTTAGTTAAATAGTGTGAACAGATGGACCGCTCGGCGGTCCAAGTTAAAAGTAAGCTAGGGGTTCGGATAGTGTAGCACGGGCCGCAGACTTCGAACGTACTGACGGAGTCGCCACCGGTGCGAAGATAGACCGTAGAAGCTATGCCTAGAGGAAAACTTTCGAATGACTTGCGGAAGGGCGACATTTTGAGGCCACACCATGTAAAGTATGCAAGTACTACAATTGACTATAAAGGTATCGACGGTAGGAGCTGTAACAAAATTGAGCTAGGTACGACGCGTGGATACGGCGCGAGCTAAAGTCGGGGTCTTTCCGACCAAAGACGATAAAAGCATGCTCTTTTCGATGAGTACTGCGGGCTACGAGAGCCTCGGCCCGTGACCGCGGCATGGCGGGGAAGTGCGCATGGTAAACTCAGCAATAACCGTCCTCCAAGCAGAGAACATGGTCGTACGGGGCTTGGGCTCAAGGGGCAGACCAAGAGAAGGCGCTGGTGCACCTTTGCAGGCCCGGATAGGCTGTAACAGCCTGCAGTTACTCTTCATATGCAGAACTGGGCCTGCTACAACCAGACTTGGGCTTAGCCCTATTGGTTACAGCATTGGACTTTCATCACGCAGATCCTGGGATTGAGGCCAGCATGCTGCAGCGACAGAGCGAGGAGTGTGTTTGGAGATAAACCGAGGGGTTGAGGGTCCTGTGGGACTATCCCCTTTGGTTTTGCGGGGAGTCCCGATGGCGGGCCCGATGGGCAGGACTGAGGGTCGAGTCCCGGCAGTTCCCGTCCCCCAACTCGTTTTTTCTAGTTTTCTTTTAATTTTTATTAATTATTATTCCTATTTTTTGTTTTTATTTTTTTATTATTCTGTCCCATATTGGGACGCGGCCCGGTACCGGGACTGGCCGTGGATCCCAAGAAGCATAGCTCAGTTGGTGCACCACGAAATGCAGAAATGCAGGCCTGAGCTCGAACTCCGCGGAAGGCAGGTGAGTGAGAGTCTTACCTCACGAGTGAAATGCCGCTACCTTTTTAATTTCCGAGAGGTGGAGTTTGGATAGGGACGACACAGCAACAGGGTGCGTCGTCTGCCTCTCACGATCTGCTGAGAAAGTTTTGAGTATGAGCATGCCAATTGGGACCAGAAAGATGCGAACTGTCTGGACGGAGCGGCACAGGGCACGGTAGGGAGGTCCGCGGCAGTGCAGACAACACGAATGTGTGCATGAAACCCTTCTCTACTTCGGCCTTTAAAGCTTTCATTTGAACAACCTGTTATCACCAAGGTCTGCAGCGGGACCTGTTTCACCTGGGCTCACGCCGCGTGCTGCACAGCAGGCCCTGCATTCTCTTACGTGATGGCTGAACATAGGTTGCGCACTTCAGTACCATCCATTTGTAGGGGCATGCCGCGTGAGTCAAGGCCATGTACAACTATTTGAAGATCCGGAGACTTGGTAATTTCTCGAACTGTAGCCTTGAGAGGCAACCTCTGCAGTAGGCTGGTACCAGTCCCCAGGGCAGCAGATGACACAAACAGGTCTAACTCAGTTGGTACACCCACGAACTGTTGAAAAACGGGCCCCTGTTCRAACTCCACTGGATGCATATCARCAGGRCACTACCAACCGCTCCGCTGTTGCCAGTTGGGTATGCCGCGGGGCTCAGCCCCGCTTGTATCCCTTGGGACATCCCTTAAAATTGGAATTAGTATGGCCCCTGCATTGGTTCCGGGCCTGGTTATACTACCCAAGAGCTTAGCTCAGTGGGCACACTCATGAACACCTTGAACTGTTGAACTGCGGACCCCGCTAAAAACAAATGAGTAAAAGGCTGCAACAGTGAAGTACCTGGGGCCAGCCACTTTTTGTGGGAATATCCCATTGCTGGGCCCACTGTTTAGTCCTTCGGGATATCTGTTAAAATTGGAACGATACATAGAAGATTAGCATGGCCCCTGCGCAAGAATGACACCCAGATCTGGGACTATACCCAACTATGTTGGCTGTTTCCCAGGTTTGGGCCTGCGGGACTTGATCCCATGACCTGTAATTTGTATTTTTTTTCTTTTCTTTTGGGTTGCTAGGCCTGATCTTCAGACCGTAGCCAAATAGCCTCTACTTGACAGCCCTGGGCCTTCAGCCTAGCTGTTTTGTCCCTGCCTGCTCTTCTGAGAGATGGGTAGGCCCGTAGGTTTATTTTTTTTTTTTTTTTTTT
>BFEA01000044.1:2246903-2265673 GCA_003427395.1 Chara braunii
AGAGAGAGAGAGAGAGAGAGAGAGAGAGAGAGAGAGAGAGAGAGAGAGAGAGAGAGAGACGTTGCGGCTGAGGTCTGGGGCGCCATACTGCTTTAGAAAGCCGATATCTGGGGTTGCACGGGCCCTGATTTAGCCACCTGCAAGGGGAAATTGATTTTGAAGAGTCACATTGAGTTCTGGCGGGGTGGTAAGTTCTAGTGAGGTGCTGTGGGGGAGAAGAGCGCAGTTGCCAGTAGTTGTTGATTGAGGTGATGGCACTCTGAAGTGGGGAGTGAGTAGGAAAAGAATCTGGAGTAGAAGAGGGAAAAATAAAGCCGAACATTGTATCTCTTGACAACATTCCCCAGCTATTTTTTGATCAACTCCTATCTTTGTGTAAATCGTTTGACATTATTGCTATCTTGTGTTGCATTGTCATTTATTCTGAGCATTGCGAGTTTTTATACATGATGATGATGTGAGCTGCAGAAGCCAGGGTTATTGAAGAAAGCAAGATTGAAGAGAAAATTCTGAGTTCAGTTGACATTATCTTTTGTGCTATACTGTGAGCTGGATCTCCAATTGGAGTGCCACTCTTGTCCATATCTTTTTCAATTTTTACGGAATTACCTGCCAAGTCCTCCCCTGGCACAAAATCACCCTTCCTCTTCCTCCTCTGTTTGATAACTCTGTTTAGTAAATCCGGTGCTATGTGGGCTTATGGACAGGTTAGCGTGCAATGTGCACTACTCTAATGGAAGGTTTCTCAACCATCCGGCTCAGGGGGAGGTGCGAGGGCAGGAAGTCTGCCGACAGATCACGGCACAATCGGAAGTGCTGCACAAGAAAGAGTTGGCAGGCAGGCACGGAGCACAGAGGCAACAGGGGCAAGAAGTTCAAGCAGGAGGACAGGACGTCTGTCGTCAAGCCATGGCACATCGGGGGGTCTGTTTGATCACTCTGTTTAGTAAATTTGGTGCTATGTGGGCTTATGGACAGGTTATTTTGCAATGTGCACTACTCTCATGGAAGGTTACTCAACCATCTGTCTCAGGGGGAGGTGCAAGGGCAGGAAGTCCGCCAACAGATCACAGCACAATCGGAAGCGCGGCACGAGAAGGAGGTGGCAAGCAGGCAGGGAGCACAGAGGCAACAAGGGCAAGAAGTGCAATCGGGTGGACAGGACGTCTGCCGTCAAGCCATAGCACATCGAGGTCTGGGGAGAGAGGCACAGGTGCAGTAGACACAAGTACTGGTGGGAGGGCAGAACGCCCGTCAGCATGTCACGGCGCATCAGGGTCTGGTGCAGGGGCACTCAGTGTCGGGGGGATGATGGGCACAACGCCCGCCAGCATGCCACGGTGCAGCAGGGGCCGGTGCAGGGGGCACAGGTGCAGCTGCAGGCGCATCCTTGGGAGGCAAGGGCCACTGGTTCAACAGGACCATGCGGGAATCCGCCAGGAGGACCAGGGGCAAACGGGGGGAGGTGAGGGGGAGGCCCAAAGGGACCAGGGGTTAGTACAGGATTGGGGGGGGGGGGGGGGGGGGGTACGAAGCATGGAGCAAAGCGGGGTTGAACAGAATCAGACCGGGGGGCAGGCGACAGACCCCTTCTTAGATGCCTTCGGGATACAACCTATGGATGTGGACACACTACCTGTCGCATACCCTTAAGGTGCAGACCAGAACAAGAACCGACTTCTCACATAATACAAGATAGCGCAGCGGAAGGCTAAAATACCAATGATCAGACCAATCAATGTCGCAATGCAGACCAAACATACATCATCATCATTCCATGGGGCCTGGTGCTCACACAGGAAAAATGCGCCAGTCCCCAACCATACACACACGAAGAAGAGGGAGGTTAGACGAAGAAGAGGGGAAGATGGGATACAGGTCCCACATAATCCCTCGTCCAATGTCAAGTCTGCATCCAAATGTTATCAAGTCCCAAGGCACCAATCTCTCTCTCTCTCTCTCTCTCTCTCGCGCGCGCGCGCGCGCGTGCGCGCACGTAGTCCGCAGATACTGAGAAGTCAGGTAGCGAGAGGGTGAGGGAGAGATGGTGGACTTAGAAGAGGAAGAAGAAGAACTCTCTCTCTCGTTCAGTCCGGTACTAACCTGTGAAGGTGGCGCCTTGTTGCAGGTACATCAAAGGCGAAGCTGGGGCTATGGCGCCACACGTAAGTCTCCCTGGCCTTCGCCAACCCTCTCTCTCTCTCCAACGCTACTCTAGCTCCTAATAGCGCCCAACGCTGAAGGCTACTCCTAACGCTACTACTACTACTGCAAAGCTCCTCCAGAGTGCTGCTGCCAAATCCTGAAGACTGCCTCCTGCCTCATGCACGTGAAGTGCCTGGGAAGTCCCTATGAACTACCTCGTGAACTACCTGCAGCCTGTAGGGCGGTGTCGGGCGCATCGGTCCGGCACCGCACGTGGCAGCGCGGGACCCTCTCGGCCGCGTCGCGCAGGAGTTGGACCAACCTTGCCGCGAATACACGAATGGAGCTTCCTTAGGCCGCTTCGGTCGAGTGCGCCAACCATACCTCTCGTGAGCCCCTACGACAGGATAGGGCCTACGCGAGGCACAACTTACCTTCACCTTACGGGAGCTGTCACCTCCCTTCGGTGGGCGTATCCCCGCCGAGCTACCAGTCCACAGTACGAAAGTTACTCTGTTGCAATCGCAGAGGTGGACCAGCCGAGGGCGTTTCTCGTTCGTTGTAGCATAGGGGGTACGCGCGGTAATACGCCTATTGGACCCACACGCGAACCGACATCTTGGGGGGCTGAGGTCCCAAGCGTGGCTCAACGTCGGTCGATTAGGACGCATCCCACACACCACGCGCACACCACTTTACGAACACAAAAATAAAACACACACACACGAAACGACACAACACAAACAACGCGACAAAACGCTCCTAGCCCCTTGGTAGCCATCCAATAACTCTCTGATGCGGAAATCGGACAGGCGTCGCGCGCGAAACTTAATATAAAACCGCGCGGGCGCAGGGCTAACTCATATCGACTCGCAATGCAAGCGTACGCAAGCGGTCGCAATGATGGCGTACTATGTGGTACCCATACTCACGCGGTCCCCGTTAATCGCGAGGGTCGCGTTCGACACTCAAGTGTAGGCTGACACGCGCCTTGAGGGTTAATCTCTCGACGCTGGACAACCGCCATGCGCGGTTGAAGACCACACCCTCTTCTGCACCCTGTGCAAAGAGGTTGAGTAGACAACTTTAAGTTGTCGTGGCGGTCGAACATCAAGGCGTTTGACTTTGACGGTTGCCACGGACTACAACGTCCAACCATACAACTCAAAAAAAGCAAGGGTAAGAAGGGAATTCCCCTTTTCTCTCAAGACACAATCTGGTTAACCCTTATGCCCAATTACAGTAGGCCTCTCAAATACTCAGGGCGCTTATAAGTATATAAGGGTTAATTATATAGGACGATCACTTCTCATAGTCACAGTGGGGCTCCTCTCAACATATATGTATGTAATCGCAGGCAGTCCCATCCAGAAGCCGAACCACAACCATACTTGCAATCACATCAAAGATTCATCCAGAAGTCCACACACTACACGGGGTCAACTTCGACCATTCCTTGCACTCATACCCCTCGCTTTAGCCATACAAGCCTCACTCGTGCAACTCTTAAATAAGTATTTAGTACTTTTGTTGGATGACCATTCAATAAAGTTCGGGTGAAAACACAACAAAACAGTTCAATCACAAGGCGAAAGCCTTTAGGTTGAGTGACAGGAGTGAATTGGAGTTGAATCGTAAACCGGCGAATCGGCAACCGACCTGTTATCAATGATAACAGAAGGTGATCCTCGTAGGATCAAGCTGAAACTAGTCCAAGTCCTGAATTGAATGTCCAAGAAAGACCTGTACCATAAGATAGGCCAATGCCCAAGCTAAAATCTGTAAGTCCTTGGAGAATAGAACTCCAAAACACATTCTCACTCAAGATCCTTCTAATTGACTAAGCCTGAATCTACCTTTAAGCAGTGCTCAAGCAAAGGTAGACCCTGGCATGATCTCCCCTATACAGAGTGGATCGCCAAAATTGCCACCTGTCGAATATAATCTAACTCCTCTAAACTAAGGAAATTTCGGCAACGCTTCCCGTAGGAAAACTGCCTTTCCAGAATTTATATAAGCCTGAGTATAAAAACAGGAATAGTCTTTGACTTTCTAAAGTCCGACTTTTGTCTAACTCCCTGAATTAGTTAAAATTTGGGCAGCACCCCCTTTAGAAAGGGAGATTTCCCAGACTTTTTACTAAGCCATGTATAATTCAGACAGTTGAACTTTTGAAAAGTCAGAGATTTATCTAACTCCTTGGATTTGCAGCAATTTCAGCAACGCTTCCCGTAGGAAAAGTGGCTTACCAAGATTTATACAAACCCAAGTATAAGAAAAAATCTCAGATAGATGCAGGAATTGAACTAAGTAGAAAAAACTATCTCAGAAAATGCAGAAATTGAATCTAACTCCTATAGCTCTATTACGTGGCGAGCCACTACAGCAACTACCTGTCAACCTGAAACTCAGACCAAGTAGTAGTCTCACAATGTTACACGCAATGCCAAACCACAAAGGTAAGTACTCTCGCCGGCCCAAATCAATTTAGCAAACAATAGTTCATAGTCCTTCAATGATTTAACCCCTTATACCCTGCTTACATAGGGCATTGGGATTGGCCATTCATCTTAGAAACAATGCCAGCCCTCTGCCTTAGTTATACACGAACAGGTTGCACAACTACTTTTCTCTTCATTGGGCATAAGACTAAGCCATGCATCTTAGAAACCATGCTTAGTCGCCCTGAACTGTTTAAATAGCCAAGTTATATATACCTTTCTGCACCTTAGTCTTCAGAAAGAGGGCGTAGGGCTGAGCCATTCATCTTAGAAACAATGCTCAGCCTGCCCAGGTTACCTTCAATTATAGCTCTCGATTATACTCTCTTCGCTTATGATAAGGCTATAGTCGGGTCATTCATCTTAGAAACAATGCCTGACTAGCCTTGTTCGCATATAAGTACATATATATATACAACATTATAGAGAATCTTATTCCTTTGTTYTCATTATGGTCCTGAGGCCTCAGACTTAGACCATTCATCTTAGAAACAATGTCTAGTCCTCTGGCCTTGAATCCTCCCTCAGAACAAAAACAATCAAGGAGAGATGAGCCATTCATCTCAGAAACAATGCTCAGCTCCCCCTTTTTCAGCACACAAAAAAGCAGAGTACCCTGAGTTTGACCCAGAGACTGTTCAGAAACCCACCCATGTAAACAGCGGTCAGACCATTCATCTTAGAAACGATGTCTGACCCTCAAAAGTCAAGCAAGCAATACCCCTCAGAAGTAAGTAGCCAGGCCATTCATCTTAGAAACAATGTCTGGCACAATTAAAGAAACACAGCAACCAAGCCATTCATCTTAGAAACAATGCTTGGTTCTTCAGAAACCAGAACAAAACTCAGCAGTCAGGCCTTTGGGTATTAATTATACCCACGATACCACGTCCCAAGGCGACATGGGACGTCGTCAAAAATTAGAAAGGAAGTATATATATAAAAAAAACTTCAACTTTGGCGCAGTCACAAGAACAGTTTGCAATTGCATTTCGGACGACCCCGCAAATACAACACACCCCCACGTGCTCCTACCGCAGCCCTGCGTCCCAAAACAGGACGCGAGACCCAGAACAATAAGAAAATAAAATAGAATAACAGTAACGTCGGGGAACCGCGGGATCGTTGGCACCCTGCCGTCCCGTGGAGTGGGTCCGCCGCCGCGGCTGTTAACAAAACCGAGGGGGATAGCCCTGCGGGGCCCTCAACCCCTCAGACCAGTGCCCGCACAGTACCATACAAGGCAGTGCGGCGGGCGCTTGGGGCCAACAAACCGGCTGCGCGACTCCCAGTGCCCACGCCGGCTTGCTTGTATCGTGCCATAATTGCCCCACGCACCATCCTACGACGCCCCGCTCACCGCACGAAGGCGCGCCGTCGTTGTCGATGTCGTCGTCCTCGCACGCGCGCTTGCCTCGGTCGCAGGAAATTATCCTTAATTCCTACTTAATCAAAATAAATAAATAACAATAATAGCATTAAACAGAACGACCGATGTCCGCGCCGGCTTTATGATCAACAACAAAAAAAAATCGCGCGCGCCCTAAACCTGCGCGCCCACACACTCTCTATTATAGTCAACCGTCCGGTCAGCGTAGGTCACAGACGCAACCGCGCCTAGCGCGGTATACTTGAACTTTAAATCAAAGCTATTTCTCTGTCACTTGCAAAAACCAGGGCGGATACCCTTGTAAGGGTATTCGCGCCGACAGCGGGTCAATCTTATATAGTGCTGGCCCGTCCAGGAGGCTGCTCTTGCCAATTCCAAAATGTGCCAGACCCTGGCGTTGAAGTTCAAACAAAGGTTGTCTTGAAAACAGGCCGGAAATGGCCTGTGCTAAAACCTTGGTCTGGTGCCTAAGTTTCAGGGTAGGTGACTTTATGAGGGCCCGAAAATGGCCCTCGTTTTCAGGTTTTTCGGCTGAAACGACACAGGGCCTGTAGCCCCTCGTTTTCAGGCTTTTAGGCTGAAACGACACAGGGCTTGTAGGCCCTCGTTTTCAGGCTTTTAGGCTGGAACGACACAGGGCCTGTAGGCCCTTGTTTTCAGGCCTTTAGGCTGAAATGACACAGGGCCTGTAGGGCCCTGGATTTCCGTCTGGTCGGGCCCTGCAGGCCCATGTGGCTGCGCAGTATATGCCACACTACTGCCCCCCGCCCCCAGGGACGTGGTGATGACTGACTACCAAACAGACCAGGACGCTCCGCCGGAGGAACTAGACACGGACCTCGAACTTAGGGGGATTATGGACCGGCTGATTGAGCACCTAAGAATCCAGCATCCGCAAGGTTGGCTGGAATTCTGGGATGCGACGTACCGGTTCATTCTTCTGCACAGCAGCCCTACGCTCTGGAACGCCCTGACAGCAAGACCACCGGAGCATGTATTCGGGGTGGAGGTATTCTAGAGGATACTGGCCATCACTCGGACCCATTGCAGCCCAGCGAACCCAACCCTCGCACAACCCCAACACCCCTGAACCCGAAGTTCAGCAGGCGGAGGAGGACATAGCCGACTGGCCAGGGGAAGGATCTCGAAGAGGCTCAAGATTCAACAGCTAATTGAGCTCGGGCTGTATGAGAAGCCCCTTTCCAAGACGGAAGGGGTGTTGGTCATCCCAATGCATAAGGTTGGTGGGAGGTGCGAGGTGGGCCTGACTTCGGTAGGGGACGATAAAAAGAGATGGGGTGTCACATTACAAGGGTGATTGGGAAGATAAAAAGGAAAGAGAAGGAAGTTTTGCTGGACAGGTAAGGGATTTCATCTCCAAAAACCTTGTAGGAGGGGCTAAGGCAACAAGCATCGGACTTGTCTCGATCTCGCTTCCTCACATACATACATGTTGGTTCCAATGGCAGAGCAGCTTCCTCGACACAAAAACAGCAATAAACTTGAGATGGCGCGTCACACCTCCACAAGAAACTCATAAATATGGCCTTCGTCCAGGAACTCAGCTCAAGACAACTTGTCACATGTTGTGGCTATGGCGGCAGACCGCCGGTCTGAGGTTCCCTCCCGAACAGTGTAACCACCATCAGACACACTCTCACTCATACGCGTATGCACTAGGATCTATCGGGTCTACCCTGAATGTCCTCGCGCACACACAAACAGACACACACACACACACACACACACACACACACACACTGGATGCTAACTGTTGATGTCAGCACTAGGCGGCTATGGCCGCCGTCTCCTTCCTCCTCTAGGTGCTGGCCGCTATGGCCACCGTCGTCCTTCTCTGCCCTCTTAGTCTTCGGGCACCTGCAGACCTCCGAATGCACAAGTCGCACAAGCAGCGCTTCTGCATGGCTCGCAGGCGAATGAATGAATGGCTTGGCGCTGCCTCTTTATCTATACTGTTTCGTCGGTGCTCTGGCCTGCCTCCGGTCCCGGGCCCAAGGAATGTGCAGCCCCACCTGGTACTTGCTGACTAGACAAAGTGGATTGGGATTGCCGATTGGGACTGCTGACTAGATAAGGACTAGACTCTACCTTGCTGACTCAGCCACGACGACTGACTCCTACAGCTCCGAAGAGCCAAGTAGTTACTTCTAGAAAGTCCTAGGCTACGTTGACTGACTCTTCGATACGCTTCGGGCTATTCTATAAGACTGACCGTAGGACTGCTAAAACTAAGGGCTATGGTTCGAGTCCACGCGACCCAACTATACGCACGAAACCCAAACGCACGTGTCTGGGGACAGGTCACATGTTAAAAGGCACACAGGGTCTGGGTAGCTGTACAGGGCTTTGGGGTAGGTCTATGTATGGAGCCCTGGAATATGCACTCTCGCACGAACTAGATGAAACCGTTTCACTCCCGCCGGTCTAAAACCGAGGTCCTCTGAGAACTCTCTAATCCAAGGCAGGACCTTTACCTTGTTCTTTCATAGGCATGAACTATGTCGGGAGCGGTCTCTAGAAGTTCGGTTATGGTGAACCATCTATCGTCCTCGGGTTCTTGGTATGCAAACCTAACTTTATCTCTGAATCTGATCCCAGTTCAGTCCTTCAAATGGCCTACGTGGTCTCAAGGACTTATGCAGCTCGTTAGGAGTCCGACTAGTAGCTAGATGTACACTGTTGTTATAGGCGCTAGCTAATGTGGGGAGCATCTCATCCCAATTTACTTGGTCTGGTCTAATATAGCAAAATCTTATTGATCTGCTCTGTCTGGTCGTTTGTCTGTGGATGACGATCTAACAACACTACCAACTTAGAGCGGTAAACTTCCATAAGATCCTACCAGTTCTGGCTGGTAAACCGCGTGTCACGGTCACTAATTGAAGTGGAAAAAGTTCTCTGTTGACAATGGGGTGCCATGCTCGCTTACCCAGAAGTCGAAAAACTTCTTTGTAACTTTGTTCTTGCCTCTGCAGGCAAGGGTACGAAAACTGCATAGGATGCCATGCTCGTTTACCCAGAAGTCGAAAAACTTCTTTGTAACTAAGTCTGTTCTTGCCTCTGCAGGCAAGGGTACGAAAACTGGGTACTTGCTAAACCGGTCTTCTATGACCATGACTTGGCTTTTGCAATGCCTACTCTTGACTTCGGTATCCATGAAATCAATGGAAACTGACTCTCCGGGTCCTATGGGGATAGGCAAGGGTCTGAGGAGACCTTAAGGTGCTCGTGTCGTTGTTTTGTTGCGTTGACAAACTTTACAACTGCGAATATACTCTATGCAGTATGTCTTCATGCCAAGCCATGTATACGACATCATGAGGTTGGCCAAAGTCTTTTGCCAACCAAAGTGCCCTTCTGTGTCATGGCATTCCCCAAACTATGGATTTCTTCATCATTGGGGACACAAAGTCTATCATCGACGTTGGTCTTCTCAAAGAATAGCCCGTTCGTGGTCCGATAGTTTGGCTCGCTGTTAGGGGTTTCTTTTAGTCTCTTTAGTAGATCGCTATAGATCGGATCCCGAGCATATGCATCCTTTATCTTTTGCTGCAGTTCCACCCCTATGTCCAGATAGTGTACTATGGCTCCAAAGTAATCAGCCCTTCTACTCCAAGCGTCGGCCACCACGTTGTAGCCATCTCAGAGTTCCGTGGTAAGAGTAGACTTTGAAGTGCCTCCCTAGCAGGTAATGCCTCCAATGGTGTAGGGTCCGTCTGAGAGCGTAGAGTTCTCTCTCGTATGTCGAGGCTGCTACTTCTTCTGAGGGCAACCGACCTGACATGAACTCTACGGATCTATAGTCGTTGCCATCACAACACCTATACCATATTGACTTGCGTCTGTAGTGACGACAAAAGGCAACGAAGGATCGGCTAACTTGAGGATGTGGTACTCTTCCAAGGCCTTCTTCGGCTTCTTTAAGGTTGAGGTGCAATCTTGATCACACTTCCAAATTGCTTCCTTCTTTAGGAATCTACAAAGGGGAGCAACGATAGTGGAGAAGTTCCTCACAAACTTCCTATAATAGTTGCCCAGTCCTAAGAACGATCACAACTCAGTCAGAGTGTGAGGATTTGGCGAGTCTCTAATCGTTGCTATCTTGTCGTCCTCTGGTTTAATACCGTCTCCATCTAACACGTGGCCCACTTGCACTTCTTTGCGTTGATCTTGAAGTTCGCTCATGTTCTTGGAGGGTCTTACTGAAAACTAGAATATCATCTAAGTACACTACTACAAGTCTGTCTAGCCACGACCTAAACAAGTAGCTCATGCAACACCGAAATGTGGTTGGTGCATTGGTTAGTCCAAAGGGCATCACTATGAACTCATAATGCCCTACCTAGTCCGAAACGCCGTCTTGTACTGATCATCAGGATGTACCTCTATTTGATAGTACCCTGACTTTAGGTCGATGTTCGTAAAGTACTTACAACCTTGCACCCGATCCAACAAATCATCTGTGTGGGGCAATGGTTCTGCATTTTGACAGTGATGGCGTTCAGACTCCTGTATTCTATACACATTTTTAATTCTCCCTATTTCCTGGGGACAAATAGGGCAGGTGCGCCAAAAGGGGACGGGCAGGGTCTAATCCATCCTTTTTCGAGGAACTCGTCTAATTGCTTGCGGAACTCCAAATCTTTGGGAGACATCTTGTAGACTGCTCCCTTAGGTGTTTTATTACCAAGCTCTATCTCAATACGGTGTTGAATGGGTCTTGGTACTACCCCTGCGGGTGCCTTAGATAAACCTTTATACCCCTTCAGCAAGCTGGCAATAGTGGGATGGATTTTTTTCTCCTCCTCGGGCTGGTTGTGAATGCAGGAGGGCTAAGGCAGCAATGCGCCAAGGAGTTGTCAACTTCTTAACCCTACCTGATGGACTAGGGAGCCTGCACTCATGCTCCCTAAGGTTCAATGTGGCCCCGGCTGCCTTCCCCCAATCTGTTCCAAGAACTATATCGAAAGGGAGGTTCTCTTCTATGAGGAGAGTCAGAGAGTGAAGGACTTTCTCTACCTTCCCTCCTTGTTCTAGGCGAAAATACGCATGGACTCCTCTACTTACTCCTCGATCCGCATTGTGCGGGTGTCATCAAGGATACTTACTACAGTTTCCTTCAACTTTTGGACCTTGAGGTGATTGATGTAGCTTCGAGTGGGCCCACTGTCTGTCTATAAGGGCCCCTATTCTAGCTCTAAAAATCTCTACGTCTGCTAACAAGAGTTGCTACTTTCCATCCTTCTTCATCTTGGCCCAGGCTTGCTTCCTCTCCTTCAATTCTTCAGTCAAGCCTGTGAGGGAAACGCCTAGAGAGACTCTAACACAAGTAGTCTCTAGGCAGCTAACTAGGCGCTGGCCAGCAACCTTTGCCATAGAGTCACGAGGAGTGGGAGTTTCTTCCTTGCGCGTGCACTCACCTCCACATGCTCTTAGGGTAGGGGCAGTTGCTACCTCTATCGGCGGCTGCCTTTTGCTGCCCCAGATGCAGCACGACTCCTATATTCTGGGCATAACTTGATGATGGGCCCAAACACTCGCGGTCTTGCCATACATTCTGCCCTATTCCCAGGGCTTCCCAAGGTCGCCCTTCGGGCTGTCCTAGGTGCCACGCTCCTCTTCTGGGAGGTGACCAACTGGAACACGGGCGGTTGGACGAGGGACCTTGACCCCTTTCGCTTGGCGGTGCTTGTTGCCGCCAACCCTTTGGCCTCCCTGTCCTTGGCCACCTGAGGCCTGGCCATTCTTGCCTCGGCCTTGTCCTCCTCTTTGCGGCCTCCCTCCGACCGCGATAGCAGCATAGGAACTCCCCTGCTCTACCCTACTATCCTCCTCCTCTAGCCCCACTGTATATATGTGTAGGGGACCTCCTCCGCACCACCACCTTCCATTGTTAAGATAAGTCTATCCTTGGCCTTGATTTGGCTAGAGATGGTGCGACCCTTCCACTTTTTGTCCTTTGTTAAGGTCTTATGCCAAAAAGTGGTCACTAGCATGGCTTGGGCGGCAAAAACAATGGCCTCTCTACTAAGGAGGTCGTACATCATCCCTGGCTGTTGCTTTTTAGCGAAGAAATGCCTTTGCACTTGCTCGGACAGCGCGCGGTAAAAGAGTACTAAGGAGGCTGTACGTTATCCCTGGCTGTTGCTTTTTAGCAAAGAAATGCCTTTG
This sequence comes from Chara braunii, assembly GCA_003427395.1. NCBI lineage: Eukaryota > Viridiplantae > Streptophyta > Charophyceae > Charales > Characeae > Chara > Chara braunii. The sequence continues at coordinate 2,259,132 of BFEA01000044.1, forward strand.
CACTTGCTCAGGCACCACGCGGTAAAAGAGTTGGATAAGTTGTGCCTCAGTCAACCCATGCCCGAGCACGACGATAAGCTCATCCATAGCGACCTTTAGGGCGTGTACACTTCGCCATTGTCGCGTATGGATTGTCTGGAGTTTGTTGGACACCCTTATCCCGCTGGTGGCATCCACGAAGCATTCTTGCAATGCGTGAGAAAGTCAGTGAGGTGGGTGACGACAAAGTACTGGACCATGTCATTTTCGGCGTGGGCTGCGCGTGCGAACGACCGCGCGAAGCTGGTCGCTTCCTCTCTCAAAGCCTGAAAGGCTACCAAGACATGATCCTCGGGGTCTACACCGTTAGATACATATATGACTTGACGTTGGCTTCCCAATTGTCAAAGTCCTCCCCCTTCTTTCTGCTGTATGGCTCGGGGAAACAGGCCTTGACCCTATCTCGGCGGGGTCGGTCTTCTTCTTCCTTGGGGGCTGCTATTTTGGCACCCTCTATTGTGCCTGGACAAAAAAATTTGGTCCTCCCAATCGCGTTTCGTAATTCGTTAACGATACAAGTCATCATATCGTGGGCAAAATCCCGGAATCCGACTCATACGGACTCAAGCCCTACATCCTGCTCACGGATATGTTTCAGTTGTTCTAGTTGTGCAGTCAGGATGGACTCTACGCTACGAGATAGGGTGTCAATCTTTTTCCCCAACTCAGTCTCTTCCCTTATCGTCCCCTGTCGTGTGTCTGCCGCCTTCAATTCTTTCTCCATTCAATCTGCCACCTTTAGACATCTTGTCCTCTCTTGTGCAAGGTGCACTTTCCACTCCAGTTGTTTCTCCTATTCCCTCGCTCGTCGACGCAAGGGGTCCCTTTCTTCTTCCAACTCTACTCTCACCGCCTCCCTTTCAGCCTAAGGAATTATTAACTCGGCATCTTTTTCTTCTCCCAGGGATAAATTAGTCACCCTACTCTTACTGCCTTCTCCACGTCTTCTGGTGGGGCCATACTGGAACTTGCCTCCCCCCTTCTTTGCAACAACCCCTCTTCTTCTTCGACTTCTACTTCTTCGTCTTCTTCTTTTTTTGCTTTTGCCTCAACAGCAGCCAGCTTCGCCTCTTGTTCCTTCTTCCATTTCTCTCTCTCTTCCTCCATTTGCGTCTTCTTGGCTGCTTCTTCTTCGAGCAGGGCCAATTTCTTGGCCTGCGAGATCAACTCCTTCTCCATCTTCTCCCTCTTTTCGCGGAGAATTGCGGCAACTGTCTCTTCTTGTGCCTTATTATACGGGGTTGTGCTAGTTCCGTTCCTGGCGGTCACCATGTTGGTAGGGGCACAATCACTAGCGGTTCCACTCCCCAACACGTAGACCCGACCTCTAGACTTTGACTTCTATAGAACTACATAGGTCTCTCCTCCACTTCAGTGAGGTTACCACAATCTTCAGATGCTTTCGCAACCACATCCACCAATCTTTCCACAGTCGTTGGATGCGTCCACAACCACAGTCACCGATCTTTCCACAATTATCGGATGCTTTTGCAACCGCAGTCACCAATCTTTCCACAGTCGTCCGATGTGGTCGCAACCACAGTCACCAATCCAGCTTGGGTTTGGCTTCAGATTGACTCTCTGTCAACTACACGATTCTAGCCTAAGCTACTGCTAGTCTGTCACTACAGGAATATTGGCTGATCAGGGGGCATTTTAAACCACCAGTACACTCGCACCTAAAATCCCGAACCTACGTGCCCACTGCGCACCACTATTTTCCGAGCCTTCTGCGTGAGGGTACCTGCAGTGGGAATTTCGGAAGTGGCACTGGTGCCGCCGGGCTGCCTGAACCAAAAAAGAAAAGAAAAGAAAAGAAAGGAACAAACACATGCCAAAGAGCAATGATGTCGTGAAAGGACGTCATGGAGGCCATAAGCAAATGATCACTTTCCTGAATGCATCTGCCCACTATTATGGGGAGAGGGAAATGTTGTTGTTTCTCCTTTTTTTTTTTTTTTCCTGGCCCTGCCAGCAAGGCAGCGCATATTCCTCTTGCTCAAAACGCCCTCGCTGAGCATACTCACACTAGCCACGTTGAAATGCATCCAACCACTTTCACGGGCAAAGTGTTGTTGGCTTTTTTTGTTTTGTTCTTTTTTTTTTAGAGTCTGACAGTGCTGCTCCCCGTGTTCTACCTATTGATGAAGTGCCCTCACCGAGGGCAAACTCGCACGAGTACTCCAAAACGTGTATCCAACTGCAATCACGACCAAAGGCTGTTCTTTTTTTCTTTTTTCTTTTTTTGAGAGTCGGACAGTCTTGCTCCCCGTGTTCTACGTTCTGCTGAAGTGCCCTCACTAAGGGCAAACTCGCACGAGTACTCCAAAAAGTGTATCCAACTGCAATCACGGCCAAAGGCTTTTTTCTTTTTTGGGACGTACAGATTTGAGATGGGCCCAAAAATTTGAAAACCTTCTGACGCTCCGACCCTGCCCCAAGCCCGCCTTTTACTTCTTGTGGCGACAAGTTATTTTGTTGCAAGGTTGAGGCCGTGTACTGGTGGTTTAAGGAGGTTCGCCACAACTCCTCAAGAATTCTTTAATGTCGCAGTCAGGACGACGATCACAACCAAAGTCCTCTCGAGACTTGGACAGACTGGACACCCGCTCTTCAGCTCAGAGTTGGGGTATAGTGTACCACCCAGAGCAACTTGCCGGTCTGTACCGGTCCTTGGGGGTGTTTTCCCAGGTCATCTCGTGTCAGATACACCTCACCCCTACTAAGTCTCATGAAGACACAGGCTCACAACCCCTATGCATGAAACCTATCGACCTGGACAGGAGTGACTCGATGCAGAAAGAGATGACAAAGTCTTCAGCAAGTACCAAGGCGAGTGTGCAACATCCACAGGTCATCGGGGACAAGGGCTAGGGCTTTAAGGGATTATATCGCTCCTCGCTCCGCACTCCAGCTTGGTCAACGACACCGGTCAACCTCTAGTCAACGCCAGTCGACCCCCGGTCAAAGCGGGTCAATGCTTGGTCAACGCCGGTCAACTCTCCGACATCCGGTTATGGCGGCTTCTTCCCCTTCGTCAACCTCTCCTTCCTCGTCCCCCGTCCACAATGGCGGACAATCTTCTTCCTCTTCGTGGGTCTCTCTCTTTCTCTCTCTCTCTCTTCGTCTTTTTGCCGCAGTTTTCTTCCTCTTCGCGGCGGTCGTTGAGATGGCCCAGACAACGGGAACCAGCTTTGATATCAGTGCAATCAGACTTGTCTTGATCTCGCTTCCTCACATACCTACATGTTGGTTCCAATGGGAGAGCAACTTCCTCAACACAAAATCAGCAATAAACTTGAGATGGCGCGTCGCACCTACACAAAAAACTCGGAAATATGGCCTTTGGCCAAAACTCAACTCAAGACAACTTGTCACATGCTGCAGCTATGGCAGCTGACCGCCGGTCACCCGAACACTGTAGCCACCATCATACACACTCTCACTCGTACACGTATGTACTAGGACCTACCCTGAATTTCCACACACACACACACACACCCACACACACACACATACACACAACACACACACTCACATACACAGAACACACACACACACACACTAGACACTAACTGTTGACGTCAGCTCTTGGTGGCTATGGCCGCCCGTCTCCTTCCTCCTCTAGGTGCTGGCCGCTATAGCCGTTGTCGTCGTCCTCTGCCCTCTTTGTCTTCAGGCACCTGCAGACCTCCGAATGCACAAGTCGCACAAGCAATACTTCCGCATCGCTCGTAGGCGAATGAATGAATGGCTTGGCACTGGCTCTTTATTTGTACTATTTCGTTGGTGGTCTGGCCTGCCTCAGGTCCCAACCCCAAGGAATATGCAGCCCCACCTGGTAGTTGCTGACTAGACAAAGTGGACTAGGATTGCCGACGGGGACTGCTGACTAGATAAGGTCTAGACTCTACCTTGCTGACTCATCTACGACTATTTACTCCTACAACTCCGAACAGCCAAGTAGCCACTTCTAGAAAGTCCTACGCTACGTTGATTGACCCTTCGATACACTTCGGGCTAACCTATAAGATTGACCCTAGGACTACTAAAACTAAGGGCTACGGTTCGAGTCCACGTGACCGAACTATACGCATGAAACCCTACCGCACGTGTCTGGGGACAGGTCACAAGTTCAAGGCACACAGGGTCTGGGTAGTTGTACAGGGCTTTGGGGTAGGTCTAGGTATCGAGCCCTCAGATCTGCAGTCTCGCGCCAATTAGGTGAAACTGTTTCAGATGGCACGAACTGCCCTATATGCCCTTTTCAATTCCAACAAGGTAGCAAACCTGCACTGGCATAGTCACAAAGATCTGTTGGATCTGGCAAGCACCTTTTGGTTTGAGAAGGACGTGTGCATGTGCCTCTCCACTATCGTCCATCAAAACATTCTTAACTTACACAAATGGGACACAAGGTCCCGACAGCCGCCATGAGTGCGTGTGCCCCTAACTTGCGCTGCGAAATAGCAACACGGAGGAGATAGACACGTTGTACTGCATAAACCTAACCTGGAAGCAGTGCCTGAAGACCTGGACCTGGGCCTAAGATCCTTGAATGTGAACGACCTCGCCTTTGTCAAACTAGAGAAGAGTCGGGCCATATGGGATCAACTGGGTGGGAGCCAGAACATGGCAACCATCTGCTTGACAAACCGGTGTAGGGCCTCACCCTGTTAGACTTTCGAGCCTGAGTCGACCACTGTGCGGGTCCCAGTTGGCTCGGCTCCGCCCACACTCATGCGCAGGGCGCGGAGCCATTCGTCACAGGGTCACCCCCACCTAGTGCTTTGAGATGGATGGGGGTGGGCCATCGAGCGAGAGAGCTTTGACATTGGGGATGTAGCTCAACTTTCTCGCTAGTGGAACAATTTTGCAATTCACTTGCAAGCGTCCTTTTCTTGATACTTGCTTTTGTTCTCAGGCAATTGCTCCTTCCAATACGCAGGCAGTCCAGGGGGTTCTTTGAGACCTTTCTTCCATTATGTGCAGGCTAAGCGTCATCCTTAGGCCACGCATGCATTTCCTAACGCAATGGTCGTATAGCTTCATCGAAGGTGGGCACAACCCGTCCTCCTTAGCTGGTCTACGCCCTAGCTCCTATTGTCTCCATTTCTCATGCATCATGCACATTGATTTCAAAGTACCCCTTAGTCTTTTCGGGGTCCCCACCTACATATTCAAAGGATTTGGCGGCCATCTTGACCGCTCGACATTAGGCAGCACTTCAATCAAAACACCACATCGCCTTCCCCTTTTTCATCCATACCTAAGACTACATGCACAAATGTCCGAGTCATAGATAGAGTTTATGTCAACGGCCACTTAACCTTCGTTCTCCCCCTTTTCCCTTTGCCGCCCAGCATACCCGGGCTCGGTTCAACTCAAGACATCCCAAGGCTACTCACTTGCACAACCAATCACAATGCAAAAAACGATACAACCCCCATTCAGGGTCAACACATAATCCCTCCCACATGCCTAGTTCTCCTTGTCTTCGGGTTCTTTCTCCTTTTCATTTCCTTTGCTCGTCCAATCCACCCTCTTCTCTTAGTCATGCAGTCGGGGTTCTGGTTGAGTCAACTAACGTTGCTTTCACTTGGCAATTATCTCAAGTCCTCCTCGGACTTTTTCAAACGTTAAGCTTCGTCAAGCTCTTCCTTTCCTTATCTTTTTGGTGGCACAAGGGACCGACTGTCCTCCCCTTACCCTCTTTCTCCACCAAGCAAGATTTAAGGTTTTTTTCTCGTTTGTGCCCTGACACTGTAACAAGTGAGTGAGAGAGGGTGAGGTTGACCTTGGGGTTCGGAAGCGGCGGGGGGAGAGAAAATCTTTGGAGCTAAGGAGGAGGAGAGAGAGAGAGATAAAGAGAACGAGAGAGAGAGAGAGAGAGAGAGAGAGAGAGAGAGAGAGAGAGAGAGAGAGAGAGAGAGAGAGAGAGAGAGAGAGAGAGAGAGAGCCTAGGCCTAATCCCCCTTCCCCCCCACTCGTCCTACCGTCCTACCAATGACCGCTTATACGACTTGCTGCCCTATGTGCCTTGGCCCGCAGCATTGATTGGTGATCGAGGGGGTGAAGGAAGGTGCTTGACTATGGAGGATGGGCGAAGGAAATGGAGGTGGAAGAAGGTGCCTGGCTATGGTGGATGGGTGAAGAAGTTGGAGGTGGAAGAAGGTGTTGGCTATGGAGGATGGGTGAAGGAGGTGGAGGTAGAAGGTGCTAGGATAAGGTGGACGGGTGAAGAAGATGGAGGTGGAAGAAGGAAGAAGGTGCTTGGCTATGGTGGATGGGTGAAGGAGATGTAGGTGGAAGAAGGTGCTTGGCTATGGAGGATGGGTGAGGGAGATGGAGGTAGAAGAAGGTTTGGAGATGCTTGGCTATGGTGGATGGGTGAAGGAGATGAAGGTAGAAGAAGGTGCTTGGCTATGGAGGATGGGTGAGGGAGATGGAGGTAGAAGAAGGTGCTTGGCTATGGTGGATGGGTGAAGAAGATGGAGGTGGAA
>BFEA01000044.1:2267398-2280439 GCA_003427395.1 Chara braunii
GGGGGGAACTGTTACATCACACAACCTTATCCTGCCCATGTGGCAAGTGGGAGCATTCATGAGTGGGCCGACATATTGCTAAGTGGGAGATCGTCATTACACATGAAAAAGACTTGACAAGGCACAAACATGCGACTAGCGAGGCAGCCAGGATTGAACCGGAGCGTCACCAAGTGCAAAATGGACGAAACACATGAGTGAGACTTGATCAAAACACGTGCATGAGGCTATGGAAGCAACCAAGATTGAACTGGAACATCATCATGTGACAGACGGATGAAACACAAGGGTGAGGCTTGATCAAACACATGTAATTGATTATGGAAGCAACCAAGATTGAACCGGAACATCATCAGGTGAAAGATGGATGAAACATAAGAGTGAGAGTTGATCAAACACATGCATGAGACTATGGAAGCAACCAAGATTGAACTGGGACATCATCAAGTAAAAGATGGATGAAACACAAGAGTGAGAGTTGATCAGACACATCCATGAGACTATGGAAGCCACCAAGATTGAACCGAAACATCATCAAGTGAAAGATGGATGAAACACAAGAGTGAGAGTTAATCAAACATATGCATGAGACTATGGAAGCAATCGAGATTGAACCGAAACATCATCAAGTGAAAGATGGATGAAACACAAGAGTGAGAGTTGATCAGACACATGCATGAGACTATGGAAACCACGAAGATTGAACCGGAACATCATAAAGTGAACGATGAATGAAACACAAGAGTGCGAGTTGATCAAACACGTGCGCGAGATTATGGGAGCAACCAAGATTGAACCGGAACATCATTAAGTGAAAGATGGATGAAACGAAGAGTGAGAGTTGATCAAAGACATGCATGAGAAGCAACCAAGACTGAATCGGAACATCATCAAGTGGAAGATGGATGAAACACAGGAGTGAGAGTTGATCAAACACATGCATGGGACTATGGGAGCAACCAAGATTGAACCGGAACATCATCAAGTGAAAGTTGGATGAAACACAAGAGTGAGAGTTGATCAAACACATGCATGAGACTATGGGAGCAACCAAGATTGAACCGGAACATCATCAAGTGAAACATGGATGAAACACAAGACAAAAAGAGGGCATCAACACTAGAATGAGCAAGAATCTAAGTAACGATTTATTCCCAAGTGAAGAAAAGGGCAATACAAGGGGGGAGAGTGAGAGTGAGAGTGAGCATGAAAGCACAAAAGGCAAAGTGGCGATTTACTTTGGAGTGGTGAAATGGACTAATCATGGGCTAATGGTGACATTAACATCAAAAACAGCAAAAGACAAAGTTATGATTTGCACCCAAGTAGAATCTCATCAGAAAGTGAAGAGAGAGTGAGTAAGACTACCTCTCATGGATGGGAACTGGAAGGGCAAAGTGGCGATTAACTTCGGAGTGGGAAAATGGACTAATAACGGACTAATGGTGACATCAACAACAAAAACTGCAAATAACAAAGTTGCGATTTGCACCTAAGTGAAAATCTCATCAAAAAGTGAAGAGCGAGTGAGTAGGACTCACTCTCATGCATGAAAACTGAAAGGGCAAAGTGGTGATTTACTTTGGAGTGGGAAAATTTGGAGTGGGAAAATAGACTAATCTTGGACTAATGGTGACATCAACAACAAAAACAGCAAGAGACAAAGTTGTGATTTGCACCCAAGTGGAAATCTCACAAAAAAAGTGAAGACAAAGTGAGTAAAACTCACTCTCATGCATGGAAACTGAAAGGGCAAAGTGGCGATTTACTTTGGAGTGAGAAATAAACTAATCATGGATTAATGGTGACATCAACAACAAAAACAACAAGAGACAAAGTTGCGATTTGCACCGTAGTGGAAATCTCATCAAAAAGTGAAGAGAGAGTATAACTCACTCTCATGCATAGAAATTGAAAGGGTAAAAGTGGCGATTTACTTTGGAGTGAGAAACTAGACTAATCATGGACTAACGGTGACATCAACAATAAAAACAGCAAGAGACAAAGTTACGATTTGCACCCAAGTGGAAATCTCATCAAAAAGTGAAGAGAGTGAATATAACTCACTCTCATGCATGGAAACTAAAAAGGCAAAGTGGCGATTTACTTTGGAGTGGGGAAATGGCCAAAACGGAGGCAATCTCTAGTGAAGAAACTACTTCCCTATCTTTCCATGCTTAGCATGTTAATCATGGAGAGAGGGAAAGAGGAGGAGAGAGGGAGGAAGAAGGTGATGAACAATGAAGACTAATTAGGAGGAGAGGAAGGGGAAGAATAAGAATTGAGAAGAAGAAGAAGAAGAAGAGGAAAAGAAGATGAGCGAGGAGGGGAAGAGGGGAACGGGAAAAGGGAGAAAAAGAAAGAGAGGAAGGAGAAGAAGAAGAGGAAGAAGAAAAAGGAGGAGAAAAAAAAGAAGAAGATGAAGAAGAAGAAGTATCTCGCTCACCTCCTCTAGTGTTTCGAAATGGAGGACTCAACCTTGGTGAAACTCCTCCCCTCACACACTTGCAGATCAGCTATGGCATCCTTCTACTTCAAGCCCTTTTCTCCTTCCTTCCCCAGCCTCTCTCAGGCTATGGCAGACTTCTACCACTAAGGCTATGGTGTCCTCCCCTCTAGGAGGGCTAAATGGATTCCCACAAGCCTTCCCCTCTCTCTCCTTTGGCGGATTACTTCCTTGGGCCAGCACCACCTCTACCAGCCTCAGTTGTCACTCTCACTAGCTTATAGCCTCCTCCAAGCCTCTAGACTGGCAGCGGTTCCCCTCCTCTTACTCGAGGTGAGTGTAGTGCTCTCATGAGCTCATTTGGGCAGCATAAGCTTGCCTCATGCAAATGTGAGCGTGGAGGGCTGCTTCCCCAACTTATGTAGGCTGAAACCAGCACTCCGGCGTGCCTATGGGCCTCTCCATGTGCCTCAAGGTCAATCGAGGTACCCCCAAGGCTTTCTCCCACCACTAGGCCTCTCCGGGGGCACCTTGGCCTCTTTTCGGCCAGATTCATGTAGTCTGAGTGTTTGGTACCAGCTCGGCTAACCTCTAGCGTCGCCTCGTGCCTCAATCTCATTTTCAGAAGCTGCCCTCTGGGGTCCAAATATCCAAGGGGCAGCTGCACTTGAAAGAAAAAAGCCTTGTGGGCCAATTTTAAACACTAGGGACCTGCCAGTCCCTACTTGTGCCAGTCCCTACTGACGGCCAACTCACTCACTCCCTTTCACGTCCTTTGTCTCATTCTCCCTCCTTTTTCTCTCTCTTTTTCTTTGCTTTTTCTTTCTTTTTCTGGCATGCCAAGTGTCAACTAGTTGTTGAGGCCTTTTCTAGGCCTTACCTCTTAGTTTTGGCCCTTCCCATGCCCAAGGTGCAGTCCGTTATTACTGCAACTGTGGCTCCCCCATGCTCATGGGAACCTCATTTTGCCCTTGTTTCTTCCACACAATAGCCCCTCCTACTCCGATTTTCTCCCGGAGGCCTATTTTTCACATGGAGCCTCTCTAGGCTCCATTTCCTACAAGGTGGCTGATCCGAGATATTTCGGATTGCTGTTCCGTCTCTCCTTTCATATTTCTTTACTTTCTTTTCTCTTTTGGTCCTCCCTTTTGCTTCCACTAGTGCTTGCACTAGTGGTGCTGATATTCCTGGCCGTTAAGATCTTGATCTTGACGGCGCACCTTGCTTTGAAGATTTCTTTCTCATGGCCCTTCACAACTCCTCTCCTTGGGGCATCACTAGTCCTTGAAACGTCCCGCACCAGTCCTCGACACTTGTCCCACCGATGTTCCCGCCGATGCTTGTTTCATTGGTGGTCCTGTTGGTACTTGTCCCAAAATACCATTATTTTTACTTGGTCCCGTATGGTCCCCGACACCTTTCCTCGTGGTGGCCCGGTTTCTCTTGGCGTTTCCCATCCCATGGTGGCCCCGTTTTCTTGTCTCTTTCCATGTCCCAAACGCGTCAGTCTTTCCGGCCGCGAGATCTCTAATCCCGTGGTTCTTGGCAGTTGCCTCGGATGGCCCCCATGCTAGGGCCCTTTCTTTTCTAGCGGTACCATCAGATTGCGATCCGGCCCGAGGATCAACACAAAACCGCATTTCAGACCATACGAGTTTGTGGTGATGCCTTTCGGCCTTTGCAATGCTCCTGGCACCTTTCAGCATGCTATGAATCAGATATTTCATGACTACTTGGATAAGTTTGTCATCGTATACCTCGATGACATACTTATTTTTAGTAAGACTGTCGAGGAGCGCATTGCGCACTTGGACAAAGTCCTTAGTCTTCTTCGAGAGCACAAGTTCCAGATCAACAGTGAGAAGTGCGAGTTTGGTCGCACCCGTATCTTGTACTTGGGTCATGAGATTTCCGCGGACGGTCTGAAGCCCGGTGATGCGAAGGTGGCCAGCATTCGTGACCGGCCGCGTCCTCAGTCTGTGACTGAGATGAGGTCCTTCTTAGGGATGACAAGCTACTAGCACAATTTTGTTCAGAATTACAGCATAGTTGCCGCCCCTTTGACGGACCTGACTCGCCTTGACACCCCATGGGAGTGGACAGACAGGTGTGAGGCTGCTTTCAGACAACTGAAGCATGCGTTGACACACCATGAGGTCTTGAAACTTCCTGATCTTGACAAACCTTTCGTAGTAACTACGGATGCTAGCCAATATGGCATATGTGTCGTGCTTGCGCAGGAGGAGGGGAAGAAGTTAAGGCCGATAGAGTACATGTCCAAAAAGATGCCCTCTCAGAAGTTGGCGAAGTCCACCTATGAGAAGGAACTCTATGCGATCTACAAGGCGCTCACCCATTGGAGACACTATCTACGTCAGGACTGATCACCAAACCCTGAAGTGGATGAGAACCCAACCTGTGCTCTCCGACGCTCTGAAGCGTTGGATCGAAGTCATAAAGCAGTATGACTTTGAGCCCCAATACATCAAGGGCGAGTACAATAAGGTTGCTGATGCGCTGTTGTGTAGACCATATTTTTTTGGTGCGCTGATCACTGAGTTTGGGCTTGCGGACGATGTTACTTGCTCTATGGTGGAAGCCTATCGCAAGGACCTGTTTATGCCTGAGATCATACGCAGACTCGAGGCGAAGGACAAAGTGACTTCTGCTGAGTTTGTGTTGGTCAACGGACTGCTGTTCCTTGAGAAGGCAGGGAATAAACGTCTATGTGTGCCAGATAGGGAGTCTTTGCGTAGTTTTTAGGTGAGTGTCATGATGCCACCGTACATTTTGGTTTCAAGAAGACTGCAGCCAATCTGCTGCAGCGATTCTGTGGCCCACGAGGATGAGAGATGCCAAGCTGTACGTGGAAACTTGTCAGGTCTGTCAGAGAGACAAGCCCCGTACGCAGGCCCCTCTTGGGCTCCTAAAGCCCCTTCCGATTCGGAAAGGCCCGGTGAGAGCCTGTCTATGGACTTCATGGACACGCTGGTCACCAGCAAGAGTGGAATGAGCCACATCTTTGTTATCGTAGATAGGTTTAGTAAGTACGCTAGGTTAGTTGCAATGTCGGAGACAGCAAAGACCGAGTATGTGATCAGACTCTTCAAAGAGAAATGGGTGAGAGACTTTGGGCTCCCAAAGTCTATTGTTAGTGACAGGGATGTCCGATTCACAAGTGAGTTGTGGAAGGCTGCAGCTGCAGAACAGGGAACAAAGCTGCAGATGACTTCTGGGAACCATCCCGAGGCCAATGGCCAAGCAGAGCAGCTTAACCGCGCTGTGCAGCACCTGTTGCGGCACTACATCAAGCCCAATCAGGTGGACTGGGATGAGAAACTTGCTCTCATCGCCAGCCTGTATAACAATGCTGTGCACAACGCAACTGGAGTAAGTTCTAATAGTCTGCTACTGACTTTCAAGCCCTGACAATCAGTCAACTGGTGCACCCGGCACCCTTGAGTTTGCCTATCGCTATCAACAACTGATGCAGCAGGCAGTAGAACAGATGCACAAGGCACAGGCGGCATTGATAGAATCTGAGAACAAACACCGCCGCCCTTCTACATTTCAGATAGGGGACAGAGTCTGGGTAAAATCCTCAGAACTGGGACAGGAGCAAGGGATCTCCCGTAAGCTCATGCCACAGTTCTTTGGACCATGGGAGGTTCTCGATGTTGTTGGGGAAGATCCTGATGGGCCATCCTATGTTATTCGGATCCCTGGTCATCTCTGCACTAACCCTGTCTTTCACGGCTCCAGTTTCCCTCTCGTCGCTCTATGCTGCCCCCAACCATGGATGGAGAGGTCGACATCGACGACATTGTTGATCACAGGGAAATGCCAGTTCCAAGACCGACGGGCAGGGGACGTCCTCCGAAACCGAAGCTGCAGTACCGGGTTCGGTTCAGACATCACACTGATCCAAAGGAGGATAGATGGTTCACACGGGAGGAACTGATGCAGACCGCTCCACAGGTCGTCGCTCATAGAAGTCTCTGCGGAAAGGAAAACGCCAGATTATCGAAGATTGAACTTCTCAGAGGACTATCGAAGCATGGAGGAGGGAATGCAAGGCTTAGGGTCTCGATATGCCCTTCAGGGCCCACTTTTCACACAGTCGGCCGCCCTAAGTGAACGCAGGCACGACCGCGGCCTACAGGCCATTTCAGGGTCACCACGCAACCGGGGAAATTCAGGCAGTTGCGCAGCGCCAGTTGTTTGGAAGCACCCCGGGCCCAGGTTGCCTTCATTGCATGTAACTAAGGCAGGCCCTGGGCCGGATACACAAAGTGGACTGAACAAAGGCTCAGGGCAGTTGGGTGCTGATGACCGCCTCAGGCCCTGGGCCTGTTTCCTTCGGACTGAGGCTCAGCCTCCCTGGGCCTACCGGAAGCTTCTGGGCCGGGGCTCAGTACCGCAGCACAGCACGCAGCAGCAGGCCACTTTGATATAGGGAAGGGTCTGCCCATGCATTGGACATTCGGGCACTGGCTGCTTTGTGCGCAAGCGCTGGTGCGCTATCGCCTGCCAGGCTCACGCGCTCACGGGCGAGCTGGAAGGAGCAGGCAGCCATAGCTGAACTGCGCTGCTGTATGCTGTATGCTGGATGCGGCGCATGGTGGTCCTTGGGTGCAAGTGGCATCTGTGAGTTGGGGAACGAGGTTGTGAGTGATACGAGAGACATACCTGGTGCTTGAAGGTGCGGCATTGGCCGAGATCTGCTCGTACTTCGGGGAGCTGTTGACGTCATCAGCGGCATTGTAGAGTAGGCTAGATAGGATCTGTCATCTGTAGTCTGGGCGCCGAGCGCCAGATAGGATATCAACATTGGTTCTTCGTTGATGATGATGATGAGACTATTCCAGCATTGTCAATTATGAGCTTTTGGTGTACTCTTATTTGGTGGAACTCGTGATGCAATTCTGCTTTTGGTTCGAGGTCACGACTATCTGGTCTCATGTGTATGATGCTGTTTGATTGCTGAAGTTCGCTATTGCTCATCTTCCTTGCAAAAGGTTCTGTCACCTTTCAACAAAACTGTTATTGAGTGGATTATAAGGTAGGACAAGCTTGAACTTGCCTTTTCCTACAGTGAGGTAGGTTGTTCACACATCAGGGTAGAACAATCACTCAAGGGTTTTCGTGGATGTATCCTAAGTTCTGAAGTCAATATGGCAACTTTCAGAATAGTTGTAGCTGGAGTAGACTTTTATAAGGCAATGTTTGATGTCTCATGTACCCTTAACGTCATACTGGCAGTTCACATTTTTGCCATTCTTTTGAATTTTGCAGTTACAGCCTCTGGCTTACATGATCTGTCCCTGTGTTGACAGGTCCCCTTCGGCCCTGGATTTGGAGACATTTGTGCAATTTGAGGCGGCCACTGCATTTTCAAGACCAGAGATTGGGTTTTTAACTTATGGAACTCTTGTTAACAAGAGTGATGCAGCAACGTTTGAGTCTACTGAGCGGCAGGTTGCACCAACCGAAGGCACCTCCGAGTGGAATGCAATGAAAGAGTTTAAGCGTAGGGAGGATTGGACACAATTCAAGGCAGCAAAAGGGACAATGAAAGTGGATAGTTCCTGTAACCCTTACCCATGGGAGTCCTCCGTTTTTGCGCCAATAATTCTCACCGATGGGCCAAACTTGCAGTACCTCGGGTTTGACCTGCTTGCATGCTTTGGTGAGTGGTAAATGCACTGGCACCTTTGTTCCTGCTGTTGTAAGCCGTAGGCTCTAGAGCCTAAATAATAAATAATTGATCCTAAAGGCCTAACCGTAGGCTCTAAACCATTATCCCTAAACCCTAATCTCTGTATGAACTCACCTGTGAAACCGATTGATTTGGATGAACTATCAGGTTATAGTACTGTTATACTCGTTTGAAACGGTTTTCACCTTTTGCAGTCACAGATGCGGATCCCAGGGCTCGATCCCCAGACCTTACCTTACCTTACCTGTGTACAGTATCAAGTCGGCCCTATGTGTCTTGAACCCGTGATCTGTGTGTTAGTAGTTGAAAGTTGTCTGTCGTAGGTCTGAGTAGTTGTCGGGTCTTGAACCTTAGACCTGTCAAAATAGGGGTCGTATCTGCATAGGGGTCATAGTTGTTGTAGTTCTGAAAGGTCAAGGTCGTAGCTGCTACAGTCCTGAAAGGCCAAGTCCGCAAACTTCCGGAAGGTCCAGAAGTGGCCTTTCAAGTTTCTTCTCACATTATACACAGCAGACCAGAGGCAAGTGGGCAAGTGGTGAGTCCAACTTCGCTTAGTCAGCGGTACCCAGTCCCAGTCTCACTTTGTGCAGTCAGCAAGTACCATGAGGGACTGTGTGCACCATGGGCCCGGTGGAAAAGGGCAGACCAGCGACTTACAGAAGTATAAACCAAGAGGCAGCGTCCAGCCATTCATTCATTCCTGCGTGAGCCATGCGGAAGCGCTGCTCTAGCGTCTTGTGTGAGGTGGTCTGCAGATGCCCAAGGTCGAAGTGGGCTGAAGGAAGAGTATCCATAGCTAGTAGAGGTTAGGCGGCCATAGCCGCTGTAGCTTAGAGGCAGATTTCAGTGTGTGTGTGTGTGTGTTGCAGAGTGTATGTGCGTGGGATATTCAGGGAGGTCCGACGTCGAGTGAGTGTGAACCGTTTGGGGACACAGCGTTGGAGAGAGGATGTGTGAGCGCCCAGTGGCCTTAGCCAATTGGAAGCGAGTTTGTAACTGAACTGTGTTCTCGGCTTGCCTATCTCTGAGTTTTGTGTGGGTGCACAGTGCCAGTGTAAATTGCCATGTGTTTGCATGTATGCGAAGTGAAGAAGAAAGCGAGTCTGATTGCATTGGTATCGTGCATAAAAAGAAAGAAAAAAGAAGAAAGAAAATAAAAATAAAAATGATTGCATTGGTATCGGAGCAGGTTCCCGGTATCCCATGCGCCATCGTTGTCTGGGCGCCATAGCTGTAACCGCGCCATTGAAGGAGGAAGGTCCGCCATAGCTGCGCTGTTGAGTAAAGGTGTCGCGTACCTGCAAAGAAGACAACGAAGAGAGAGAGAGAGAGAGAGAGAGAGAGAGAGAGAGAGAGAGAGAGAGAGAGAGAGAGAGAGAGAGAGAGAGAGGAGCGGTACACGATTGGTTTTTCGGTCCAAGACAGGAGGTGGCGGCCATAATCGCCGAAGCTCGGACACAGGGTTATAAGGGAGAAAGAAGATGAAGTAGAGGAGAAGGGAGAGATGAAGAAGGGAAAAGAAAGACATAGCCGGGGTGAAGGAGAAAGGAAGTGAGAAAGAAGGAAGGAGGGAGAAGGCGAAGTGAAGGTTGAAGGGAGACAAGGGGTCGGCAGCCATAGCCGAGTTGGACGTTGACCAAGGCGTTGACCGGGGAGTTGACGGAGGAGTTGACCAGGGTTGACCAAGGTTTTGACCGAGAGTTGATTGGGAGTTGACCGGGGGTTGATCGAGGTGTTGACTGAGGGATTTACCGGTGTTGACCAAGCGTTGACCAAGGCGTTGACCGGAGCTGTTGACCACGAAATTGACCAAGCTGGAGCGAAATTCTGCAAATACGAGTTTTCTTCAAATCTGAGAATTATGCAAATTTGAGTTTTCTGCAAATCTGAGTTTTTCTTTAAATATAAGTTTTTCTGCGAGTCCGAGCTTTGGACGGCACAAAGGGGTGGGGACAGGTGCTCAGAAGTAGGAGGACGCCCGAAGCCAACCACCTTGCACCTTCTTTTTCCTCCACCTTCATTACCCGTCCACCATGGCCAAGCGCCTTGCACCTTCTTCTTTCTCCACCTCCATCGCCCATCCACCATAGCCAAGCACCTTGCACCGTCCTCCTCCACCTCCATCACTTGTCGACCATAGCCAAGCAACTTGCACCTTCTTCCTCCTCCACCTCCTTCATCCATCCACCATAGCCAACCACGTTGCACCTTCTTTTAGCTCCGCCTCCATCACCCATCCACCATAGCCAACCAACTTGCACTGTCTTCTTCCTCCACCTCCATAACTGGTCCACCATAGCCAATCACCTTGCACCTTCTTCCTCCTCCACGTCCTTCACCCATCCACCGTAACCAACCACCTTGGACCGTCTTTCTTCTCCGCCTCCATCACCCATCCTGCGTAGCCAACCACCTGGCACCTTCTTCTTCCTCCACCTCCATCACCCATCCACCAGAGCCAAGCACCTTGCACCTTCTTCTTCGTTCGCCTCGATCATCCATCCACCATAGCCAACCACCTTGCACCTTTTCCTCCACTGCCGTCACCCATCCACCATAGCCAACCACCTTGCACCTTCTCCTTCATCTCCATCACTCATCCACCATAGCCAAGCACCTTGCACCTTCTTCCTCCGTCTCCATCACTTATCCACCATAGCCAAATACCTTGCACCTTCTTTCTCCTCCACCTCCATCACTTATCCACCATAGCCAAGCAACTTGCACCTTCTTCTTCCTCCTCCTCCACAGCCCATCCACCATAGCCGAACACCTTGCACCTTCTTCTTCCTCCACCTTCATCACCCATCCGCTATAGCCAAGCACCTTGCACCTTCTCCTTCCTCCACCTCCATCGCTCATTCACAATAGCCAAGCACCTTGCAACTTATTTTTCCACCTCCATCACCCATCCACCATAGGCTCATAGCCAACCACCTTGCACCTTCTTCTTCCTCCACCTCCATTACCCATCTGCCATAGCCAACCACCTTGCACCTTCTCCTTCCTCCACCTCCAACGCTCATCCACCATAGCCAAGCACCTTGGACCTTCTTCTTCCTTCACCTCCATCGCCCATCTTCCATAATCAAGTACCTTGCACCTCCTTCTTCCTCCACCTCCATCAGTCATCCACCATAGCCAAGTACCTTGCACCTCCTTCATCCTCCACCTCCATCGCCCATCCGCCGTAGCGAAAATTTGTGTCATCTTCCTCGCTCGCCTCCTCACTTGGCCACCACCATGCATCATCCTCTCCACCTTGGTAAGGAGCCTAGGGGGACCCTTGTAGGATAAGTAAGGGGCTTGACTTGAACATAGAAGCTCTCTCTCTCTCTCTCTCTCTCTCTCTCTCTCTCTCTCTCTCTCTCTCTCTCTCTCTCTCTCTCTCTCTCTCTCTCTCTCCTTTGCCAACTCTCTTTCGTACCTTCATTTTCTAGGCTCATCCAAGACCTTTCGCCCCTCCTTCCTCTCGACATGCAGCTAACCCATCCCTGCTCACTTGTCACATTGCCAATGGTGAAAGAACTTTGACCCCACTTGGCGGAGAAAGAGGGCGAGGGAAGGGCAGTCGATCCCTTGTGCCGCCAAGAGGAAAAGGACTTGAGGATTGAAAGGGCTTCCAAATTGTGAGAAGGTTGGTGGACTCAACCAACACCTTGAATGCATAAGAAAGAGAAAAGGGTGGATGTGAGAGGAAAAGGCGACTGCCACGAGGAAGGAAAATGAAGTAAAAAAAAAAAAAGGATAGGCATGCGAGAGTGGTTATGTGTTGATCTAGGAAGGGGATGTGCTTGTCCGTATTGAGATTGAGTGTGCAGGTAAGTGATAGGTCAAGGATTTTTTTGTGCGAGATTGGATGCCTAAAGAGGCTGGTTGTCAAAGAACAATTAACGAGTGAACGTGTTGTGAACGAAACCCTTGCTATGAGCAACCCTGTGCATGGGTCCTGGGGACCATCACACGCAAGTGTGTACATGCCATGCATCGTACTCCCACACACAATGAACAGTAGTCTGACAATAGACAAAGATAGAGAAGATGAGNCATGCATCGTACTCCCACACACAATGAACAGTAGTCTGACAATAGACAAAGATAGAGAAGATGAGGACCGAGTTTCACAGTTTATATTATCAGAAATATGAATACAAAGTGTTTCAAAGTTCCCCTGAGTCCAGCGCTCATCAGCGCAACACCAATATCTTGCCAACTCATCAATATGCCTTCCAGTGAGCGAGAGAGCTTTGACATTGGGGATGTAGCTCAGCCCTCGAGCTAGGTAGGTAGTCTCGTTGATTCTAGGCAAGCACTCATTCTCAATTCTTCATTGTGTTTGCTGGTAATTGCTCCTTCCAATGCTCATGCAGTCCAGCGTGTTCATTGAGAGTTCTTCTTTGTAGGACAGGCCAAGTGTCCTCCTTGGTCGTATATTCTTTTGGCCTAGGAGCCAGTTCTAGTGGGTGTCAGCGAGGCATATAACCCACCCCTCAGCTTAGACCGTGTGACTATAATCGCGCGGCCCTGTGTTACATCACCATGGTGCTCCATTGTTCCACGCCTCTTGCCAACTAAGTTCTCATACCCTATGTATTTTGCACAAGTTACTCATTCACGGACTCTGTTGCCTTGTTTGTCTAAACACCCCTTAGTCTTTTCGGGGCCCCTCTTGCACATTCTCAGACTCCATTCCTTTGGCTCACATACATTCCATACAACAGATTTTTCCTTTCTTTAAACCCTCTTCAACAATGAGGGATGCCACTCTAAGCACAAAGAAGCAGGTAAAAGGGCCTTTACCCGATATAGGCCTCAGGCCTTGTAAAAATAGAGCAGCACGGGCCTTGTAAAAGCAAAGCATTGTGAAAAGGTATCT
>BFEA01000044.1:2313902-2327314 GCA_003427395.1 Chara braunii
GTCCCAGTCCCAGTCAGTCCTAGTCCAGTCAAGCAAGTACCATACGGGACTGTGTGCACCACGGGCATGGGAAAGGGCCAGACCAACGAGCTACAGAAGTATAAATCAAGAGGCAGCGCCCAGCCATTCGTTCATTCCTGCGTAAGCCATGCGGAAGCGCTGCCACAGCGACTTGTGCGAGGTGGTCTGCAGTGGGCCCAAAGACGAAGTGGGCGAGAAGGAGAGCTTAGCCATAGCGATAGGAGTAGTAGCGGCCATAGCCGCCATACCTGATAGAGGAGTGCAGTGTGTGTGTGTGTGTGCGTGTGTGTACAGTGTGACGCGTGTGGGATATCCAGGGTGATCCTGTGTGTGTGAACAGAGAGTTGTACAGGCGCTGTGCCGCCATAGCCGTTTGAAGTGAACTTGTATCTGAACTGCGTTCTTGGTTAATATATCTCTGAGTTTTGAGTGGGCGCTTGTCGCCAGTTTTCTGCGCAACCTGTTAACATGCATGTGGAGTGTGAACGAAAGCGAGTCCGATTGCAATAGGGGAGACGAATAAGGTATTAGCTTCGTTGGAGCTGGGATATAGTCTGTGGGCCTCTGAGAGGGGAAGGACATGTTATACAACTTAACTTGTTTAAAGACTGCAGTGCAATCGAACTCGACTTCTTCACACTTGTCATGCATGCAAACAGCGAAACAGCAAACTGGCGACATGTGCCCACACAGTACTCAAAGATATCGTAACCAGGTAGGAGTTCTCTTCAAACTAGCTATGGCGACTGAGCGCCCACACAACTCACTGTTTGCACTCTGGATTACCCTGGATGTCCCACACGCCACACTCTGGACATACACACAACACACACACCTATGCTACTATAGCTATGGCAGCTATGGCTGCCACTACCCTACCGCTACACTACGCTTCTCTGCCCACTTCGTCTTCGGGCGCACTGCAGACCTCCTCGCACAAGCTGCTGAGGCAGCGCTTCCGCATGGCATCCGCAGGAATGAATGAATGGCTGGACGCAGCCTCTTGATTTATACTTCTGCGCTGCGTTGGTCTGCCCTGTATCCCTGGCCGATGGTGCACACAGTCCCCCCCGTGGTACTTGCTGGACCGGACTGGTACTTTCTAGACTCTCCCATGACTGCATGGCGACGACCCTACGACGCAGTGCAGTTGCACTGGGGTCCTACTATTTGCCCTTGCCACTTGTCCTCGTCTCCAACATGGGCTTGCTTTAGTCACACCACTTGCCCACTTGCCTGCCTTCTAGAAGGACTGCAGCTAGCCTTCTAATCTACAGGTCTACGGATCGAATCCTGGCTTCCTATAGACCTACGACAGACCTACCTACCACTGGCGGTTCTACAGGTCGCAGGTTCAACTCTTCGAGTTGACGCAGGTATTGTACACAGGTAAGTTGGGGAACTAGGGATCGAGCCCGGGGATCTGCCTCAGCTACCACAAATTGGTGAATACCGTTTCAGCAGGACTGGAACAGGTTCAGGATGCTTGAGTGACAATCCAATCCTGGCATTTTTGAGGGGTAGGGGGTACTCCATGTATGGGAATGTGATGAAAACTCTGTGAGTGAACATTGCAGGTATTTGTTGCTCAGGCCTCAGGAGGTGATGGAGGCGATTTGCAAGGCGGTTGACGTGAAGGGTGGTTAATTAGGTGCTGTACAGTTTCTGTTTCACATTCACTTTAGGTGCTATTCAGCATTGATGATATTTCGTCTTGTGCCCACATTTGCCATTCGTGTGTCATGGCCATGAGTTCCAAACTGTAACAGTAATTTTTTTGTGTCGTGGAAATGAGTTATAAACTGCAATAGTAAGAATAAGCTATTGTAAGATACTTTGCTGGGCTAACTCACATCGTTTAACGTCTCTCAGGTGCAGGGGAAGGGTATAACGAATCACTCTGGGATGCTTGCGGGAAAGGAGTGATTGTTTTCTTCCGTCCATTCATCGCAAAAAGCAACAGTGCACACCCCCAGACTCAGCTTATGCTGATGGCACCTGTCTACCGAACATATGAGTTAGGAACAAGCGAAAACGTTTCGGAAGAGCAGCGAATAGCAGGCTTGGCTGGAATCCTTGGGCTTGGTTTCTTCTTCGATCCAGTGATCAAAAGAATGCTGGCTCAGATTAAAGAGTACAAGGATGCACGAATAGCACTTGCGGATACAACGGATCCTGATCAGCCCATGCCCTTGGACATGGACAGCACGAGGGAATATGTGAAAGGTGTACCGTTCAACCGCTCCATGTTCACAGTTTCATCTGTTCTGGATTTGAATGTGACAGGAAGGTCTTATGAAGTCTGGTGTCAGTTTACGCATGAAAGGTACATTCTGCGGAGTCCTATTGAGTGGTCACTGGCATCATTGATCATCTCTGGGTTGATGGTTTACATACTGAGGGCTGGTGTTCTCCGTATGGAAGCTATGCAGAAACATGTGCAGAGGGTGGAGGTCCTGAACAACGAGCTTAGCCATGCGAAGGAGGCTGCTGAAGCTGCTGATTTGTCAAAGTGAGCTGATGGACTGATTTCTTCCTGGAATGGAGGTCGATTTGCTTATTCTTTCTCTCTATTCTTCTTGGCCAATCCTATTCCCCCCCCCCACCCTCCCCCCCTTTTTACTCAATCTTGGTCTTTGACCTGTCCTTCCTTGTCCGTGTGCAAGGCCTTGCACTGAGGACCACCCATCACTCTGCTCCCGCTGCTGAGGGAATATTTATTTTTTATTTTCCCTGTATCCATCATTTTTTGTTACTTTTGCGACCATTTCTCGATTTGTATGTGTCACCTTGTGCAGGGGCCATGCTCTGTATCGTGGAATTTTAAAGGATGTCCTGCAGGGGCTCCTGTTCCCAATCCTGTGCTCCCTAACATGAAGACTGATCACTTGTACCCTCTGCCCTCTGAACACTCTGCTGTTGCATGCAAGCATATGAGCTTCTTGTTCCCTTACATCTTGTATCAACCATGTGGCTGAATGGTACACACACCTATCTGTTGATTCACACATCATTAGTTCAAATCCAGTTGTGTACACTAATCCTAGGAGCTAACCCCTGTAGGGGCCTTCAATTGGCATGTTTGTTGCAGGGACAGATGCTTAATGTGGCTGTGTCAATTGAAGGTCTTATTCTGTTCAAAATCACTCTTTTAATCAGCTGGAAAACTAGAATCTGGACTTGTGCCCGATGATATGTTGCCTGTCACTTGATTCGCCAAGTCCATCCGCAGACCAAATGCAGCCACCATGCATGGCCAGAGGTCAAACTGATAACCCTTATTCGCGTTCTGGCCAGTCTGCCACTTTGCGAACCTCTGGTGAAGCAATTCTGGCCAGTCTGCCACTTTGCGAACCCTTATTGAAGCAATTCTGGCCAGTCCGCTACTTATTGAAGCAATTCTGGCCAGTCTGGCACCTTTTTTTTTTTTTTTTTGAATAAAAATATTAAAAATTGCTCCAATCTATTCGAGAGGAGCAGCACGTGCTGGGAACCGGCCCCAGCGTCCCTTATAATGGAAATACATTCATGATTGATGATCATTGATGATAATTTGGGATGATTGAGGATCATTTAGGATGATTTGGGATGATTCAGGATGATAAGAGATAGATGATGATTAATCAGAATGATTGTCTACTCAGCACTCAAATACAATCCTATGATTCCTATCCCTAATTTCCTGTATCCATTCCAGCCAACCAATCTCAACTGAGCCTGTGCTGTGCACCAATCAGGCCTCTTCCTGGTCTCACACCCCAATCTGGCTTGGTTACAGGGCAGCCCTACCCACCCCAGCTCTGACCATCGTCGGCTAGATTGTAGCCATTAGTCAAGTTTGCAGATCGCCTCTCCCTCGGCAATCCCAGACCTCTATACAAAGCCTCAAGCTCCTACTCAAGCAGGTTACAGGGCACCGCCCCAGCGCCGGCCAGTGTCGTTCTGGCGCCAACGCAACCTGGCCATTACACAAAAAGGCTCAATTAGGAAATTAGCTAAGCTAGAATGCCAATTAGAAATCTAGGATCTGATAATATCAGACTCCTGATGAAAAAAACTTTCTGATGATGAAATTTGACGAGTACCCTGAGATCACAAAGATGATGTATAACGTTGAGGATGATGATGACTATTCCTCTCCACCCCTCCCCTTCTTCCATGTACTACCCTCCTCTCCCCTCGTTTCCGGTTCTCCTCTTCTCTCTCGCTGCCTCCGCTGTAGTCTGGCACATTGAGAACCCTTGTTGAAGCAATTCTGGCCAGTCTGGCCAGTCTGGCCAGTTTTGGCCAGTTCCGCAAATTCTCTCCCCACCAGGGCTGGACTGGTGCCCTGCCCAGTTCTAGCCGGCCAGTTCAACCAAGGCCGGTGCGGTTCATGGGGTGGGATTGCAGGCGCAACAACAGAAGAAGAAGACATTGCAGGAGCAACAACAGAAGAAGAAGACAACAATGAAGGATGAGGAAGAGGAGGAGAAGGTGGTGGAGGAAGAGGGGAGGGCAATGTCGATCGGGGGAGCTTCGCATGGGAATTTGGGGGAGCGAACTTGTTTATGAAAAGAAAATGAAAGGATTCAAGTGGTTCAGTTGCCCACCCCCAGTACTGCGGGAGATGGTTAGTGGAAGGCCCAAAATCCGGGGGGGTTCGCCGCATCACCACAAGCAATGTCGTCGAAAATTTCGCCAACAAACAATGCAGGCTCACAATACAAACATCAAAAAAAACAAAAACAGGCAAAATAAAATCCTATGCGGAGTAGCTTTTATGGCAGTTCTGGTGAAAATTTTGCTGAAAATGACACCACCCATTATCCAGTAGTGAGTACCGCAGCACCGGGTCCCATTTTCTTTTGTATCACGGGGGCGCACTTAGAACTTTCCAGAAGACAATAAAGTAGAAAATAGAGTTCTGGCAGCAGCGGCAGGATAAGGCCCAGGAACAGTAGAAGTCCCTAGCAGTCAGTCAGTATGGAGTCGCCACGTGTCCACTCCCAGGGTCCAGTCTCAGCTCAGTCCCAGGGAAGGCCCACGACAGTCCGAATCTTTGTCGGCGCGGCAGGGCCTGACAGGCATGGCCACAAGCCATATGGGAGGCACCCCCTGCACAGGACAAACGCAGCCTGGCAGTGAGGATCTGTGTCTTTCTTCAGTTCAGCACATGTGCAACAAAAGAAGAAAACGATGAAGGAGGAAGAGGAGGATATGGCAGTGGAAGAGGGGAGGGCAATGTCGATTGGGGAAACCTTATGTGGGAATTCGGAGAACCAACTTGTGTTTAGGAAGAAGAAAATGAATGGATTCAAGTGGTTCAGCCGCCCACCCCCAGGGACGCAGTACCGTGCCCCATCTTCTTTTGTATCATAGGGCCACACTTAGAACTTTCTGGTAGACACTGCAGCAGAAAATAGAGATCCAGCAGGACAGGATGACACTGGTCGGAGCTGGGGCGAGTTGTGTTGCCCTGTAACCCAGCAGGGTGAGGGCGTGAGGCCTGGAAGAACTCAGCAGGGAGTAAGACGGTGTTGGGAAGTCTTGGAAGGGTTTGTCAGGGAACCTGAGAGTAGTGAGCATTCGTAGGACCCCTGTTTCACAGTTTGTTCTCAACCGAAGCCGGGTAATGGCCCCAGTATCTCAATGATCTTTATAATTCGTTATGGGACGCTGGGCCCGGTTCCCAGCACGTGCTGCTCCCCACGAATAGACTGGAGCATTTTGTGAGGATTGAGCCCTCAAAGGGGCCTTGCCGTGATGTACATGTTCTGGGCTAAGGCCCCCAGCAAGCCTCGTGCCCGCCCTAAGTGAAGGCGGGCCAGCAAATCAACGAGAGCCCCTTTGTACAAACATTTCACGAAGTGGGGTCCATACAGTTGCCGCATGCCAGTTGGTTGGAGTGCACCGAGTACCGGATCTCTGCAAATGCAGAAAGACCAGGGCCCCAAAATTGGTTAGGCCCTGGGCACATAAACGTGAGGCCGACATTGCATGTTGGATATAGAGGCCGGAAATGCCAATGGGAAACCGGTCCACTATCTGAATCTGGACGTAGGCCTTGATGAAAGAGGCGCAACTGTATTTCGTGGGCCCCAACCGCATTGGGCCTGGGTACAGGTACTGGGGCCCAGGCGCAGGCTCAAGGGAGGCCGCCCACGCGCAACACTGGCATATAGGCAGAGAGGGCGAGTGGGCAGGGATCTTGGCCATTGCGAGCAATGCCGGCACGCTGAAGCACTGCGAGGTGCTGCACTGGTGCTGCGCTGCGCTAGGCTGAGGTGAGGCAGGCTGGCGGTAGGGCGCAGCCTGGGCGCAGGGCGCTGGCGGCCATAGCCGGGCTGCCTGGGGGCGCAGAGGGAGCTGAGGGTGAAGGTGGTTCTTCGGAAGGTGAAGGGCGCTGTGTGGGATAACAATGGAGAGTGAGGGTGAAGAGAGAGACGTACCTGGTGTAGAGGAGGTCGGCATTGGAGTTGACGTCATCCTCGCTGGTCGTCAAGTTGTCTGGTTGCTTCCATGCTGTAGTTGTTGTGATAGGCTGTAGAGTAGATAGGGTGCCTGGCGCCATTCAAGACAGAGAGCTACATTGGGTTATGCTGTTGGTGTTGCCCTATTGGGCTCTGACATTGACTCACGAAAATGAATGGTTACTTGGTTCCATTGTGCTATCTGCTCTTGCTTTGACTACTTGGACTTCAGTGTGATTATGCAATTTGGATTTCTGTTCTTCGTCCACATTCATGTTCCTTGCATTTTGGTATCAGAGCTGGTTCGATTCGCTACTTACCTTGGTGCGCTGGCGTTATACAGACTTTGTGCATTGACGATGCTTCTTCGCAGTTGGTTCTTGTGACGTCAGGCCGAAAGTAGGCGCACGACCTGGGTAGAGAGGTGTGCGCCGGAAGGCTGTATGGCTTGGGATGCTGTGGTGACGGCGGGATGTATGATTGGTGATGAGAGCATGCTGATGTGGCATTTGGCTGAGGTGGCACTGCATTGTGTTGTGGGTGGTACCGAGGCTACGACCGGTCATCAAATGCACACTCAGCTCAATTGGTGAGAAATCTGTGGTTGGGGGCAGCTATCTCCAGGTACGTTGTTCCCTTACCTTATCTACTCTCTCAATCTCTTCTTACCGCGAGGAAGTGAGTCCAACTTGAGAGTCCTCTCTTTTGGTGAGGTGTCGTGAGCGCTCTACCTTGAGAGACGACAATCTTCCCGGTGGCGCATGTGGAAGGAGAAAGGGCGGTGCCTCTGAAGGGCCCTGGTCGAAGCACGTGGGTCACGGTCACCATGCCAACCCAATGGGAATAGTACACGCATGCGATGGCTGCTTTGTCCATGAGGGCACTTTTGCTGCGCTGATAGAGGGGTGTGCGGACTGAACAGGCTTATGCAGACGCTCCCAGACCGTCTATAAACATTTCTGGATGCGGTTCCGATCTGATAACTGATCGTCATCCTGATTGCGACGTTAAATAATTCTTGAGCGACCTTGGGGGCAGTCCATAAATAGGCCTCTTGATCAGCCAGATCAGTCAGACGTACGGCTTGTTGCACGCGAGGATGAAGAATGGGCAAGCCTGGTCATAAGCATGCACCTGGGGCACAGGGGTGGGCCGACATTGCACACCTATGACACTGCTGCTCAATGATGCTCATCGATATGATTGGATTGAGGGGAGGGTAGGTTCTAATTGGTGCTCAACTGTATACACAACCATATCCACTGTTCATACATCTGCAACATAGTTTAGTTTTATTGTTGATTAGTTGGTTGGCAGACTGCTAACACCTCACAGACAGTTTAGTTTAGGATTGTTGTATACTACCATAGAACACAGACCGCTAACACCTCACAGACAGTTTAGTTTAGGACTGTTGTATACTACCATAGCCAGTTCTATGCAAAAATTTTGTAAGTGAACTAATCATGATATTACTACAATATGTTTACGGTCTTTTGTGAATGTTGTAGGCTGCCACTTGATCGGTTGAGTAGGGGACCTTCCGGACACATTTATTTTTAGAAAATTAGGTGCCGGTCAGACACATGCTGTGGTAGGACTCCAACAGGGAGTTGTAGTGCAGATAGTGTTTGCCTAACTGATGAGTGGGTCAGACACCGATGAGGGTAGAGTTGACGATGCGAGGCTGACACGTTCGAGATCACTAAGGGTCTCGCGCGTGTTTCAGGCCCTACAACCGGGAGATGAGAGATGGCTTCGTGCCGAAGTAAGAGCTCGTGCTCTCGCAGCAGCCAGGGATACAGCACTAGCTGCAAGTTGGGCGTTGGCAGCAGCAAACGCCGCAGCTAGGGAGCAGGCTGCAGCAGCAGCCAGAGCAGCAGCAATGGCTACCGCAGCAACATCCTCTGCTGCATCCTCGTCTGGGACCCAGTTGGGGATGCTCCCTGGGGCCACGGGTTCTTCCGGGTCATTAGGTTCTGGTCAGTCCACAAGTCAAATGGCGGGCTCGCAGTTCAGTCCGTTGACCCCACGCGGCAGGGAGCTCCTAGAGCTCCAACAAGTCGGGAGGATCCGCACTCGGTTAGAGAGGGAACTGAAACAAGCTACCGATAGGGAGAAAGAGATCAAAAATAGAACAGCCAGGCTTGATACGTTAGAGGCAGGCAAAGCTGCATTAGAGGGTTTGGATGAGTCAGCCATGTCTGACCAAATGAAAGTGTTGAAAGCCAGCATACTGTCACTGCATGCGCACCTGGACAGTAGGCTGAATTTCATGCAGAACTCCTTGGATCAAATCATGGACCTTTTGCAAAGGCCAGGATTACGGCCAACAGCACAGTCGCCGTTGCCGTTAACGGTGATGTCAGGCCCCTTTCCGGTAGAAGTTGGCACACAGCCAAGTGGTACGTCTGCAGCAGCCGCACAGACTGTTGCTTCTTCTTCTTCTGGTCCAACGGCTGGAGCTACACCACAGTCACAACAATTTGTTCCACCACCACAGGGACAACAACAAGGTCAATGGTACCCAAAGACCCCAATGAAACCGCCTCTTGCCTTCTCCGGTGAGAAGAAGGACGAGGAACTCAACACATGGTTGATAATAGTTCCAATGTGGGTAAGGGCAAAGAGGACTTTGCAGGAGGAGGAGGTGATTATTGCTGCATCTTTCCTTGAGGGTAAGGCAGCCAAATGGCTGGATGGAATAGTAGCGAAGGCCGGGTACGGACGACGCATGGCAGATTGGGGTAAGACCCTTACATTAGAAGAGTTCTTACATATGGTAGAAGCTCGCTGGCATAATCCGCACCAGGCACAAATTGCCACTAACGCGATGTTGAGACTGGACCAGAGAAAGTACAAGTCAGTCAGAGAGCTAACGACTACCGTAGAGAACCTCATCGTCGTACCCGGTATACGCTATGATGACCAGGTCTTATTGACCATGTTTCTGAGATGTCTGTCCGAGAATCTCATAAATTTGCTGGCCAGCGAGGCTCGCCTCGAGTATCATTCGTTTGAGACCTTCTGTAGAAAGGCCTTAGACTTAGAGGCTACTCTAGGAAGTGCTCAACCTACTCCAGTAGACGGGAGGAAGAAGAGGAGTCCACAGGAATCGAAGAAGAACGGTAGTAGATTGATGAGGGTTGAGTCTGATGGGACCCAAACTGAAATCGAAGAGCTTACCGACCTGATGGACGTTTCAGAGTACGACGGCGAGGAAGTCGCTGAGGGTAGCACCCTCGCCGCAATTGCAAAGACTAAGGCAGGTGGCCGAGGGAAGGGCCATCAAAAGAGTCAAGGGCAGGCCGCCTCCAATCAAGCCAAAGTAGCAGATTGGGTTAAGGCAGGTCTTGATCAAGAAGTGTGGCGAGACCGTCGAGTGCGTGGTTCTTGCATTAACTGTGGTGAATACGGACACACCCAGTACAAGTGCAAGAACGCAAAGGTCACGCAGAAGATACCCCCTAAGGGTGGGGTACCTTTTTCCCAGGCTTCAAGCTCGGGAAACATGTGAGGCCGGTGGAAGTTTTAGCTGCTTCTACTCATGGTGAAGTGGGTCAGATACCCTCCCCACTTCATGAGAAGGCCATAGCTAATGACTCTTTAGTCACCCAGCAGACTCATCTAGACCAAACTATGCTATGTACGTTGGATATGTTTGAAGCCTTAGAAGATTTGGAAAGTGAGTGGTCAAGCAAGGACCCTCGCGAATCTTGGGTGGCACTAAGTAGAGGTCCGAGAGGGGAACATTTCGTTGTGGAAGTTGTTGTAGGAGGCCGCAAATGTGGTGCCTTCATAGACATTGGCTCCACGTGGAATTACATAAGTCGCGACTGTTCGGAAAGGCTGCACCTAAAGGGCCGGGTACAACACCTTAGTAGACTGGTAGCATCTACTTTGGCCAATAAGGAGCGCATGGTTGTCACAGACTATGTCAAGGATGTAGTCTGTACCTTCTCCTATGGAGGAGGGGAACTTAATCACCGGATTTCGTTCCTGGTTAGCGACGACTTACCATTTGATATGCTGTTAGGAATGTACTACCTTGAGGTTGCCAAGCCCCAGTTTGACTGGGACAAGAAGGTGCTAAAGCATAAGTTGCAGGATGGAAGGACCGTGAGACTGGCCAAGTATAAGGCTAGTAGCTTAATAGAATCATATGGCTGCTTGTGCGCATCAGCGTTCTATAATTACTATAAACAGAACCAAGAGGAGGGTATGTACCTAGTGTATGTCTCTGAGAAAGGGGAGGCCGTTAAAACACCCCCAGAGATAGAACACGTCGTTGCTAAGTTCCCTGATCTGTTTGAGGAGCCTACAGGAGTCGTAGAAAGGGAGATTGTCCACGCCATAGAAATCATTCTTGGGAGTAAAACCCCAAAGGGAAGGATCTATAGGATGGCTCCGACCGAGTTGGACGAACTTCGGCAACAACTAAAAGAGCTGATAGAAAAGGGCTGGATACGGCCGAGTACTTCCCCCTTCGGATCTCGAGTGCTATTTGTACCAAAGAAGGGGGGAACATTGAGGATGTGCATTGATTACAGAAGGCCTCAATGCCATCATAGTGAAAAACGCAAAGCCTCTACCTCGCATAGACGACCTATTGGATAGGGTGCAGGGATGTAAGTACTATAGCAAGATAACTTAAAGTCCGACTATCATCAGATTGCTATAAGACCTGAGGATCAGCACAAGACTGCTTTTCAGACCCGATACGATTTGTATGAGTTTGTAGTGATGCCCTTTGGCCTTTGCAATGCGGCGGGTACATTCCAGCACGCCATGAATAGGATCTTCCATGACTACTTAGATAAGTTTGTCGTCGTGTACCTTAACGATATTCTTATCTTTAGTAAGTCTGTCGAGGAGCATGCACAACACGTTGAGACTGTACTTTCGCTCTTGCGACAACACAAGTATAAGGTCAACCTAGAGAAATGTGAGTTTGGACGCACTAGGGTTTTGTACTTGGGTCATGAAGTGTCCGCGGAAGGAATTAGGCCAGAAGATGCGAAAGTGGCTAGTATCAGGGACTAGCAACAACCTCAAACTGTCACTGAGGTCCGATCTTTCTTAGGTATGTGCGGCTACTATAGGAACTTCGTGAAGAACTATTCCACAATCGCCTCTCCTTTGACTGATCTAACTCGACTTGGCACACCGTGGGACTGGAGTGATGAGTGTGAGGCTGCTTTCAAACGATTGAAGCATACACTCATGAATAATGAGGTTCTCATGGTGCCCGATCCTCGGAAGCCTTTCATTGTGACCACTGACGCAAGCCAATATGGCATTGGCGCAGTGCTGGTTCAGCAGGATGGGAAGAAGTTGAGACCGATTGAGTACATGAGCAAGAAAATGCCATAAAAGAAAATGGCAAAGTGCACCTATGAAAGGGAACTCTATGCTCTCTACAAGGCACTTGTCCATTGGAGGCACTTTCTGTTGGGACGGTTCTTCTATTTGAGAACTGACCATCAGACCCTTAAATGGATCAAGACTCAACCGGCTCTTTCTGATGCACTCAAGCGCTGGATTGAGGTCATAGATCAGTATGACTTCAAGCTAGAGTATCTGAAGGGAGAGTATAACAAGGTTGCAGATGCGTTGTCACGTAGGGCAGACTACCTAGGGGCGCTAGTTTCTGAGTTTGGTGTATCTGAGGAAGTAACTCAATCGTTGGTGGGAGCCTATCAGGAAGACCCTATCATGATGGACATCATATGCAAACTTCAGGCAAAAGATAAGGCCACAGAAGACGAGTTTGTGATGGTGGACGGGTTAATCTTTCTTGATAAGGCCGGGTGTAAAAGATTAGTGGTTCCCTCTAGAGAGAGTTTGCGCAGTTTATTTCTAGGGGAATGTCATGACGCAACTGGACACTTTGGCTATAAAAAGACAAGTGTCAATCTAGTACAGCGATTTTGGTGGCCCGGAATGCTAGATGATGCAAAGAAGTATGTGGAGACCTATCAGGTCTGTCAGCGGGACAAGCCGCAAACTCAAGCACCGCTTGGGTTGCTGAAGCCCTTACCTATACCAGCTGGTCCAGGACAGAGTGTTTCCATGGATTTCATGGACACCCTGGTGACCAGTAGGAGTGGCAAGAGGCACATCTTTGTCATCATAGACCGATTCACCAAGTACGCTAGACTAATAGCCATGCCAGAGACCGCAAGGACTGAACACGTCACCAAGTTGTTTATGGACAACTGGGTGCGTGATTTTGGACTTCCAAAGTCAATCGTTAGTGACAGAGATGTCCGCTTCACAAGTGAGTTGTGGAAGAAAACTGTTGAGCAATTGGTCAGTCAACTTCAGATGACTTCCGGGAATCATCCTGAAGCCAACGGACAGGCCGAACAGATGAACAGAGTTGTACAACACCTGCTGAGGCATTACATCAAGCCCAACCAGGATGACTGGGATGAGAAATTGCCTCTCATCACCAGCCTGTACAACAACGCTGTACACAGCAGTACCGGCGTCAGTCCTAACCAGCTGCACTTGGGATGGAAGCCTAGATCAGCTCTGGACTTCCTCCTACCCGAAAACCGACCCTCAGCAACTCCGGGCACACCTGTATATGGTGTGCAGTATGAGAAGTTGCTACAGCAAGCTGTCGAGCACATCAGGAAATCTCAGCAAGCAATGATTGCTTCTGAGAACAAACATCGTTGGCAGTCCTCATTTCAGGTAGGGGAACGCGTCTGGGTCAAGGCTAGTGAGCTAGGACAAGAATTCGGAATATCTCGAAAACTAATGCCTCAGTATTTTGGTCCCTGGGAAGTCCTGGACATAGTTGGGGATGAGGTGGATGGTCCTACCTATGTTATCCATATCCCTGGACACCTACGCACTCACCCTGTCTTTCATGCCTCAAAGCTTGCACCTTTCGCTGAGACAGATCAATTCCCTTCAAGGAGATCGATG
>BFEA01000044.1:2370625-2385226 GCA_003427395.1 Chara braunii
GGGGCGGGGGCCGGTGGTGCGGGTGTGGGGCACGTGCGGGGTTAATTTGGAGGGGTCGGGGGTCGGGGATCCCCGCGGCGGGGTTGCGGGGTTGAAACCCCCACCCCGGCTTGGGCCCCGGGGATCCCCGCGTGACAACACTGGTGACAGTATGTATACTATTGTTATATGCACTGGCATTTTAGGCAAGTTCTCATCCCAGTCAGCCTGATCTGGACGGACATACATTCGCAAAAGTTGTTGACAGAGACAATTTATTTGCTCAGTTGGGCCATTTGTTTCAGGATGTTTGCCTGACGACATGGTCAACCTGGTTCCATAGATTTTCATCAACTTTTGCCATTGTAGACTGGTGAACCGAACATCTCTATTTGATACGATGGTTTTGGGAAATCCATACTTAGACCCATCGCATTTGAAACTTTTGTATGACTAGTTCGGCTCTAGCTTCAGCGGGCAAAGGGATGAACATAGCATACTTAAAGATTCTATCAACGATTACCACTACCTGACTATTGTGGTTTCGACTCTTAGTGAGGCTCATAAAGTCAATTGAGATAGACTCACCTGGCTCACTTGGAATAGGCAGTGGTCGTAATAGTCCCATCGGATTCTCATGTGAGGGCTTGTTCCTCTGGCAGACAAAACAAGTCCGCACATACGTTAGTACATCTTCTTTCATTCCTTTCCACTCAAAACGTTCACGCACATCGACGTACATCTTCTTAAAACCAAAGTGACCTTCCGCATCATGGCATTCCCCAATGATTAAGCTCTTGATTGGTTCTAGGTGAGGAACACACAATCATTTTTTGGTTTTATCCAAAAAGAAGAGTAAGCCATCAGTCATTCGATATTCTGGAAACAACTCACGGTTCTTTCGTAGAGTTCCAATGGCATAACTCCAAATAGGATCACTCCCATAACCCTGGCGGATTTGTTCTTTCAGTTCATTTCCAATATCGAGATAGGAGACAATGGTTCGAAAGAAACCTGCATGCTTGGACAAAGCATCCGCAACCACATTAGACTTACCTTTGATGGTTTTCACCTCAAAGTCAAATGTATCAAGGAATGCAGACCACCTTACCAACTTGTTAGAGAGCTTAGGCTGAGTTTTGATCCACTTCAATGAAGAGTGATCAGAGTACACAGTGAAATGCCTCCCTAACAAGTAGTGCTTCCAGGTATCGAGTGCAGCTACTAAGGCATACATTTCCCTTTCATATGTAGAGTTGGCTACTTCTTCTGACGAAAGTCTTTTCGACATAAACTCAATAGGTCTATATCCCTTACCGTCATCCTGTTGTAGCACAGCGTCAATCGTGACAATGAAAGGAAGAGAAGGGTCAACAATCTTTAGAACAGGGTAGTGAGTCAGAGTATATTTTAACTTTCTAAACGATGACTCACAATCTTTGTCCCACAACCAAGGCTTTTCCTTTTTCAGTAGTCTTCTCATAGGAGCAACATTCAAGGAGAAATTTCTGACGAACTTCCTATAATAACTAGCGACTCCTAGGAAAGACCTGAGTTCAGTGTCTGTCTTAGGTTGAGGCCAATCTATGATTGCTGTTATTTTCATCTCTTCAGGCCTTAGCCCTTCTTCATTCACTATGTGTCCAAGGTATAATACTTCAGGCTTAGCGAATTCGGACTTCTTCGGATTCAATTTGAAGTTGCCTTCTCGCAACTTTTGAAGAACCATCCGTAGGTGTTTCTCGTGATCTTCGAGTGTCTTATTGTACACTAGGATATCATCGAGATAGACAATTACGAATTGGTCCAACCACTGACGGAACAATTCATTCATGGACCTTTGAAAGGTTGCAGGGACGTTAGTAAATTTGAAAGGCATTACCACAAACTCGTAGTGACCATACCTTGTTCGGAAAGCCGTCTTGTGTTGATCTTCAGGAGCCACCTCGATCTGGTGGTACCTTGACTTGAGATCAGTCTTTCTAAAATATTTGCAGCCCTGTAATTGGTCCAGCAAGTCATCAATGTGTGGAAGTGGTTTCGCGTTTTTCACAGTGACAGAATTCAACCCAGGATAGTCAATGCATAGTCGAAGTTCACCTTCCTTTTTGGGCACAAATAAAATAGGCGCATTGTAAGGAGATGAGCTGGGTCGAATCCATCCCTTGTCAGTAAGTTCCTGCAACTGTTTCCGTAATTCCTCAAGTTCCTTGGGAGACATACGGGAAATGGGACCCTTGGGAATCTTACTTCCGAGAATGATCTCGATTGTGTGCTTGATAGCACACTCAATGATTCCCGTCGGTTCATACTGCAAGTCCTTGTACTCATCAAGAAGTTCTTCAATAGAAGGTGGATAGGATGAAGAACACTCACCCACTTGCTTGACAAGCACCATCATCACCTCCCTTGGGAATCTTACTTCCGAGAATGATCTCGATTGTGTGCTTGATAGCACGCTCAATGATTCTCGTCGGTTCATACTGCAAGTCCTTGTACCCATCAAGAAGTTCTTCAATAGAAGGTGGATAGGATGAAGAACACTCACGGACTTGCTTGACAAGCACCATCATCACCTCGTGATCCAACTTCTTCTTTACTACCATCGAGCGGAACGCTGGATAACTCATACAACAGAAAGACAGAGTAGAGTCAGAGCCAGACTTATGATAAGGACTTCTCGTCCTTGAGTTTGACAATTTTATCTTTGAACTTAACTTCTGGGTCGACTTCCTCATGCCAATCCACACCCAGAATTATGTCAAAGGGTATTTTTTTCTCAATTAGGAAGTATATCTCGTGTAGAATCTTCTTACCTTCCTTTGTCTTGAAATAACACTTAACACGATCGACGTATTGAGAGACAGTGATCGTGCTCTTGTCAGCCAGTATAGACGTGATTGGTCTTGATAAATCCTTTACCTTCATTCCCAGATGCAACTTACGAATTGCCTTCTCTGAGATATAAGACCGCGTTGATCCCGGATCTAGTAGGGCACGTACTCGCGTGTGCGCAATCTCAATATCCGCGATCATCAACTCAGCCTTAGATTTCGCTTTCTTCGCCTACGAGCTTCGTAATGTTATAAGTTCATTGTCGAGCTCATCAAGGGAATCATCCAACGAGACATAACAAATTACGGTGTTAGGGTGGTTTGGACGACGGCCGGAAGAAGAGCCATCCTCTGCTTTGAGTCGTTCGGGCTTGGGTCTTCAACCAGCGCAGAGTCTCATGGTCTGAATATACCTTGACGTGTCGCCGTAACATGTAGTGTTGACAGTGGTCTAAGGCCTGCTTAAAGGCGAAGAGCTCACGCTCATAAGTCGAGGCTGCTACCTTCTCACTGGGGAGCCTGCAAGACAAACTCCACAGGCCTGTACCCATTTCCATCATTCTGTTGGAGAACAACGCCAATGCCATATTGGCTGGCATCGGTAGTAATGACAAACGGGAAAGATGGGTCGGCTACTTTAAGGACCGGGTACTTGATGAGGGACTTCTTCAACTTCTTGAAGGTTGATGTACAGTCTTTGTCCCAGTTCCAGATAATTTCCTTTCGCAGCAGCCTGCGCAAAGGAGCAACAATGAAAGTGAATTTACGAACGAACTTCCGGTAATAGTTGGCCAGTCCTAAGAATGACTGGAGCTCCGTCAACGTGTGTGGAGTTGGCCAATCACGAATTGTTGTTGTCTTGGCATCCTTCGGTCTCACTCCATCTCCACCTACTACGTGTCCCAAATACAAGACTTCGCGCTTCGCCCATTCACACTTCTTCGAATTAATCTTCAAATTGGACCCTCGCAACTTAGTCAGTATCTGACGCAGACGATTCTGATGCTCCTCCAAGCTTTTGCTAAAAATCAGAATATCATCCAAATAAACTACAACAAACCTATCTAACAAATCATTTATGCATCTTTGGAATGTTGCAGGGGCATTGGTCAATCCAAACGGCATCACCACAAACTCATAGTGACCATAGCAGGTCCTGAAGGTTGTCTTATGCTGATCTTCCGGTTGTACCTCAATCTGATGGTACCCAGACTTCAGGTCAATCTTGGAGAAATACTTACATCTCTGCACCTTGTCTAAGAGGTCATCAATCCCCCGGTAATCAATGCACAAACGCAGTTCACCCTCTTTCTTCGGCACAAACAGAACTAGTGTGCCGTACGGTGACGAACTGGGTTTTATCCACCCCTTCTCAATCAGCTCATCAAGCTGCCTGCGCAATTCCTTGGGAGACATTCTGTAAACGGGGCGCCTAGGAATCTTGCTACCGGGCTCTATCTCAATCGGGTGCTTGATCTCCCGCTCTACCACTCCGGTTGGGCTTCTCCTACATCAGCAAACTCTTGTAGCAGGTTTTCTACTCGGGGCAGTGTCTTGTCTTCAACCTTATTCTCTTCACTCACTGATCTCACATAGGCCACAAAGACCTGATCTTCCAACTTCTCTCTGGTCACGTGTCGGGCGAACGCAGGGGCACTCAACAGCAAATGGACAGTTGGGACTGTAGACTCGACTCGTGGAACAACCTCATCTTCTTCGTGCCCCCAGTGGGCTGGGCAGCCAGCACTCGTGCTCACCCAACTTGACATCTGGCTGCTTCCCCCCAGTCTGTCCCTAAAATCAGGTCGAAAGGGAGATTGTCCTCCACTAAGAGGGTAAGGGAATGTAGAACCTTCTCTACCTTCTTTCCCTCCTCCAACCGGAAGTATGCCTTAATCCCCTCGACATATTCCTCCACGCGCATCTCACGATTGTCGGCCAGTCTACTCACTACCGGCACTCTCAACTTCTGCGCCTTCATTCCTAGATGCAATTTTCTGAGTCCTTTCCTGCTAATAAAACTACGTGTAGAGCCACTATCCACTAAGGCTCCTACTCGCGTCCGACTAATCTCCGTATCTCCCAAAATTAGCTGCCCTCTTCTCTTCTTCATCTTGGCCCAGGCGGGGCGACGAGTGATCAGCTCATCACCAATGCCTACGAGGGAACCGCCTAGAGAGACCCTATTACAAGCAGTCTCTGGACAACCATCTAGGCGGGGGATCTTCAACAGTCTCTGCCATTTGGGACTCCAGATAGGAGGGTGTCTGTTCAGCGCGCGCTTCTAGTCTGTCTACGCCCGAAGTCCCAATAGGAGCAATTGCGACTCCTACTGGCTGTTCCCTTTTGGGTAGCGGTAGTCTGGGCAAAAACAGACAATGTGGTTGGGATCACCACATTTCAGGCATTGGTTGGCATTCAACCTTTGCTGCCACAGCGAACGATCTATGCCCATTTGCATCCAAGGCTCGCCCTCTGGCCATGGTCTGCGCCCTCTACCTCTTCCTCCTGTGGAGGGAGATCCGAGTCCACCTTGCAAGGAACCGTTACCCCTACCTCCCACGTAATAGCTACCTTCTCTATTACTCCCCTGGGTGTCATGTCCTCTGTCTCCACCTCTACCTCGACCTCCTCTACCTCGGCCTCCTCTTCCTCTTCCTCTTCCTTGCCCTCCCCCGCGGGCGACAACAGCCGCATAGTCCCCTCCCTGGTCTACTTGGCTATCATTTGGGCCATCAAGCCCGTAGACTATCCTGTCATATGGCAGGGCCTCAGCCCCACCTTCTTCAAACGTCACCAATACCTCATCCTTCCCTTCGATATAGTTGTTGACCGTCTTGTTCTTCCACCAGGTCCCTTTCTGCAAGTCCTTATAATAATGGCAATAATTTGCCTCCTGCAGAAATCCAGCTTTATCTACAGCCTTCTTGCTGAAAACGCCATAGGTCATCCCTTCTTGCAATGCCTCCTCATACATTTGAGATTTAAGAGGTTCTGGGAGCGCGCGTGCGAAGTTCATGAGGATCTGTTTTGGGGTAAGGCCGTGATCCTGACACTGCAGCAGGCTGTCCATCGTAGCCTTGAGTGCTGAGACACTCTTCCACTTACGGTTGCTGATATTCAGGATCTGCTGCTCTGTCTTGCGACCGAGGTTCTTGTCTTCAAACCTCTCCCTGATGGACTTCATGAAATCTTGACTGTGGGTCTGTTGGGAATATTCTACGATCGTCGCATAGCCCGCCGCTTTGACTAGTGACATGGCAAAGTTCGCAGCATCCCCCCCCAAGCACGAATTGATCACGATCACACGGTCCCAATACGGTATTCACAGCCCGTAGAGGTAGCAGTCCATTGCTGCCTCCCAGGTATAGAGATTCTCAACCCTAGCGCCGGTGTAGGTTGTTGGCAGTTTCATTTTCATTCTCTGTCTTTCTCCTACTCCACCCAGCTGTCTCCCCTTCTGATCTCCTCCTTTCCCTGGATCGCCTCCATTTCCTCCACCTCCACCACCGCCACTACTGATCAGAGTAGGAATAGATTGTTTGCTTAGTCTGCGTAAATGTCGTTGACACCACTAGATCGGTAGCCTAGGTGCCTTGCCGAATATCTATTATTTTTATTTATTTGTCAAGTTAGTCGGACACATGTTGTGGTAGGCCTTTGTGAGGGCTTTAGTGCAAATAGTGATTTGCTTAACTGATGATTGGATCAGGCGGTGGGGATGATAGATCTGCAGGGAGAAGGGTGACACATCAGGAATCTCTTAGGATCCCCATCGTGTACCAGACTTTATCACATGAGGGCAAGAGAGCTATACGGCGGGAGGTAGTAGCTGAACGTTTGCAAAGGGCTAGGGAAGCAGCAGCAGCCAAGCAAGTACTGGCAGCGACAACTGCACTGCGGGAGCTATGGCTACCTCTGCTGCTGCATCTCAGGGTCAGCAAACTTTAGGCATGCCGACCAGTTCGCATGCTACATCTAGCGGGATGAGTGCAAGCACTTCTTCTAGTCAGATGGCGGGCTCCCAGTACAGCTCGCCACCTCCATGCACCCAAGAGGCCAAGGAACTTCAACAGGTGGAGTTGATCCGCTCACAGTTAGAGGAGGACCTTAGAGAAGCTACCGAAAGAGAATCTGAGATTAAAAATAGAAATGACAAATTAAAGAACAGAAGGGCAGACAAGGTTTACAAGGGTTAGATGACTCAACCCTTGACGACATGAGTAAGATCCTCAAGGCGGGTATGCTGAGCATGTACGCTCATATGGACAACATGGTGGATGATATCTAGGATACCCTTGACCAGATACTGAGTGCCATGCAGGGGAAGGGAAGAGCAGTCCCTTCCACAATAGCCTAGTATCAGGCCAGCGACAACTTTTCTATCGCCGCCTCCATTGTCGGCAATGACAGGCCCATTGGTCCCTCGATTTGGCATCCCACCAAGAGGTACGTCAACAGCAGCAACACATTTTGTTGCTTCTTCATCTTAACGTCCAGCTGTTGCCGCTACGGGGCAGCAGCCGGTCCGACAGATGGGACCACAACGACCTCGGTAACCGAAGACTCCATTGAAACCAACTCCGACCTTCTTAGGAGGTAAGAAGGATGAGGCACTCGACACTTGGTTGAGGATGGTTCTAGTGTGGGTAAGGGCAAAGAGGACGTTGTGCGAGGAAGAGGTGATCATTGCCGCCTCATATCTTGAGGGATTGGCAGCGAGATGGCTAGATGGACTAGTGGCGCCCAAAGGGTTCGGCAAGCGGATGAATGACCGGGCTCAAATCCATACACTAGAGAGCTTCATGGAGTTAGTTGAAACGTGATGGCACAACCCACAGCAGGCCCTGCAGGCCATTGATGCGTTGTCCCTACTTGAAACTAATGTCGTGGAGAAACTCATTGTTGTCCCTGGCGTCCACTACGATCCACAAGTCTTGTTGACCATGTTCTTGAGATGTCTTCCCACAGACATGGTCAACGAGGCAAGCATCGAATATCACACTCTTGACTCCTTGAGAAAAAAAACCTTAGATTTAGAGGGTACTCTAGGAGGAGCCCAACAACCCGTGATGGACGGTAGGAAGAACAAGAATCCACAAGTATGGTTGATTCCTATGGAAATCAAATCGAGATCGACAATCTTCTTGACCTTGTGGCGAAACAGAGTTCGACAGTGAGGAGAGTGTTGAGGGTAGCATCCTCGCTGCAATAACAAAAGGAAAGGCTACTGGCCGCAGCAAGGGTGGTCAGCAAAAGAGTCGAGCGCATGTCCTGAACCCAAACAAGATTCCCTCTTGGGTGAGGACTGGCCTGGATCAGGATGTGTGGGATCGGTACTCACAAGGAGCTTGTGTCAACTGCGGCGAATATGGCCATTAGCAGTTTAGATGTAAGAATGCGAAGGTTTCTTAGAAGATTCCTCCCAAAGGTGGATTTGGGGGATCTTTTTCCCAGGGAGGGACTTCTACGAGTTCCACATCGGGAAATTAGTAGAATTTATAGCTGCCACTCATGCTGAAGTGGTTGATGTACCCTCAACACTTCAGGAGTTGGCTGAAGCTATTGACTCACTTGTCACCCCGCAGACACATCTAGACCAAACGACACTCTATTCGTTGGATGTGTCTGAAGCCTTTGAAGACTTAGAAACCGAGTGGTCGGCAAGGGACCCTGGTGAGTCTTGGGTGGCATTGTCTAGAGGTCCAAGAGGGGAGCACTTCGTCGTGGAAGTCAGTGTAGGCAGCCGCAAGTGTGGTGCCTTTGTAGACATTGGCTCCACGTGGAACTTCGTAAGTTGCGGCTGCGTTGAGAGACTGCGCCTAGGGGACCGGGTGCAGCGCAGCGCTTGGGTAGATCTGTAGCATCTACCTTGGCCAACAAAGAGCGCATGGTTGTCAATGACTACGTAAAGGACGTAATATGCAACTTCTACCATGTAGGTAGGGAACTTTATTATAAGATTTTGTCCCTAGTTAGCGACGAGTTGCCATTCGACATGTTGTTAGGTATGTACTACCTCGAGGTTGCAAACCCCAGTTTGACTAGAACTGAAAGGTGCTTAAGCATGTGTAATCGGAAGGGAGGATAGTCAAACTTGCAAGGAGTAAGGCGAGCACTTTGATAGACACTCAAGTTTGAATGTTAGATAGACTCGCAAAGTGGAATAAAACGCAGCCTGTTCTCTCCGATGCACTCAAACGATGGATGGAAGTCATAGGTCAATACGACTTCAAGCTAGATTACGTGAAGGGAGAGTACAACAAAAATGTTGATGCATTGTCACGTAGGGCAGACTACGTAGGTGCACTGATTATTGAGTTTGGCCTATCTGATGAAGTAACTCAATCGATGGTGGATGCCTACAAGGAAGATCCCCTCATGATCGTCATCATACGCAAACTAGATGCGAAAGACAAAGCGACATCTCATGAGTTTGTGATGGTGGATGGATTACTCTTCCTTGAAAGGGCAGGGTTTAAAAGATTGTGTGTGCCGTCTAGTGAGCTTTTGCATAGTTTATTTTTTGGCGAGTGTCATGACGCGACAGGGCACTTAGTCTACAAGAAGACTAGTGCAAATTTAGTTCAGCGTTTTTGGTGGCCTAGTATGCTAGACGATGCAAAAAAGTACGTTTAGACTTGTCAAGTCTGTCAGCGGGACAAGCCTCGAACTGGAGCGTCGTGCGGGTTACTCAAGCCCTTGCCCATTCCTGAGGGTTCGGGACAAAGTGTTTCCATGGATTTCATGTGCACTCTCGTGACCAGCAAGACTGGCAAGCAATATATCTTCGTTATAGTGGACAGGTTTGCTAAGTACACAAGACTAATTACCATGCTAGAGACGGCCAAGATCGAACATGTCATCAAGTTATTTATGGATAACTGGTGGGTGACTTTGGACTGCCTAAGACCATCGTTAGTGATAGAGATGTCTGGTTCACAAGTGACATGTGGAAGAAAACCGCTGAGCAGATGGGTAGTCAACTTTAAATGACTTTGGGGAGTCATCCCGAAGCCAACGGCCAAGCGGAACAGATGAACCATGTGGTGCAGCATCTGCTGACGCATTACATCAAGCCTAGCCAGGATGATTGGGATGAGAAACTTCCTCTCATCGACAGTGCGTACAATAATGTTGTACAGAGCCCCACCGGCGTCACTCCCAATCAGCTGCATTTGGGGTGGAAGCCTAGATCTGCACCAGACTTCCTTCTTCCTGAAAACCGACCGACTGCAACACCTGGAACCATAGAATTTGGTGTCCAGTATGAGAAATTGTTGCAGCAGGCTGTTGAGCACATCAGAAAATCTCAAGAAGCAATGGTTGCCTCTGAGAACAAGCACAGACGACAGTCCACATTTCAGGTAGGGGAGCATGTCTGGGTAAAGGCTAGTGAACTGGGACAGGAATTCGGTATCTCTAGAAAGCTAATGCCGCAGTACTTTGGTCCTTGGGAAGTCCTAGATATCGTGGGTAGTGATTTAGATGGTCCCTTCTACGTCATTAGAATCACTGGTCATCTGGGCACTTACCCTGTCTTTCACACTTCCAAGCTTGCACCTTTCGCTGAGACAGATCTGTTCCCATCAAGAAGGTCAATGCTGCCCCCAACC
Organism: Chara braunii; assembly: GCA_003427395.1. Classification (NCBI taxonomy): domain Eukaryota; kingdom Viridiplantae; phylum Streptophyta; class Charophyceae; order Charales; family Characeae; genus Chara; species Chara braunii. The sequence continues at coordinate 2,381,055 of BFEA01000044.1, forward strand.
ATGGATGGCCATTTGGACGTCGACGACATTTTGGAACATAGAGACTTGCCTGTTCCCAAGCCTGTGGGCAGGGGAAGACCGCCCAAACCTATGAGGGAGTACCGGGTCAGCTTCAGGCATCATACAGATCCAAAGGAAGATCGTTGGTTCACAAGAGAGGAGCTCGTTAAAACAGCACCTCAGATCACGGCTGAGTACGAACGAAGACTGAAGGAGAGAGCACCTGCGTAGAAGCATCTCAGCGGACTTTCGAAGCTAAGGGGGGATGGAATGCGAGGAATGAGCCCTCGCGGGGCCCTTATCAGGCATGCAAGTGTTCTGGGCTGCGGCCCTCAGCAACCTCGTGCCCGCCCTAAGTGAAGGTGGGCCTGAATATCCACGTGAGGCGTACTTTCGACATTTTTCATATGTGGGGTATCAGACAATTGCAGCACGCCAGTTGGTTACAGAGCAACATGAGCGTTCAGGCTCTTTCCAGAAGAAAGGGCGCCACTGTACAGTTGAGCCCAGGGCTCAGGTGATTGTGCCCTGGGTACATGCTGTGTGAGTCCGACACATCATGGACTGGCCACGGGCCAGTGAGAAAGCAGCATTGTCGTCACACATGCACCACGATCCAATGAGAATGCTGCGAACACTTGGAGGCTGGGTGGCTGCTTGAACATGCCTAACTGCACAAGGCCCATGCCAGTATCCGAAAGTGGGCCTGGGCACAGACACTTCGGGCCAGGCTGAAGCTGTTGGGCCCCCACACCCCTGGCCAGGCCAGCCAGCAGCGGACACAGAAAGTGTGTGCCCCCTGGGCACGGCATTCTGGCCTGCAAAGGCAATGCGGCCACGCTGCTGCGTTGTCGGATTAGCGCTGCTTAGCGCTGGCAGGCTGGGGCGCATACGGGCGCTGAGAGGTGAGAGGGCATTGCGGTGGCAGTGGGCGCCCGGCGGCCATAGCCGGGCAGCACGTACGGATGCAGATGACGGCAATGGTGGTCTTCGGGTAGGAGGCGCATGCAGAGGGAATCAAGGTGTGATGAGGGGAGAAGAGAGAACATACCTGGTGTATGCTGGTGGTCGGCATTGGTGCTGGGTGCCAGACACTAGGAGCAACATTGGATACAGTGTTGGTGTAACCAGAGAGCGTCGGCATTGGCACTCAAGTTCATTGTATTGCTCTTATTTGGATGGTATATTGGTGCATTTGTGCTCTCTGCTCGGTACATGACTATCTGGACTATTTCGTGATTTTGCAACTTGGTTTTCTGTCTATCATCGCTCTCGCTCATATTCCTTGCACTACTTTAACAAAAGATACGCTGGGAATACCACATAGAAGAATGAAAGGCGCAAACATGAAGGTTTTTTTTGTTGTTTGTGGTTTTTGCTGAGGAGGCAAAGTGGATGTGCGTTTGCTTTGTCGTTCGGTCTGTGACAGGTCTACCTTCTTGGCAACAATGTCCCACGAGATCCGAACACCAATGAATGGGGTGCTTGGAATGCTTAGCCTGCTCCTGGACACAGATTTGAACACGGTCCAAATGGAGTATGCGCAGACAGCTTTCACAAGTGGTGAAGTGCTTATCTCTATTATCAATGATATCCTTGACCTGTCAAAAATTGATTCAGGCTTCATGGATCTTGAATCAATCCCGTTCAACCTTCACACAGTTTTTGATGATGTCATCAGTATATTTGTGGAGAAGGCAAGAGAGAAACCGCTAGAGTTTGCGGGCTTGGTTCAGGATGCTGTACCAGCAGTCGTGGTGGGTGACTCAGGAAGGTTTAGGCAGGTAAGTTCATCACCCATATGCTTCTGAAATTCTGAATGGATGCTGAATTCAGTGAGATGTTCCTGCAAGGCTTCAGCATGTGTTTTTGTTATCCTTGATCTTCTGTTTTGCTCCATTTTTCTATTGGTGTAATGAACCCAGTCTCTTAGGGAAGCCAATCAATAACGAAATGCATGCCTGAACCCATCTCACAAAATCGAGTCTTCAAAGTCGATTACAAGTCCATATCTCGATTAATTGCACATGTCAGAAGCCTCGTGTCATCAAAGAGGAGCATGGACAAAGAGACAGAGAAGAGAGTAGACAGAGGAGAGATTAGACAGGAGTGAGAAGAAGAAGACTTCCACTCCCACTTCTGCTTCGGGCTTCTCCCCTATTCACCTCAGCAATGCATGCTCTCGTCTAACGTCCTCTGACATAATCAGTGCGCAGATCATAGCAGGGCGCACATCCTCCAGTCATAGATCACAACAATCTATGGAGGATGGCGCAGCTCTTCCTCACCTTCCTGGAGAGACCAGCAGCAGATCACACATGCTGACGCCCGGTAAGTACAGGTAAGCTTCCCCTTGAACTCTCATCAGTCTCCCAGCCCTGATTGTCCTCCTCCTTGCCCAACCTCATCACGTACATCTGCAGCTATGGTGGCTATGGCTGCACCAACATAGACTCCCTCTAAGCTGGTGCCCTCCAGCAGCATCGGGCGCCAGCATTTACACCAGCAGCCTCGCATAGCAGCACTTGGCCACGCAAGACAGAATATCCTCCCCAGTGGTCTGACTGCCAGTATATAGCGTTGATTCACGTTATTTACACCAGCAGCCTCGCATAGCAGCACTTGGCCACGAAAGACAGAATATCCTCCCCAGTGGTCTGACTGCCAGTATATACCGTTGACTCACGTTGACCAGTCCCTCCTTTGACTGCAACTATGGTCCACATTTTCCCAGTCTCGATGGCCTGGATGCATCCTTGAGGCACAAGTACCGTACCCCAGCTGATACCGTAATCTTCAGGAATCCTGCAGACAACCATTGATGTGCATCTGACTGATGGCTGTGGTGGACTACGAGCTGGGCCTGACTTGTGATTCTCCAAGAGTCAGCTGTTCCTCGTGGGGGTACTGGACGCTGCTTTTGACTTAGGTGCAATAACTCAACGTAAAATATGCATTAGTCTTGAGCCACACATCGACACTTGGGCCTAAGGGCCGTAACAGGGGCCAAAGGCCACGCCCAAGTCATAGAAAATTACCTGATATAAGGCCTGCTGCTGTGGGCACCCGAAGCACGGCCTAAACACGGGTCCCAGACGCCCTGCATGCAACAGTTGACCATGGAAAGTCAAAGGTCAACAGCAGCTCGGAAATTCAGGCTCGCGAGTCGAAGTCTACACGGTCGGGGCCCAGGCCGCAGACCAGACACACACATTTGGTTGTTTGCAGGTATCTGTCAAGGATTCCGTCCAAATGGGAATCTGCGACTGTACGGAATCCAGGCCGTCGACCATGGGTCAATCTGGGCTGCCGTACCGGCGAGGCTGGAGGACTGGACAAGCCAAGTCAACACTATATGTTGACCCAGCCTTGCTGATCGTCATTCAGTCTTGCACTTGCTGCTTGACACTGGCTGAGCGCTAGCTCTACGCTGGCACAACGCTGGCTCATCGCTGACTCTGCGCTGGCTTGACATTGGACGACGACGCGAGGCTGCTATGCGTTTACTTTATGCTGGTGCTCTCTATCTTTCCGCCAGCTGGATCAGAGATTATGCTGATGTGGCGCTGGCCACTCTGTCTGCTACCGAGACTATGCTGGCGTGGCATTGGCCAGGGGTGTGAGATTGGTTGATCGAAGGGGTGCTTACCTGTTGATGACGTGTCGACATTGCGCGCTGCTGTTTGTCTTCACGAAGTATCTGTGCTGACAAGCGCGACAATGAGATCTGCTCTTTGTCAGATTGCATCAGAGGAGACTGTCTGCTGATGTGGCAAGGGGGAGATGCCTGAAGAAGAAGAGGGAAACTGAGGGAGCTCTATCTGCTTCGCTGATGGTTACTTTCTTTTCCACCCTCTAGTCTCACCTCCCTCCCTCCATCTTCTTCGTTGGTGACCAGACATTGGGCTACTTGATGATGTTGAGGATTATTTGGAGGCATTGAGACCGCGCTGAGACATTCTGTATTTTGACATTGGCGAGCCTCTCTCCTGGCTGGGTTCATTGAAGTGTGGGCCAGCAACCAGCCAGTTGGACCGGCCCGGATGCAACTGGGCCGGATTGACCCAGGGCCTCCAACCGGAATTGCGGTTGGGCTCAAAACCCGTCCAGGGTTTGACTGCGCTCGCTGAGAGCAGTCAGAATCCCCAAAGAATATTTGGAACTCGAAACTT
>BFEA01000044.1:2398635-2410928 GCA_003427395.1 Chara braunii
TCGCGATCCTACAGGGCCTCCACTGTCGATTCGTGTATCTGAACAACGGTAGGATAGAGCCGAGGACGCCCGACGTGAAAAAAAAATCAACAACGGTAGACGTTCCCCGTTAGGCCCAAGGCCTACTGTCCCGCGGCGTTCCCAAGTGGATGCGGGTTCTCGCGGGAGCGTGACGCGAGACCCGCTATTCACTTAAAGATAGTAAGGGAAAAAGGCGATGAGGGTGCGCCATGGAGCTGACGGACATCGCTGAACAACACGCCAGGTTCATACCGATAGTAGTGACGACAATCGAATGGCCCCATTTCTTTTTTGTTTTTGCTGATCCCACTCATCTGAAGTAAAAGTAAAGGTACCGACTGACCAGCCTCAGTTCGCGGACTCATCAACTGTTGAAACACGACCTCATCTTTTTCCTGAGCCTTTCAGTCACCTTTCAGTGGCTTCACTCTTTTGAATCTTTTCCCTTGTTTCTCTCCCACTGTTGTTCTTCCCTTTCTCGGCCCGTTCTTATATTTACCTGTTCCTCTGTCGATGCAGGTGCTGATAAACTTGGTGGGCAATGCCCTGAAATTCACAAATGAAGGTCATGTCTTCATCTGTATGCGCACAGCAACTCCAGAAGACCTCGTTGACTCAGGCGATGGCTTGGAAGACACTGGAACTGGGGGTTCCCGGAAGAGTGATGGCGCGGTATTACCCTCCTCTCCAAGGCTGACAATTGTCGTGTCAAAGGACTCCATAACAAATCCTGATAAGGATGCTTTGCCTGGCAAGCCTGCTAACCTGAGATCAGGGGTAAGAGGAGTTGAGGGTGTAGATTTGGAGAAGCCTAGAGCATTTGACACGCTAAGCAAGAGGGAAGTTGCAACAGCAGAGAATAGCTACGAGAATTTGTTGAAATGGGTGAGGCGTGAAGCCTCTTTTCTGGGTGATGACAAACGGCTCCACAATGATGACAGCGAAGTTGGGCGGCGAAAGTCAGACGGGGATCACGCTGGAGGTCGCATGCTTCATCTTGTTGTCACAGTGGAGGACACAGGAATCGGTATGTAATTGTACTACCTACATTTGAAGATAGCAAGTGTATTCAATGTTTATTCCATTGATTATCTAGTATCTACCCATATTGAAATAAAGTCCCATGTCCTTCGGGACATCCGTTAAAATTGGAATGGCCCCTGCTCAAGGATGGCATGCATAAATTGAGAAATGGTCCAAATTTGTAAGGTAAGAAGAAAAGAAGGGAAAAAAGAAATCAAGTCCCAAACACCTATGATGTAATATGGTTAACCCGATTAACATAACAAGAAAGCATATTGGTGCACAAAGCCACTTTGAAGCCGGGATGGTCCCCGGATGGACCGGGGCCCCCTCCCTCGACCAGGAGCCTCACGGTTGGGCCGTCCAGTGGGCCGTGCCGGTTCTCTCCCGGTCGCCCTCAGGGCATTTTCGCTGGGGGCCGATTGTTTTTTACACCACTGGAGAATTCGACCATTTCTCCAGCTTATGGCGCACTTGGGAAACTGGGTCCTGGAGGCCCGTCTTTTTGGTGCCGCCGCTCGTCACAGATCAGTGGCCAAAGATCGGCTGCTTCCTTGAATCCGTTTGGGTGGGAATAGAGCTGCGTTCGCGGCTTTCCAACTGCACGTCGCTGGAGAACGCATCGCGTGTCCAACCCCCGTTGACCCACACCAGACGAGACCGCCCCTCCTCACGTTGCAGCTGCGCCATCACGTCCGCCAGCCAGCCGTGCCATTGCGCCCTCTGTGACTTTGGGACTTGACGACATTGGATCCAGACTCATTGGGATTCAGACATTTGACGAGGGATTATTTGGGGCCTGTGCCGAAGACTTGGTGTTGACGACATTCCCATCTTCCCCTCTTCTTCGTCTAACCCCCCTCTTCTTTGTCTGTGTATGATTGGGGACTGGCGCATTCTTCCTGTGTGAGCGCCAGGCCCCTTCACACCATGGAATGATGATGATGTATGTTTGGGGCTACATTGCAACATTGCTTGTTCGGATCATTGGTATCTAAGTCTTCCGCTACGCTATCTTGTACTTTGTGAGAGAGGTCGGCTCTTGTTCTGGTCTGCACCATTACGGCATGCAACAGTTTAGTATTGGAGCGGACCTCTCAATCAGAGGACCCGCTCAATCAAGTAGCCAGCTTGCTTGATCTATTGATTGTTTATTAGTAAATCAAGTAGGACTTCGTCAAATCTCTGAAAAAAAAAGTCTTTCTCGTGCGAGGATTTAGTTCCTCGGCAGTGTCTGAAAGTGCCGTGCCCGCCCTAAGCGAAGGCGGGCCTGCAAATATGTGCCAATGCCTGTTTATAGGGCTATGAGACCAGGCTGAGGGGCCCAAGCAGAGCCTGTTGTAAACCCCATGTGGGCATGGATCTTCGACGAGGCCTTGTTACGAGTTGGCTCCTTGGCATGCCCTGTAGGGCCCTATCAGCAAGCATGAGCCCGCGCTAAGTGAAGGCGGGCCCCCTGAATTTCAATTTGGCCTGAGTTCGTCAAATTTGGCCAAGGTTGGTGGGCGCCAGACAGTTGCCATGCGCCAGTTGGTTACATCCTCCATACTCGTGAGAAACAGAAATAATCCTTGAACCTTCTAGGCTCTTCCAGCAGCACAGGCGAAGCAGGGAGAACCTCACGTTTACTCCTGTGTGGTTGGGCAGGCTCAACCAATTCGGTCCCAGGCCACTGTCTGAATGGACCTGGGCGCAGACACTTTGGCCTGATTTGAAGCTACTGGAAATACACGAGGCCCAGCCAGGGAGCAGACTGGGCGAGCACTTTCCATAAAGGAAAGAGCTCGCCACTGGTGGGGGCATTCGGGCACTAGGCAGTGCAAGCGGCAGTGCTGCTTGAGCGTGCGCTCATGGGCTGTGCGCTGTGCACTAGCGCTAGTTGCCAGGCGGTGCCCACGGGCGCTGGAAGAAGGCAGGGCGCTGCTGAGGGCAGCGCCATAGCCAGCCCTACATAGCCAGGGCTTGGCTTGGACAGTCAGTGGAGGTGGTGGTGGTGTTCGTGCACGAGGGAGAAGACGTGGGAGGAAGACAAGGGCAGGGAGAGACAGGGAGAGATGAGGATGATGATGTGAGGGCTCATACCTGGTATTGGCGATGGTCTGCATCTTCAAGTTCGTGGGTGGCTGCTGACGTCAACAGTTGCATTGTCAATTCGTCGGCAGGAAGTAGCTGTGTAGGGAGTAGCCTGGGCGCCGAGCGCCAAGTAGGGAGAGAGGGCCTGGATACGTATGTTGGTGGGGACGAGAGTAAAGCTCTCATTGACATTCGGCTTCAGTGTTTCGATTCTCCATTGGTGTAATATTGGTGCAATGCTGCTTTCTGGACACTGTGGGACTTTCTTGCTTTCAATGTGATTGCGCTATCTGGTTTCTGTCATCTCGCTATCTCTCATTTTCCTTGCACTCGCAACAAATATCTGAAAATTTATTCAAAAATAGCATTTCGTTTTATCTGAAAATTTCTGATATTAGCATTTCGTTTTCACTCAACAAATATCTGAAAATTTCTGATGGTAGCATTTCGTTTCTCTGATATTAGCATCCGAAATTTCAGATATTTGCATACATAGCCGAAAATTTCTGATGTTAGCATTTCGTTTTCTAGGCATATTAGGATAACAATAGAGGTGGTCATATTCTCGGAAACCGGATTTATTCTTTTCTGAAAATCGAATCTCCATTCTATCTCGCAATTTTTTTTTCTTTTTTTGAAAACCGAAATCTTGCGAAGCCTAGCAGCATTCGTTTTTAGGCATATTAGGAGGTGGTCATATTCTCAGAAACTGGATTTAGTTATTTTCTGAAAATCGCATCTCTAGATTCTCTACTGTATTTCGCACAAATTTTTTTCAAGATCGCATTTTTTTTGAAAGCCGAAACTTTGTGGAACCTCGCCTAGATCTCGCTCATAGTACTCCTCTGAAGTGCCTCGCTCATAGCAGATCGACAGATATTCAAAAAAAAAAAAAAAGAGGGGGAATGATCCTCTTCTTTTATTTTATTTTATTTTATTTTGTTGATTAGGACCGGGAGGAAAGTATAGCTTGGTTGGTTACCTATCTGCGTTTTCCCTCCGACCCAACCCTTTGCCTGCATTCCCGGTTTGGTACAGTGCCATGTCAGCAGTGCCACATCACAGTGCCATGTCAGCAGTGCCACGTCAGCAGTGCCACATCAGCAGCAATGTCAGCAGTAAAATGTCAGCAACAGTGCCACACCAGCAGTGCCACACCAGAACTGCCACATCAGCAGTACCACGTCAGCAGTGCCATGTCAGCAGTGCCATGTCAGCAGTGCCATGTCAGCAGTGCCATGTCAGCAGTGCCACGTCAGCAACAGAGCCACGTCAGCAGTACCACATCAGCAGTGCCCTGCCACCGTGACGGTCTCAGTTCTGGGCATGCCAGGCCAACTGGCCAATGAGTCCATTGCCGAGTACCGACAGCGGTTCGAAGCTCCGCTCGCACTGATTGAGGCTGAGGAACAGCGTCAGGCGGCAGCCAAGGCTGCCCGCCTACAAGCTGAAGCGGCGGCAGCAGCTGAAAAACAGCGGCTTCAGGCCGAAGCAGACGCAGATACCCAGGCACGCCGCAAAGAGGCCCAGGATCTGCTACAGCGGCATGAAGCCACCAGCATCGAAAAGCTCAAGTTCTGGCATTTTGAACCATTCGAGCACCACGAAGACGCGACACCGGAGGAGCAGCACAAGGAGTTTCTTGCCAAACTCTTGACCGGGTTGGTTTACAGTTGTAACCACCTACAGTCCGAGCTGGCCAATCTCTGACGGGCGGTGCGAAACCACAAGGATCTGCACGAGAATGCTACACAGGCATCGGATTCCCGTGTACAGGACTTAGAGCAAATTGCACCAAGACCGGATGCTGGCGAGTCCAGCAGTGCATCCTCTACCCGCCAATTGGAGGAACGGGTTGACCACGTAGTCGCAATGCTCGGCGACATCAGCACCTTCGCCGCACCAGCCACCATCAGCAAGCAGCAGGACACCTTGAAGACCGAGGTTCAGCAACTGCACCGGCTGCCCAACAAGGATGGCAACACCAATGCGCAGCACTACAAGATGCCGACATTCCGAATCAAAAAGTTCGATGATTATACGCATCAAGACCCGGTCCCCTGGTGGGAGGGCTTTACGATACAACTTCGGATTCTTTTCGTCCCCGAGCACTCGTACATCGGCGCATTGTTCCTCAACTCAAAGGGCAGATGCCAAATCTGGCTCAGCCACCTGGCAACCATTCACGGCGTCCAGGTCGCTGATCTACTTGAGAAAATCTCTTGGGAAGAGTTGACGAAGCTATGGAAGAAGCGGTTCATCGTGGACGACGCCCCGACGCTCGCCATCAACCGCCTCTTCGCCATGACCCAAGGCAACACATTGACACGCGACCGGCGCACGAAATGGCAAAAGATCGTTGCAACGCCCGATCTCGAGTTGCCATTTTTGCATCTGCGCCAGGAATGCTACAACCGGTCATGTGCCGCCTTGAGCCTCGCACTTGGTGATCACAAGCAATACATGACCTTCGTCGAAATCATTGACAAGGCAAGGGAGATCATCAAGACCAATTGGGCGGCTGCACACGAGAAGTCAGCGTGGCAGCCAACCTATGTGGAGAAAGGAAAATTTGGTCCGTGACCGCAGCATGTCGCTGCCAAGCATCACGTGAGGGAAATCAGGTGGCCGCTGTCCAGCCGCGAAGTAACAACAACTCCCGAGGAAAAGGGAAGGCGAAAACCGCATTGTCGGTCGGAAACGGACAGCCAACACCATGGGTCAAGTTTCACTTGACCGAGGGCGAATACAAGTGGCGCGGCCGGTATGGCTGCTGCTATTGGTGCAACAACACCAAGCACAAGACCTCCCAATGCCCGAATCAAGGCAAGGAGGATGTTTGGCCTCGCATCAACTCGGGAAACTGAGTTGCGCGGGAGGTGAGGCGACTCCACCTCTCACTCTGCCAGATTCGGCCGCCTTGCTAGCGGCCTCCTACACATCTGGGGAGGATGCGAATGTCGCAAGTCCTCGGTTCACGTACGAGGATTATGTTGTCCACTTGGTCCCACCGTTGGACCAACCACTCCACGTCCAACAATCCACCGCATGCACGGTTTCACCACCATCGGCAACGGATTCGGCAGCTTCGCCGCCAACTATCGTCAGGGATTCGACGTCATGGTTAAGACTTGAAGAGCTCGACCCGTTGACGTTTGCGGACTTCCAATGGATGCCCCTTCCCCCGTCCAGTCGATTGCTGAAACCGCATTGCAACGTGCTCATGGCACGATTCTGGGATTACTTACACACTGCAGTACCAGCTTCGTTGATGGACGCCGGAGTAGAGGTTGTCGGCCTTCACGACTACATTGCGAAGATCGACCGCGAGTTCAAGACACAACGGTACGACGACATCGACGCACCATTGTTGTACATACGCATTCAGATCGGAGAGGCGACCTACAACGCTTTGATCGATTGCGGAGCTACTCGTAACTACATGAGCCAAGACTTTATGGTACGCGCTGGCCTTGGGCCACGCGTTCGAAGGAAGTCGCAGCCCACGCAAGTCACGTTGGATGACGGTCACACGCACAAGTCAATCGACCCGGTGAACTTCTACTGCCGCACCGTTCACGTTCGAGATCGGAACGAAGTACTAGTCCCATGCACGGTGCCTCCTCCTCACCCTTCAATCAACTGCCATGTGGTGTTCCCCGCAAGAATTCGAGTTTCCATCGTCAAGGATGACATTGAGGAGATGGGGGTTGTGTTTTCTCCATGCCCTCCAGCCCCATGACATTCCATCAACGAACTCATCACCGGACCCACGCATCACCGAGCTTCTCGACGCCTATGGCGACGTGTTCGAATCCCCGCACGGAGTAGTACCGGATCGGCCCATCCTCCACGAGATCATCCTCGAGGCCGGGGCCGTACCTCCGCGTGGTTGCATCTACCGCACGAGCGAGGAAGAGTTAAGTGTGCTACGGGCACAACTCGACGACCTTCTCGAGAAAGGCTGGATTCGGCCTATTAACTCTTCGCCATACGGTGCTCCCGTTCTCTTCGTCCGGAAGAAGAACAAGGATTTGCGGTTGTGCATAGATTATCGCAAGCTCAATGCGCAAACCATCAAGAACGTCGACCCTCTTCCGCGCATCGACGACCTCCTCGAACGGCTGGGCGGCGCCAAGTTTTTCTCCAAGCTTGACCTCAAATCGGGATATCACCCAACTCGAGATCCGGCAGGAGGACCGGTACAAGACCGCGTTTAAGACACGATATGGGCATTTCGAATGGCTGGTTATGCCTTTTGGCCTTACGAATGCCCCGGCCACATTCCAAGCGGCTATGACAATGGAGTTCCGACACATGCTGGATAGATTCGTACTCATCTACCTCGACGACATCTTGGTATACAGCCGGAGTTTGGACAAGCATGTGGAGCACTTGCGCACTGTTTTGGAGCGGCTATGGTTTGGACGAGCATGTGGAGCACCTGCGCACTGTTTTGGAGCGGCTACGACAAGCAAGTACAAAGCCAACCGCGACAAATGCAAATTCGCGCAGCAAGAGCTGGAGTACTTGGGACATTATGTGACGCCGCAAGGCATCCGTCGGCTTGCGGAGAAAATCGAGGCCATCCGCATATGGCCCGAGCCCCACCAACACCACGGACATTCGCTCATTCATGAGGTTGGTGGGCTACTATCAATGCTTCATCACCGGGTACTCAAGGATTGTCGCACCTAAGACGAGATTACAATCGCCAAAGGTGCCATTCGTATTCGATGACGATGCACGCCGATCATTCCAAGCACTCAAGACGGCAATGCTCATGGCACCCGTCCTTAGCATCTACGACCCCACCCTGCGAACGAGAGTGACAAATGACGCTTCCGGCTATGGCATTAGGGCAGTCTTGGAACAACACAACGACGACGACGACTGGCACCCCGTGGAGTATTTCAGCCACAAAGTACCTCCCATCAATTCACTTGATGAAGCAAGGAAGGAGTTGCCCGCGTTCGTGATGGCTCTCAAGCGATGGTGGCACTTCCTCCTTGGGCGTCGTAGGTTCACATGGGTCACGGACAACAACCCATTGACCTACTACAAGACGCAGGATATGGTGAGCAGCACGATTGGACGATGGATGTACTTCATCGACCAATTTGACTTCACACTAAAACATCTCGCCGGCCTCTCCGATCGCGCAACAGATGCACTCTCGCGAAGACCCGATCTTTGCACTGTGTCACACCATGCCTTTGCATTCGACGAGGAACTCCAACGACACTTCATCCGGGGCTATGAGTCTGACCCGGATTTCGCCCCGTTGTATGCGCAGCTATCTTTGGATCACCCACCGGCCAGCCACTATTGCATCGTCGATGGTACTTGCTCCTCCACTCGCGAGGCGAGGACTTATTGTGTGTCCCACGCGACCGTCGTCTTCGGACTCGCCTTCTCGGTGAGTACCATGACTCGCGACTCATTGGCCATTTCGAAGTCAATCGCACTATTGCACGACTTCGGCAACGATTCCGATGGCCCGACCTCATTACTGATGTCACTTGGTATTGCGACTCTTGCGAAGTTTGTCGACAAAGCAAGCCCCGCAACCGCAATCCCTACGACGAGTTGCGCCCGATGCCTATCCCACGGGAACCCGCCCTCTCCATTGCCATGGACGTCACCGGTCCGTTTCCCCGCGACCGCCTCGGGCACGACGGCATCCTCACGGTCGTTGACCATTTGAGTAAGTATGCGCGATTTCTTCCTTGCAAGTACTCCGCGACGGATCCCGAACTTGCGCGCCTCTTACACACCGACTGGATTTGCAGCCACGACGTACCGGAAGACATCGTCAGCGACCGCGGCACTCGCTTCATGTCGGCATTTTGGACTTCTCTCATGCAGGAATCCGACACGAAGATGAAACCAAGTTCGGCTCGGCATCCACAAACGGACGGGCACACGGAGCGGGCACATCAAACCGCTCAAATGATGCTTCGTACGCTCATCCGTCCGGATCAGAAGGATTGGGTTGACCGCCTCCCCGACATCGAGTTCGCCTACAACACTTCGTCACATCCGGCGATCAGCGTGACTCCATTCGAGTTGCACAACGGTGGCCAGAAAGGCCGTATCTTCGCTGATCTTCTCCTCCCACGAACAGCCGACATAGACGCTGCTTGCTCCCCCACTTTCGTCCGCAAGTACAGGGGATTGTTGGCTCAAGCCCGCGCGAACATGCAAAAGGCTCAAGTCCGTATGCAGCAGCAAGCGAATAGACGTTGCGTGCCATGTCCCATCCGCGCCGATGATCTGGTGTGGGTCTCTGTGGAAGAGTTTGCACTCGAGCAGGATGTTTCACACAAACTGCTTCCCAAGTGGTTTGGACCATGGCTCGTAACATCAGCCGCGGGCAATGAGCTCGACGGCCCCTCATTTGTGATCAACATCCCCCCGCATCTGACGGTCCATCCAGTCTTTCACACCTCAAAGCTGGCGACATATACACCAGCCAAGAGCGACGACTTCCCGGGCCGAAGAACGCAAGATCCTCCACCTATGGATGGTCATCAGGAAGTTGACCGCGTCATCACGGATCGCAAGTATGGCAGCAAGCCTCGACAGTACAAGGTTACATTCAAAGCATGCGATTCCGACGACACTCGATGGATTTCAGGAGCAGATTTGAAAACATCCGCACCGCTGATCTACGCTCACTACGAGCGACAAAGGTTAGCTAAGGAAACGTCACGACCTGCCCCTCCCACCCGGACTGTGGTCCCTCCCTCCGACAGACAGCTTCGCCCTCGCAGGTAAGCTCGGTCTTTCAAGGAGGGGGGGGTGTGGCATACTGCGCAGCCACACGGGCCTGCAGGGCCCGACCAGCATCCGCAGCCTAAAAGCCTGAAAATAAGGGCTTACAGGCCCTGTGTCTTTTCACCCTGAAAGCCTGAAAACGAGGGCCTGCAGGCCCTATGTCGTTTCAGCCTAAAACAGGGCTGTTTAGGCCCTGAGTCTTTTCAGCCTGAAACGGAGGGCCACTTTCGGGCCCTCATAAGATCGACCTGTCCTGACATCCAGGCACCAAACCAGGGTTTTAGGAACAGGCTATTTTTGGCCTGTTCCCACGACAGCCTCAGCAGGAGCTGCAGCGCCAGGCCCTGGCTCGTTTTGGCGTTGGGAAGAGCAGCCTCCTGGACTGCCCCGCCCTGCAACTGCAGGCAGTCGGAGGCAGTCAGGAGGCAGGCCGAGGTAGTACATAGGGAGTTCCCATGCACTTCACGGGTAGGCAGAAGGCAGTAGTCTTCAGGATTCGGCCGCAGCACTCTGGAGGAGCGCTGCAGGAGTAGTTTTAGCGCTAGCAGTAGTCTTCAGCGCTGGGCGCTAGTAGTTGTAGTGGTAGTCTTCAGCGCTGGGTGCTGGTAGGAGTAGAGTAGTGTTGGAGAGAGAGATGGCTGGCGGAGGCCAGGGAGACTTACTTGTGGCGCCATAGCTCCAGCTTTATTTTCGAGGTACCTGCATCAAGGCGCCAACTTCACAGGTTAGTACCGGACTGAGAGAGAGAGAGAGAGAGAGAGAGAGAGAGAGAGTTCTTCTTCCTCTTCTAAGTCCACCATCTCTTCTTCACCCTCTCGCTACCTGACTTCTCAGTATCTGTGGACTATGAGAGAGAGAGAGTTGTGACTTTGGGACACATTGGATCCAGACTCGACATTGGGATTCAGACATTTGACGAGGGATTATTTGGGGCCTGTGGCGAAGACTTGGTGTTGGCGACACCATCTTCCCCTCTTCTTCGTCTAACCCCCATCTTCTTCGTTTGTGCATGATTGGGGACTGGCGCATTCTTCCTGTGTGAGCGCCAGGCCCCTTCACACCATGGGATGATGATGATGTATGTTTGGGGCTACATTGCAACATTGATTGTTCGGATCGTTGGTATCTAAGTCTTCCGCTACACTATGTTGTACTTTGTGAGAGAGGTTGGTTCTTGTTCTGGTCTGCACCATTACGGAATGCAACAGTGGATGCTAGGCCTCGGGAGGTGTCTGTCATCGTACTCGACCAAGGAGGGGATTGGATGGCTTGTGACAACCCCGAGGACAGTCTTCCTCCAGGGGGTGTCATTCATGACCTGTTATATCCTAATCTTATCGCAAGTCGAGCCGTAGAGCGGTGTGACCCAGACCTCTCTATCCTGACCTAGACCTACACCAACCCGCACCTTTTGAGGGGTCGTAGCCACTTCTCCCTGGGCCCTATAGGGACACCCCGAATCTCGAGGACGACCCGGATACAGGAGGGGTCACAGACATACACGGTCATTGCCCCCTTGTATCACATCGTGCAGACTCTATGGGTGGCGAAGCCACCCTTCTACATCAATGCGATAACCCTCCCCCCGCTGCCTAAGATGACACCTACCTAGAAGCCCCTTCCCCAGACTCACGCCCAAGTCGACCCCTCGGCGGGAACTCAGACAGAAACCAACCCGGATCAAGCCCAGCCCACAAGCATTGTGAGATCAACCTGCAGCCTGCCCGTGGGAATCGTATATGCCTGACACCCAACCACTACCACTACTCAAGGGGGTTTAGAGAGCGGGGTCTACCGGGGACCCGTAATCGTACGATGTGGGAATGGACTCTCGTGGGTGGATCATGAGGCCGGGAAACAACCATGGTACCCAGACGCACCCGGTTCCACACAGAGCAGCCCATACGAATGAAGCGGCGCACACAGACAGGCCCACAATCCCTACAGAAGTTGTTACATCTTCGACGCCACACGGGTCCTACCGGACCCGACTTAGGGTTAGAGGGACATATAGGGCCTAAAGGCCCGACCTTGGAGGTACTACAGGCCGTAAAGGCCTTACCTTGGACCAGACCCGACGGGCAGGCCCAAACGACATTACCGTTTGGGCCTGGCGGCGCTCTTGAGGCTGCCGCCCGCCGGTTGGGGCTGAACCGTCCATCTCGACGGTTCAGGGCACGGCCAGGCCTCGCAGCATTGAGGCCGGCCTCTGCCCTACCGGTACAAAAGTACTGGTCCAGCCTCAGTGAGGCTATCGACCTACCGGCATTCTACCGGTACGGTATGGTACAGTGCAATACAGCGCTGGCGCTAAGTTTAGCGCAGGAGCAGCGAGGAGCAGCAGCGCAACATTAGCGCAGCAGCAGCGGCGACTGAGTGTACCGGCGGCCATCGCC